>KV908408.1:335228-353251 GCA_002005505.1 Botryococcus braunii
GTGTGTGTGGGTGGGTGTGTGTCTGTGTGCACGAATGAATATATAAGGGCATTTGTGAGCGCCCATATGCACGCGCCAGATAGAGGGGGGGAGGTGAGAGAGAGGGGGGGGGGACCCCTCCGGGGGTGGTACCGCGAAATTTGTTTTTCGCTGATGTAGGGGAGGAGGTTGGTGGGCCAGGCCAGGAGCCAATGATCAGCAAGGAGTCATTCATGTGGGCCCATGTGCTCATCCGCAGCCGGGCGCTGGAACTGAACTTTGATTACAGCGTGCCCCTGAGAACAGCAGAAGCAGCCCCCGTGCCTGCGTCCACCCTTGCGGCACAGAGTACCGCACTTGCCGGTCCCCAGCCCTCCACACCGTCCTCTTGTGATGCGGTACAAGGCAGTACAGCCACAGAGCCTCAGCCCACTGCGTCTGCAGCTGTCACAACATCAGATATCCGTACGAGCGCCGAGACCATTTGCAATGCCCACGGGACGGCTCGAGGCCCGCCCATTGCGGTACAAAGCAGTACATGTGGTCAGGCGCCGTCACCTGCTGCTGCCAGTGCAGTACGCAGCGCTGCTTGCAACGGTCCGCGGCCCACAATGGAAGGAAGCGCCGAAGCAGTACAGAGCGGTACAACCACGGAGCTCCTCCCAAATGTCGCTGCCGCTCTGCAGGCAGCCCAATCCAGCGATGGCACGGAGCCCGCTCTCGCTGTACCAAGTTGTACTGCCTCTAGATTGCCTAATCAGGAGACGGTCATGAATGCGGGCATGCATGGCCTCTTCCAGGCTCGCTGCCTGCTGCCTCTCATCGACTTGTGCAACCATAGCTGGCCCCCAAGCTTCTCCCTTTCTGTGCGGTGCACCTCGGACGGCCGCCCCAGGTGTGAACCCCCCCTCCCCCCGTGGGCGCCGCAGCACCCTGTGACCGAGTCCCTCCTCGTCTGCCCGCTGCATGTGCATTCATTCGTGCACGGGCTTGCGCGCGCACATTCACACACACACACACACACACACACACACACACACACACCCACACACACATACACACACACATACACACACACACACACACACACACACTCACAAGGAAATGTCTGTTCCCCCTTCTCGCCCCCGCCCCTTCTTCTATCCATCGCTCTGGACCTCCCGACATTCGTTTGTCTTCTACAGTTCTTTAGCTTTAGGTTAAAAGAAAAAAGAAAAAGAGTGGAATCATTGATGATTACGGATAAAGCACTTGAGAGGGGCGGCGGGAAATGCAGGATGGTGCAGCTGCAGGCAATTCAAGACATGGAGCCTGGGCAGGAAGCCACGCTGGATTATGGCAGGCGGCCCCTGCGGGACATTCTGAGAGGGTACGCATTTGTCCCGCACGGCGCTTCGCGCTGCTGCCCCTTTGAGGTGAGCCCCCCCCGCCCCCCCCCCCCCCCCCCTGGCTTACACTTACCCTTTGAAGCGAGAGTGCCCCTTTGAGATGAGAGTGTCCCTCAGAGGTGAGGCTTGTCCGTTTGAGGTGAGAATGCCCCTTAGAGGAGAGCGTGGTACCTTTAGAGGAGAGAATGCCCCTTAGACGTGAGAGTGCCCCTTAGCAGATAGAGTGGCCCCGTAGGGGAAAGAGTGTCCCCTTAGAGGAGACAGTGCCCCTGACAGCAGAGAGTGCCCCTTCAGAGGTGAGAGTGCCCCTTTGAGTGTGGTTGCCCCTTTGGGCTGTGAGTCCTTTGAGGGGGCATGTTCCATCAGGACCGTTCCCTAGTGCACTGCTGCATTGAGGATCCTCGGATGGTGTGCCCAAGTCCAAAATGATGCCATTTAGTATTTTCCCTTTGGGGCGTGTGTGTGTGTGTGTGTGTGTGTGTGTCTGTGTGTGTGTGTGTGTGTGTGTGTGTGTGTGTGTGTGTGTGTGTGTGTGTGTGTGTGTGTGTGTGTGTGTGTGTGTGTTTGTGTGTGGTTGCATGTGGTGATGCCCGGGGGGGGGGGGTGTGACAGAGGGGTCGACATCCACCCACCCACACACACACACACACACACACACACACACACACACACACACACACACACACACACACACACACACACACACACACACAGAGAGAGAGAGAGGGGGGGGGCAGGGGATGGGGGGAGAGAGGAGAGGGCGGGCGGTCAATTCCTCGGGGAGAAGTGGGACCAGTTGTGCGTGCAAGCATTTTCTGTGTGGTGCTGACATCTGGCTGATGCGGGCTGGCTGTGCACGATGCTCTGCCGCCTGTGCAATGACCTAATCAAGACCCGCCCCCCCTCCTCTTGCGGGAGCAAGGTCTGATAGAGGGGGTGCGGGGCCAGGTGTACGAGGATGTTATGAGCGACCGGAAGGCCCTGGTGGTGACCGGCTCCCCTGCAGGGGACTGCTTCCGCCTGGTGGAGGTCTGTATTCTTGAAGAGGCGGGCGATTACCCCTTCCTTGAGACCTCCACGGCCAATGTGGTGAGCCTTCTCTTCCTCCTGTAGAGTCCCCTGTTGAGCATGCTGCTACCCTCTCACACTTCCTCCGCCACTTGCCTTTGCTTTCGACTAGCTTTCGCTGCTTGCTCGCACAGTTCCTTTACTACTTGCTTCTGCCTTTGACTTGCTTTTGCTGCTTGCTCGCACGCTTCCTCTGCCGCCTGCTTCTGCCTTTGGGTTGCTTTCACAGCTTACTCACACACTTCCTCTGCCACTTACTCCTGCCTTCGACTTGCTTTTCCCTGCTTGCTCGTATATGTCCTCCACCACTTGCTTCTGCCTTTGGGTTGCTTTCACAGCTTGCACGCACACTTCCTCCGCCACTTGCTCCTGCCTTCTGACTTGCTTTCACAACTTACTCGCACACTTCCTCCACCACTTGCTTCTGCCTTTGGGTTGCTTTCATAGCTTGCTCGCATACTTCCTCCGCCACTTGCTCCTGCCTTCTGACTTGCTTTCACAGCTTGCTCGCACACTTCCTTCCACCACTTGCTTCTGCCTTTAGCTTGCTTTGGCTGCTTGCTCGCACGCTTCCTCCGCCACTTGCTCCTGTCTTCTGACTTGCTTTCACAGCTTGCTCGCACACTTCCTCCTCCACTTGCTTCTGCCTTTAGCTTGCTTTCGCTGCCTGCTCGCGCATTTCCTCCGCCACTTGCTCCTGCCTTCGACTTGCTTTTCCCTGCTTGCTCGCATATGTCCTCCACCACTTGCTTCTGCCTTTGGCTTGCTTTCTCTGCTTTCTCGCATACTTCCTCCGCCACTTGCCTCTGCATTCAACTTGCTTTCGCTGCTTTCTTGCACACTTCCTTTACTGCTTGCTCTGGCATTTGACTTGCTATTCCTTGCTTCTTTGCATATGTCTTTCTCCACTTGCGTCTGCCTTCGCCTTGCATGCGCGACTTGCTTTCCACTTGCAATCAACGACGGAGGGATTTCCACCCTCTCCAAACTCACTACCGGTAAGTATGGGACCGGAATTGCAGGGTGTGTGGCTTTTGCACCTCTGTACATCTCTCTCCTCGTCTCACCCTTGTTCTCACACTTCTTTATCCACCACCATCTCGTCATTCCTTGTCCTCCGCCTGTCCTCCTTTCCACCTCCACGTAGTCCATGGTTCCTCTCTTTATTGTCTTCCTGCTCTTCCCCTCTCACGTACTCCTCTTGCTCCTTTCTCTTACATTCTTCCTCCCTCTTTTAGTCCCGTTCCTCTGCCTCCGTCCTCTGACGCTGCTCTTCTTGCATTCCCATTCCTCTTCCTCCATCCTCCTTACACCACTCCTTTCTCTTGCATTCCCGGTTCTCTTGCTCCTTCCTCTTACAATCGTCCTTTCTGGCATTCCCATTCCCCCGGCCTTCTGCCGCTTGCACTCCTCCTCCCTCTTGCGTTCCCAGTCCACTTCGCTCTTCCTCTCGCACTCCTCTTTCCAGCAATTTGAGCGTGTTCTATTTCAGCAGGCTTCTCATCCCATCCCTGTCGTTGAAGACATTGCCCCGCCAAAGAGGCCCCTGAAAATTCCAAAAGCAGGCCATGTCTGCCAGCTCCTTCTCGCGTATGTCGGCAGCCATTTCTGGGGCATTCATCTCAGATCGCGAGCTACTTTTCCACAAACCCAAAATTTCCGCCTTCCAGAAAACATTTAGCATGACGCACACACACACACACACACACACACACACACACACACACACACACACACACACACACACACACACACACACACACATGCATGCACGCAAGCACGTACGCACACACACACACACACACACACACACAAAGTTGGAGAAAGAATAGAAAAAGGCTTGGCCTCCGCACACCGGGGTCCTGCTATTTCAATGGGAGTGGCACCCCGAGAGTCCCAAGTAGTCGTCGTGCCAGGCATCGTCCGTGGGGATGTACCGCTGCTTCTGCAACTGGCCAGGTGTACATCGTGGGGGATGAGGTCATATCGCGCCGAGCGGGCGATGCCCCGACAGTCACGTTCATACCCTGCAGACGTGCGGATCCCCCCGTGGGGACTGCCGCGGGAGACCAGGGAGGCTTCAAGGGAACCTGCCCGCTGCGGCGCTTTGAACAGGCGACCTCTGCACATGGGTCCGCCCACCAAAGTGGTGCATGTGATCCGTTGTGTCATGATGGAGGAGATTGCCGAGAGTCGGGGTCGGGCAGTTTTGAAAATTGCGAGCGGGGGGCGGAAGACGAAGTGGGGGGCGGTCCCGCTGTGGGTACCCTTGGAGGGACTGAGGATGGGCAAGCCAAGTGGGTGCTGAAGCACATGGTGCCCCAGCACGAGCACGCGGCTGTGATGTCAGTCGTGGGCGATTGCCAAAAGTGGCTCAGCCAATCAAGAACCTCCGTGGCAAGCGATGCAAGCACCCTCGAGGGTATCGAGTCCCAGCTGGACGCTGCTGTGACCGCCAAAAAGGGGGCCCCTGTGTCGTTGGGTTCCGCGCCTTGGAGCGCCCTCATGAACAAGTGCTTGGCGGTACGGTACCGCCTGGAGCGCAAGCTACTGCTCCAGCGCGTGATTGAGGGCTTGGAGCTGCAGGCTTCACTTGTGGCGCCCTACTTGTGAAACTCCGAGTCCTTTTGTGCTTGACTCCTCGCCAAACTCAAAGTGGTCCGTATTTATGGGGACTCCCGTGAGATCGCATTCCAGCCCGAAGTCTGCCACGATCAGGACTGTCCCGACTCGAAAGAAAGAAATTTGCGCTGGAAATCCGCACAAATTCGACCTCGAAGGTGTTCCCCAGTATCTATGCTCGCCCAAAAACAGAAGATGAGTCGGAGTCTTTTGTCTCCACACCCTTTGCCGGAGCAAAGTGGTTCTGTTCCTTCGTTTTGACACTTGCCCTATTCCTCACCACCCCTTCTGCCCAGACACCCCCCCCCCCCCCCCGGGGGGCATTTTTTTCTTTGTTTCAAAGTAGAAGGGCGGGTCATGGATGGAGAGTGCGGAGTTGGACGCCCCTGGAAGTAACCACAAAGTACTGGTCGAGCATTATGATTGGGCTGTCCGAGTGAATTCATTTTCCTATTGCTGTTTGCCCCTCCTGTGTTTGCTGGGGGCAGCCTGTGTTGCTGGAAGTAGTAAGTTTAGAAGCGAGTGTCCCGGCCAAACAGTCATGCCAACTGATTTCCATGCTGCTTAAGGATTAGAATCTTGAAGTAAGTGTTTCGGGAAGAGGCTGTACTTGTACTACTGTCCAAGCGAATCTTACTGAGTTTAGGACTCTTGCCCCCATCTCCCTTGAAGCGAATCGTACTGCTGAAGCGAATCTTACTGCTGCGGACGGACCACTTCTTCCCCAATCTTTGCCCAGACTCCCAAAGCCGTTGCAAGGAGTATAATGGATGGCAATTGGTGCTCGACAAGACCAACGGAACAATTCAGCTGGTTTGGTTGTTTACGATCACAGAGAGAGGGCGAAATGTTACTTCCAGCCCTGTTTGCTGATATTCCAACGAGTTGGGTGCAGCTGCATCGATGTTTAACATCGGCGTTGCCAATTAAATTTGCAATTGCAAATTTAATGGGATGATCTGTCCATGGGTAGTACAGAATGCAAAGACGAAGCAAGTTGAAGCCTTTACCTTGTCATGTGGATCATTAAGTGGTGTTGGAGTGCACATCAGTGAGCTGAGCCGCAAGCGCTGATATAGAAGAAGAATTGTGGTTTAACATCTGTGCATCCCGAATAAGTTGGTGCGTGGGTGAAGATGCCAGTGACCACCAAGTAAGTGGGTGGCTCGAGTCCTGCTCGAAGCAGGGTAAGTCCGACTGATATGTCTGCGGCTGGTTTTGCAAGGCCAGCTCCATCCACAAAACCCATGTGTAGTGGTTGCCATGACTCATTTTTCGGGTCTTCTGAACGCGAGATTTCAGGGTCTGAGTTGTGAACACCCTGCTCATTGCTCCTAGATTAGTGTGAAGGCCTCGCTCGCAGAACATGAACGCCCAATGTACTCCACGTCTTTGGAAAATTGTGTGTACATGAGGACAGCCTCTTGTTACGTAACACCACTACCCTCTCTATGGGGCTCTTGTGTTTGAAACCTCTCCCTTAGAATCTTGCTAAAAGTCCTGGAGGATCCGGACATGGCCTTTTGAGGGGTACTCGCATCATCTTGCACTAGTCATGATTTACTCCCGTTGCAAATACCTCAGAAGCCGGAAAACCCTCCCCCCGCCCCCCCTGCCCCGGGGGCTGCATACCCAACCCCAATGGTGTCGATTCAACCGCATGCATTCAGCATCCTTACAACGATTGTAAGAATGTGGTTTGACCTCCCGGGCAACCTTGAGGTGCTCCTTAGGATGCAGGGTGGGGTGGTAGTTGAGACGGGCTTGGGGCACATGTAAATGGGCTATGGAAAGGGCCTGGACAGTAACGCCTCGGCTAGCCTGCAGAACTTTTGCGACGGTCTTAGCTACTATTGTGGGGGAGGCTTGGCACGCGGTCCCTTGGATTCACGTGTAAAGTCTTCAAAATAGTCCCCCCTTTGCTCTGAACTCCACCTGTGCTTGTGCTGATTCGGAAACGAGGCAACAGACATCTTTCACTAATTGTAACTGTTAGGATGGGTATACATGCCATTACCTAGTCCGCCTGTCCTAAAGCATCGTGGTTATAGGAGCCTTTTGTGAGTTGAGGCCCCACTTGTGTGGTCTGTGATTGATCACGTCAAGGGGTCCTGTGGCCTTTGAGTGCGCTTGTTGGAATGTCTCTGACACAAACACTCGACCGTGACGAGCGCTGGCAGTTTACGAACATGATGAGCACGGTGTAGTGCGTGACTTGTTTTGGAAGACATGGAAGCTCCTGTCTCAAACAAGCCGCACAAGGATGCCTTGCATGGTTTTTTCTTTTTTCTTTTAGGGCTTGTGCCTTGGGGCTCCTCAGGCCTGGTGCCTCTCATTGCTTAGGCTAGCATGTGCTCGGTTTCTGATCTCATGCCCTTTGAGCTGGGTACCTGTAGACCCTCCATCTGCGGTTGGATGTACGAGATAGGTGGTTCGGGCAAGTCGTCCTCTCGGAAAAAGTGTGGGTGTCTATCGCAGGGGTATCCGGGCAGAACACCACAGTGGGCGAAAAAGTTCAGAGCCATATGCCCGAGTCCCGCAGTCCACCGGCATGCACATGATCCCCCCCCCTTCCCCTCCCGGGGGGAGGTTCCAACACTGTCCTTGAAGTTACTGCCAGACAAATACCCTGGTGGCCCTGGCCCGGGAGGTCCACCTTACCCGAGTATGGCACCCGCCGTGATCAAAGAGCGTGGGCTTGGATCATAATGGGTGCCCCTAGTGGAGATCTTCCAGGTGTACCGGGACCAAGACCATGGTAGGAAGGAAGGAAGGAAAAGATTACATCCAAAGACCAGCCACTAGGGCTGAAGAGGACGGCAGTACAATGAATGACCCATATCTAGCCCTAAGGTGGCACAGCACCTGGGAGAGTGAGGTAGCTCTCCAGTGCTCTCGTCACAAATTTGGCAACCCCTTGAAGATCTTCTTGCCACATAAACGTTTGTAGGAAAATCTTTTCAGCACCTATGCGGCATATGATGGTAAAGCCCGAGCCCCACACTTCAGTCTGCACCCTCACTGATCCCCCGGGAAAAAGTGCCCCTCGCAGTGTGCTCGTACAAGCGGTACGGGGTTCTCAAACGGGTCCCTCGGGCCTCAACGGTCACAATTTTGAATTTTAGTACGAAAATGGCCGACAGCACCGGTTTACGACCGCGGACCGGGGTCGTAAACCCGAAACTTCCGTTCAGCCTTGGACGAAAAGACCCAGATTTGCCGGAACTCTACAGCCTTGCAGTTCTGCTGATAGAGATGAAACGAATACAAATGTCAGCATGTTCCATTCAACAATGGACACCCATCTGGTTTCCGGCTGTGCGCTGGGTTTCATCATGTGGCCAATCGTTAGAATAGACCGCCGCCATAAATCACAAACAACCACTAACAACGACGCTAGACCTCGATTCTGCCATCGCAATTCCATGTAGCCTGTCCACAGTCTTTGTCCCCGCAGAATGTGTGCCTATCTAGAGCGAAAACGATCTCTAACAGCCCACCGCAATCAATTTCTGAGGGGACTTCCCACCTTTTTCACAAAGGCTAGTTTTGTTCCACATTGACTCACGGGAACGCCACCTTTGTGGAAACAGTTGATCTCTGAAAAGTACGAGAGCTGTTCCCCAGAGATGGACGCGGTAGCCCCCAGCTCGGCGAAAGGCTTCTCAAAACGAAAAAGTATTAGCTTGACTTCATTCGTCAATTTCGCTAAGCCTGTGAAGTATGGTGGGATCGCACGGTTGCCGGATAAACCTTAGAACTTGCTGAGTGTCAGGGTCCTAGAATATACGGACCTACTATGGCAGGCATTAGCGGGATTGCTCTGCAGTGCGGAGTCCGCACCACACCCGCCGGCGGTAGCCGAAACCCTCGATACCCTTAACGACCCGGAAACCATTCGGGGGTTTCTAGTTTCGGGCCTTTCCTCTGACGGACATTTTTTTTTTAACAACATAGGTAAATGCTCCAAGAAAGCGAGAAATTAGAAAGTGAGCTGATGGAGGCCAGATGGTGCAGTGAACATGTAGGGTCTAGAAGGCTCCGTCGGTAGGCGGAGCTAAAGGACCGTGCCGATGAACCAACGCACTCCTGAGTCTGCCAGGGCAAAGCTTCCTTTCCCTCAACCCTTGTCTATTCAAGACAGTAAGCCGAAGGGTGGTCGACCGAAAACTTTTATTCATGACCATTTCATACAGGACGGTGTTTACAATGAGAGGGCCAAGAGAACAGGCGTCAGCTGCCGCTATTGCACTTTCAAGACGGCAAATTCCAAGGTCTCGGTACTGGTTCACCATATCTTGGAGAGCTGCCCGTCGGTTCCACGGAACGTCAAGGACGAGGTTGACGAAAAGGCCAAGGCTTTGGCGACCAAGCAAGCTCAGGCCAGCCAGGAGGGGCAACCAGCAGAGGTGCAGAGCGGTGTAAAGCGAAAAGTCGAAGCATCAATTGAGCGCTCTGCCCCAAAATCATCATCTCTTGACAGCAAAGCGGAGGAAACTCTGGATCTCAGAGCTGTCAGATTCATCGTTCTCTGCGGCTGCTCTTTTAGCATTTTGGACAGTCCCTGGTTCTATGATTTCGTGACTATGCTTCGTCCCAATTACAAACCTCCAGGTACACATCCCCATCCCGTGATGGCTTACATGGATTTCCTACCAGAAGGGTAGGGCTCAGAAACACACTTAAAAGAGTCTCACAAAACCAATCAGCACCTGTCATATGTAGCATTTGTCACTTTGCTGTATTGTTTTTTATGAGAAACAGCATCCCAGTAACTAGACCTGGCTTTGTTGTAGGTCTTGCACAGCTGCCCGGTCTGCTCCTCCAGGAGTACAGGAATGTAGTTGACCGGGTCACGAAGCTTTTGGCGAGCGCTTCAGGAATTACAGTTGTTTTTGACAGACGCCTACATGCTCCTTCAAGGGTGACATACCACACAACGTGCATCACCGAGCATGGAGACGTGCTCCCAGGCCCTTGGAAGGAGGTTCCAACAGAGGCATTTGATGCAGCTCTTGTTGCAGGTTGACACTTCACCTCAAGAGGCACAAATGGGTGTACATACAGATGGGTCTCTCACTCTCAAACTGCTAGTAGCTGGGAATGGGAAGTCACCCACACACGGCGTATTTAATTGTTGCCTGTATTGTCAGTGCATGCCCAAGAAAAGCAGTCTCCCGTGCTTTTGATGCCGACAGATGTTGATCTGATTTCAGGGCCGTCATAACTTGTACAAATTTGTTATATCACAATAGTAGTTGGCCACTGAGAGCCAATTTGCCATCCACACCCTCAGCATCCCCACACTGCTAATCACCATCCGCTTCCTTCTTTCACTTTGGTGATGTGGGTAGACATGTCACTGTAAATTTCCAAGACGGGCGGGCCTATGCAGCTGTCAGGTGCAACTGCACTTTCTTTCCTTAACAGTGTGTAATTGAATCAGCTGGGAGACCATTGTGTGAAGTTCAACAAGCTTGCAATAATGCAGGTTATTAAAAATGCATGCACAGTCTTCATTACTCTCTACAGAGTTTCCTTCCTAATTCTTCTTTGGAAAGGGCTTGCAAGCACTTAACATGGATCGTAAAGAAAAAGGTGTTGAAGGACATCATGGTGGTTTGGTTGTGCACTGGTGCACAGGCTAGGGAACAGTACTAAGGAACTTCTGCGTAATGGGTGTAGGGTTTATGGATGACGCCGTGCGGACTGTAGGAGCTCAGAAAATTATCGCCGTCACCACTGATACCTCCACCTTGAACGTGCTGGCTTCCAGGGATATTGTGTGCCAGATGAACTACAAGCACATGCTGACCCTCTCGTGCGCCCCATATCTCTAATGTTTACTGTCCATGCTGGCTTCCAGGGATATTGTGTGCCAGATGAACTACAAGCACATGCTGACCCTCTCGTGCGCCCTCATCTCTGATGTTTACTGTCCATTCAAAGTACGAGCCATGCAAGGGCAAGTGCCGGAAGCATTTAGGGATGAGAGGCACGTCTGGCATGCCAAATTTTGCTTGTGCAATTATATCTGGCTTTGAATCTAGCTTGTTAATGTGTCACACACCAGGGCTTAAACACACTCTCTCTCTCTCTCTCTCTCTCTCTCTCTCTCTCTCTCTCTCTCTCTCTCTCTCTCTCTCTCTCTCTCTCTCTCACACACACACACACACACACGCTCTCTCTCTCTCTCTCTCTCTATCTCTCTTTCTCTCTCTCGCTCTCTCTCTCTCTCTCTCTCTCTCTCTCTCTCTCTCTCTCTTCTCTTGCTCTCTCTCGTCTCTTGCTCTCTCTCTCTCTCTCTCTCTCTCTCTCTCTCTCTCACACACACACACACACACACACACACACACGACACACAGACCCACACACACATACTCTCTCTCTCTCTCTCTCACACACACACACACACACACACACACACACACACACACACACACACACACACACACACACACACGCGCGCGCGCGCGCGCGCACACACACTCGCTCTCAGACAGACAGAGAGAGAGAAGGGGGGGGTGCCGGGGACCGAGGGACAGATGGAGCAGGGGGGGGGGGGGAAGAAAGGAAGAGTTTAGAAGGGTGGCCTGGACATGTTCCCAGGTGTAGGGGATAAAATAGGGAAACAGACCTTATGCCCTGCATCATGAAGGGCAGAGCAATCCCCAACTTGGCTGGAGTAAGGGTGTAATCCAATTGTTGAGGAATGCTTTCCTGCTATTGGGAACACAGGGACATGGGGTGGCAGGGAAAGACATGGGGTGTGTTGAGCAGGTGCGCCGTGCACGGCTTCACCGTCTTAACAGGAGCTTGTTTAGGACACAGCTGGGCGCGCTCGTTGCTGGTGAAGGCACAGGTGTTGATGATCTACATTCATTCCTCTCCTGACATCCGTGCAATGCTGCAGCCGAGCAGCCTCCTCCCTCCAGACGGCTCCCGGGACGGTGTCCTTTTCTCTCTGTCGTTCCTTGAGTACACAGTCACAAACCTCATCAATATGGAGCAGGTAAATCCCGTCAACTGGCTAGGTGTCATGAGGGTGGAGGACGGGAGAGGCTGAAGGGACCAGGGAACGGCAGCGGCAATTGTCACGGGTCCCCCATCTCCTTGTGCAGCTTTGTGTGCTATTTCAAGTTGATGTTTCTGTATAGTTCTGGGGTTTGGGCTGTGGGGATTTGTGTGTACGGTATCTGTCTGTGTGTGTGTGTGTGTGTGTGTGTGTGTGTGTGTGTGTGTGTGTGTGTGTGTGTGTGTGTGTGTGTGTGTGTGGGTGGGTGTGTGTGTATGTGGGTGTGGGTGTGGGTGTGGGTGGGTGTGGGTGTGTGCACTCGCGACACAAAAAGTTTAAACTGGATCTGGAGCAGAACCTGGGGTTGTTCCTGTCTTTCTCTGTATGTGTATTTACGTGGGGGCTTGGGGGCCGGGGTGCACCTTCATGAGGACATGTTTAAACCATAGCAACGAAGAGATGCGATGGGAAAGGTAAAGGTAATCCACTAGCAACAGAGGAGCCGCAAACAACAGGGTGGCTGGGCTGTGCAGGCGGTGAAGATTACTCTACTGCTACCAAACATCAATTGCCGCGCAGATATTCAGGACCTGGTAAACGATGCAGAGCTGTGGCAGGGCCTGAAGGTGCTCCAACCTCTTTTACTGGCCGTCTCCAAGGTTCTCAGCGCTGTAAAGAAGGCTGGGCGACGAGCGCTGCTGTCTGACATGACGCGCTACTTCCTGTTCATTGCTCGCCACGTGGAACAACTGAGCGCCTTTGTTCCTCAAGGTTTGCTACACGTCGCCGCGACATTTAGTTGGGGGGTCAAAGAACTGGGACAAGCACATGTCCGCATTCAGACTTGCACATAAACCCCTGAAGTCTCCATCTTCCAGACCAAAGCTGCCATGCATTGGCAGACAGAGGGCAAAGAAGAGCGTTCAAGGCATGGGTGCACGTTGGTATTTTGCCGTCCGTTGGGTTGTTTGTGGGTGGCAGCCGTATGAAAGGGGGCAGGTTCCAGCATATGAGGTAATGCGCCAAGGAAAAGAGTTAACAAGCAAGGCCCATGAGGCTCCCCGTAGTGGAGAAGGTGAAAGAGCGCTTGGTCTGTAGTTACAACTTATAATCCCAGCTGTCGTGCTGCTCATTTGGTAATTATTTTAATGTACGTAGGGGCATGGAACCATCCACCTGCATGGAACTACAATGCTCAAATCCCCCCCCCCCCCCTTGCCCCTTCCCAAGGGCTCCTCATTTGTTTCCCTCATCATTGGCCATGTACTCACCCATTTTTCTTTATATGTCTTTGCTGTCTAGTTTCATCCTCCCGTTCTGTTTTCCACAATGTTGGTTGCAGACAAGTCACCTGCACTTCAGTACTCCCCCAGCGACTCAAAGCCCGCGCCCCCTCCCCCCACACACACATAAAGAGAGGGAGGAGCTGGGGCCGGCACAGATACGGCAAACACTGGGAGGGGGGAAGGGAGGGAGGAGGGAAGTAAAGAGAGGGAGGGTGGGAACGCCTCCCTCTCTCTACTGAGCTGGAGTCAATTTGCATTTCAACAAGAGCACTTGTGACAGGCAAGTTTGTGCTGTGGGAGCAGAATATGCAGCAGCAGTATCCGCATGCGTGATGAAACGCATGCCGCTGCATGATGGCCCCCTCCAGCGCTTGGCCGTGTTCTTGGACCCCAGTTTCCGATCCATTGTGGGTGACAGCATGGGGCTGGTCTCGCTCCTTCAGCAGGTGCGCATTGGGGGGTAATGATATACATGACACTTCCAAGAGTCCAGCAGTAGGTTGCTGGCTCCCTGAGACATGCAGGACGAGCTCTCTTCTTTGCCAGTGCTGTGGGAGCCGAGTGAGGATGGAGGATCCGCATCTGATGGTGGACAAGGGGAATCGATGAGTAGCCGGGGTTATCGAAACAGACGAGTAATCGCTGAGCAGTTGGTTGATAGCTGATGAATTAGCTGGGAATTGATGAGTACGTTTGCTGGTGCCATGATGTATGACATATGTGAGCATCATGGCATTGATTTTGGACCCCCACATAATGCGGACTGTTGGGTAATCGGAATCGCAGCACCAGGGGAGGTAGACCTAGTCTGCCCCCAATCAGAGGAGCAGGGGTTTGGTGGGTGGAGGTGCCGCTACTTGAAGTTCAATGCGGATGGGGCAATAGTGTGGGCTGAGTTGAATGGGCTCTTGAAAGTAGACAAAGGTGGCGTGGACCTGAACTTCAACAAGAATGGGGCAGTGGAGGCACAGCTGGTGGGTAGGGTCTTGTAGGTACAGCACATGACAGGGTTGGTGTGTTTGTAGTCTGGCAGAACGTGCAGCTGCACAAGCAGAATGAGGAGGGGGACGGGGATGATGCCATTGACGGGGCTGGGATCAAAAAAAAAAGGGGGGGGGGATGCTGGACCAGATCCGGGACTTGAGTGGAGGGATGTTGCAGTCAAATGGCATTTACAAGTTGCAAGGCATCTACCCATCTGTAGCCATCCCCCTGAATCCTGTATCAGCTCGAAACAGTCTTATGTGGCGCCAAGCTGACCAGAGTGTGCACTAAAAACCTTTTCAGAAATCTCTTCCAGCTTTCTCGATGCAGACGGGTGTATGGGGTGAGTGCAAGCGGACACAGCTATAGGATCGCAATGGACCAGTACAATGATAGGGCAGTTGACGGCATGTTACTTGTATTTTAGTGTGAGCTTACCACAGACTGGCTTGAGACCAAGCTAAAGGTCTATTTGATGATGTCAGGAGGTCTGGGAGAGTATGGCCAGAAAGCCGGTTCATTATCAGGCGATGACGACGATCTTGTAATTTTACAAGCCTGGAAGGGAAGCACTGGAACAGAGAACAAGAAAGGTTTGGGATAATTCGTCTGATACACACCAGGGGCAATGCAGGCAGGAGTGCTCCTGCAGAACCGAAAAGGGGATGAGCAGGGGATGCGCCGCTTGATAGCAGAGATGCAGGCCTATAAAGCGGGCACATCACCGTTTGAGGTGCCCTATCTTGGGGGGTGCGATGTCCGCAACTGGTGGCTCAACATACAGTTGGATAAGGCTCCGGAACTTGTGGCCATCGCTCGCCAGATCTCCGCAGCCTGCCCAGTCAGTGGCTTACTGGATGATGTCTTCCAGAAAGCTGGGTGGCGCCTGCCACCCGTTCCCTTATGTCCCCCAGGGATCGACCCTGCTGTTGTCGACTGCCTCCATACTTTCCACTCCAGCAAGGCCCCAAGGTAGGGACCGAATGCCATCCTGGGTCCGGATGGTCCACAGTCCGTCCATGATGGGGAAGGACTGTGGCAGTTGCGGCAGAGGTGCTGATATTGCAGCATTTGAATCCCATATAGAAAGGCTTCCTTCTTTAAGACAGCCATTAGAACAATGTGCGTGAAAACTTTGTGAAGCGTTTGGACTTGGTTGGAGAAAGCGTATGGAATAGTTGCATGCCTCCAGGACTGTGCGTCTGTGTTCCTCTTGCCGTTGCTACTTCTGGTTCTGTTCCTTGGCCCTCTGTCGGCTCTCTCATGCCCTGTTCGGGATTCCTTGCCTCTTTGCCAACCCCATGTTACTGTTGGGTGGAAGGCGCTGCGTGCGTGTGTGCTGTGCGTGTGTGTGTGTGTGTGTGTGTGTCTGTGTGTGTGTGTGTGTGTGTGTGTGTGTGTGTGTGTGTGTGTGTGTGTGTGTGTGTGTTTTGGTGGGTGTGGATGGGGGTGGGGGCGGGGGGCCTGGGTGGGTTGGTGGGGATGTGGGGGTTGGGTGGGTGGGCTTGCTCGGTGCCCTCCAGCTATGCGGCAAACTGAAATGTGTCTGTTAGCACTCTATATTTCCTGTTTCCACGTATGCGCTGCTTGCGCTTGCGAGTGGACTCATTAGCTGGCAGGATGCACAACCCCACCAAAATTGAAGTCAGTACAGTACTGATACGCAAGGTCTCCTTGCAGGATGGACAACCCGAGGAACACGCAGGTACCACCCATTCAAGGTGCCACACCTGGAGATGAGTTGATGGTGATGTCGCCAACCGATCTGGACGCCAGCCTGGGAGCGCTTTACAGCTATTGGGATGAAGACAGCCAGCAGCTTGAGGGCTTAGATGAAATGCCTGCTGCAGAGGGGTCGTCCAACGAGCAATCCTCCTTTGTGCAGCTGCTTCTTGGGCCCTGGGAGAAAGTCCCCTTGGATCTGCTAGACCCCGACTTTGAGCCGCCCTCGAGTGCTCGGCAGGCCATCCTGCCAGACTTGCCCGCACATGCACCAGCAGCTTGGGATGTCAATACCGTGCTCCAACAGTACATGGGAAGCTAGTGGAAAGCTTGCTCAACTCCTCTGCCTAGGAGGACATGTCCTGATAGCAGCATATCACCACTATCTTGTGGCACTTTACGGCTCCCTGCAAGTCCCAGAAACTGCCATGTTTTCTGGATGCACAGATTTTTGAAGCTGTCCCATGGCAGCGATGAGAGGCTAATGTGGGATACTCGCGCTTGGAGGATGCCAAAAGCTTTGCGCCAGAATCGCTTTGCGTGCCATGGCCATGCTTTTGCAAGTGGGTGACCTGATGATAGAACGGGGCACAGCTCGACTGCTTCGCGCAACGTCTAAGGGGACAGGGGGCCTGCTGCTTTGCCGTGGGCATGGTGTGCAGCAGCTACCGTTGTGTCCTTTTGGTGAAGGTTGTGGCTGCACTCCAAGTGACAGAGCATACGTCGTGTCCATGCCAGTGAGTATTTGCTTGAAGGGTGTGCATGCATGTGCGTGTGTGCCCCCGCCGACGAGCGCGGGCGCACGGCTGTGTGTGTGTGTGTGTGTGTGTGTGTGTGTGTGTGTGTGTGTGTGTGTGTGTGTGTGTGTGTGTGTGTGTGCTGTGTTATTTCTGGCCCCTATGGGGGCATTGCCTTGAGGCCATTGCTCGGATCTATGTTTTTGGCATAGCACATTGGAGATAAGGGGCTTCAAAGGCTGTATTTTGGCGAGGTTATACTGACCTGGAGGTGACCGACCGTTTCTCCTCTCCATGAACTGCGTTGAAGAAGTCAAGGCCAAAGACACCAAGGGTCATTCCATAGTTCAGGCATGCACGTATCGACTTGTGCCCGATGGTGCACATGTGCACCCTGGCCCCAAGGTTAGGCTGCACTGTTGAGGACCATACAACGCTGATGCCGCCTAGAGCTCTGCAACTCCTTGTGTGTGCACAGGCCGATGACCGAACAACTGCAGAACGTGTTGCTTATTTACCATCTGCATTGCTAAAGGGCTGCATATTAGGCAGGACGCTTGAAAAAACCAAGCGATATGCATTACTTCAAGGGACACTGCTCTGTAGCAGGAGTGACTGCGTGTGGAACCATGTTCACTGAATTGCATGCCAGCGGCAGTTTCCGTGCCGAGGAAGGGCTGCGTAGAGTTCCATTCTGCTCAGATGTGAAGGGTGCTTCATGCACAGCCCTGGGAAACCGTGCGAACGTAACTGCGGCTCAATGCAGAGCACATTAAGGTGTGTATATATATGTACTTTGGAAGGTGTGAGATGTACTTTGGAACGCGGAGCTCTCCATCCACGAGCAGACGCATTTTGCACATCTTCATTGGTTGCAAATACATGCTGGGGGACAGGATGGTCCCGGAATTCTAATTTGGGCTTAGGATGGCGCTGGCAAGGGATCCTTTACTGCGTATGGGATGTGCAGCATGCTTTCCCTGTGTCTTCTGCCTTGTAAATACCAATATGTGAAACAAAGGGATGTTATAAAGCTTGCACAGGGCTGACCCCAGTCCTCCCGCGGGCCCGGGACTGAGGCCCAATCGTGACTTCAGGTATTTGGGTCGTGATAGACAATGGCGTGTCCTCGTATAGTGTTTTATGGCCTTGTGCATATTGCTGGACGGTACAGTAACCCATGGAACAAAGTTGTGGGACGGATGGCAAAGCTGAAGGGCCT
>KV908408.1:357728-377728 GCA_002005505.1 Botryococcus braunii
GCCAGCAATAAAAGAGACGAGCTTGGCCTTTTCCGACAATGGCTGTTTTTTTTTTTTCACATGCATTTATTGACATTTGGGAGCAGCACAAGGATTTTGTAACAGCCTTTCCTACAGACGATAGGCACTACGACCCATTCTTCCTCGGTACAAGCTTTATTGCTGTGC
The DNA here is from genome assembly GCA_002005505.1 of Botryococcus braunii. Classification (NCBI taxonomy): domain Eukaryota; kingdom Viridiplantae; phylum Chlorophyta; class Trebouxiophyceae; genus Botryococcus; species Botryococcus braunii. The sequence goes on from KV908408.1 coordinate 357,897, forward strand.
GGTGCAGTAACCAGCAACATCTTGTTTGGAAGCGCTCCTTGATGCGGGGTGTCGCTCACAATGGCTCTGCAGTATTGTGGCAATTAAGGGGAAGGCTGACTTCCTGGCCTTGGCGGCAAACCGAGGATGCTTCTGCAACTTATGGGTCTGGGAATTCGCTGCCAGAACCGGCAACCTTTCATTGTTGAAGGTGCTGCAAACTAATAGTGCCATGCGCCGCATGGCAGACAACGTTCTTGATGGAGGTTCTTGGATGGGGCGCCCGGCGTCTTTGGCTGCGTCAAATGGCCACTGGGAGTGCCTTCAATTTCTGATAAGGTAAGGTCAAGGCCTTGGGATGTTATTCTGACTTTCTGCAGACACTCAGGACTTACCAGCCTGCCCTTCCTCCTTTTGTCATTACGCACGTGGGGCTGTGCTCATTTCTCACAGGTATTCTGTGCAAGAGCCACGAGCCATAAGAAACATGGTCACACAAGCTACCAATTTGAGCATTCGCATACCTTGGCGGTGGTAGACTTACCAACACCTCGGTGGCAAACATAATGGGCTCGCATGTGGAATAACAAATAAGGAAGTAATCATTGTCAGGGGGTATTACAGGGCTGGCCGTACAGGTTGGTTGCTGCCCGCGTACAGTGCGGCTCGTTCAGGCCAGCTGCAAATCCTCCAGAAACTTGTTGACTTGGATCCGGATCTCTTGCACAGCCCCTCCTTTTTCGAAGCTGCAGCCCAGGGTGGTAGCCTCGACTGCCTGGACTTCTTAATGAGGGCTGGCTGCACGTGGGACAAACAGGCGGCAGCCTCGGCAGCACGCTCCGGGAACTCAGAGGCCCTCCGCAAGTGCCTCCTATTGAGTCGTGACACTTTTCAGGAACGCGATTGGAAGGATGCCATGCGTGAAGCAATCAGTTCCGGAAGCCCTGACTGCATGCAAGCTTTATATGAGTGCGGGTACCAGTCCCCAGCTGCAGACAGTAGTGACCACCCGGCTCGCCTTGCAATCTTTACACAAGTTTGCCGTGCCTCCGCCTTGCGGTGGAACTCAGCGGTGAACCGCAGTTGTCCAGCGAGTACACTATGTTTGCTGCCAGGGTGGAGAGGAGATGCTTCGGCTTGTGCATGAGCAAGTCGGTACAATGTACAGTTCTGCAGCAGAAGACGCGTCACACGCAGGCCAAGTGGGTGCCTTGCAGTACGCACTTCGGCATGGTGCCCATTTGTCCGTAGAGACTTTGGCCCATGCTATAAGCGGGGGTTCGGTGGAGTGCCTCAAATACGCGTTTGAGCACGGTCTCAGAATTGGCTTTCCCGCAGAGTACAGTCAATGGTCAAGCCGCCATTTCAGACTACATCGATGGGAAGATGTCACCCGGTACTTCAAGGTGTTGCGGTATGTCTGCGAGGTGATGCGTCCCCGATGGACGCAACAATTCCTGACCCAAGCGGCTGGCCAACTTGCCCGTTCAAAGTGGAAGAGAGGAAAGGATGTGTGGAAGGTGTGTCTCTACATAGCATCGAGGATAAATGACTCCTTGCCCCCGCCGCTGGATGAGCTGGTCCGGGTGAGGAGGGAGAGGGCCAAAGCCCTTGCGGGGTCTTTTATAAAGCAAAGCAGCGGGCTCAAGCTTTGGGGCCCTCGCCATCGCTGGCATTGTGGGGTGCCATGGACAGACTGCCCCTCGTGTTGCAGGAGCGCATTGCCTTTGAGGCCCACCTGATTTACCCTGTGACTCAGTTGGAGCCTTTGTAGGCCTCCAGGCCATAGTGCTACAGGGTATGCCCTGTAAGGGTTGTTAATGGACTAAATCAGAGATGCATCTATGTTCATGACGAAACGGTATTCCCTGTCGGACTCATCTGACGCGTAGACCACCGGCCTGAGTTGTAATGTGTACTAAATTGCAATGGTCTTCAAGTCAGACGTAGGACACGGATTAGGAACTGCGTTCGTGTGTGACAAACGAGAAGGGAACGGCATTTCTCATTCAGCATTTAGGCGTGCATTTGTGGTTCTTCTGTAAATCTTACAGGACATACATGACTCATTATAATGTGATCCTAATAAGTTAGGATATCTCGGGTGTGTGATGTCGAGCGACCTCAGGGACAGATCGTTTCAAGTCCCCTGGGCGCCAAACACGGGACATAAGTTGAGGGAACGGACTGACAGCTCAGGCATTCTTTGGGTTGGCCTCCTGTGCCACGGATGTCCGAAGTCCTGCGCAAATTTGCTGCAAGTTGTGGCTGCATTGGTTAATGCTCCATCAGCTATGCACTATGGCAGTGGTACTTGTATGGTAGAGGCGATGTTTGGCACTCCCGCTCTCGTAACCAGAACTAGGCTCGTCACAGTAAGCCAGGTAGGATAGGCATATCAGTGATGCAAACTGTCGTAATATTTGGTTTGACTGCAATGATGCACATAACTTTCTCTGTAATCAGGGAATGTGGCCAACATGTTCTCAAGGCTCATGAGCTCATGAGGTTTGGGAAGCCGGAACGTTATTTACCTGCTTTGACGGCTTCTCTGTTGGCTTTCAGGAACAAGACTGTGTCCTTGCGTTCTCTAGAAATCATCCATGTTGTCTGAATTAGATGACATGGATAACCCTGAATCAGACATTACATGAGTGTTATCACAGACAGTCGGAGCGTTATGACAGTCGGAGCGCTCAGACAGTCGGAGCGTTATGATAACCAGATGAAATGAATTATTGAAATTGTATAGGGTCGTGCCGAACCCGAGCCCAGCACCATGTTAATAATACATATAAATAATATGCTGCTATGCTTGGCAGAATCAATGAACGCTCATAGGGGAATAATTCAGACATCATACTGTTAGATTAGAGTAATGTCGTGAATGGCATCATAATTATATGTGATATTCTTTGGGTTGGGCTCATGTGCCACGGATGTCCGAAGTCCCGGCTGTTTGCTGCAAGTTGCAACTGCATTAATTAATGCTACAATTCAAGCAGTCCGCTATATGTCTGTTTCACGCGGTATTGTTTGCAAGTGGATAACAGGCGTGAGCCGTAGGCTCCCCTTAAAAGTCGGTTGACCAATTTCAGAGTCTTGATGCTGGGTGGATTCAGCGAAGGGGCAAAAGCGGTTTGTGTGCGGGAATTGGATATTTTTATATTTTAGAAGAGAGACATGTGCCTTTCCCTCAGGAGAGTAATAGTGGCCAGACCAGCTCAGATCATCAGGCGGGAACAATCCTTAGAATGAGTAATAGGTGGCAGAACCTAGAAGTTCTGCCAGGACCAATCTAGACCGATTTCACTTAGATTAGAGAGAATGAGGTAATCTGACACGGTTTGCTAGAAAGGATATATGTCGCCGGCTCGAAGGGACGAGGCACTTGATTGGGACTATAAAAGGCACTTCGGGTGTTTGTCTCTTAACAGTTGCCAGTCAAGTCATCACACACAGTCGCCACTGCTTGTTTATTGACATACAACAAGAGTGCCGCCGGACTAAACACCCTCGTGCCGGGTCATACATGTAAACTGATGTTGCAACACTGAATGCACATGAACAATGGATTAGGAAGAGGTCTAGATAATGTGTAGTAAGAGAAGTGCTAATGTTTTAGCTCATCGGACACGGGTAATACAGACTATCGGTAGTTACGTAGATGGAGTAGTTTGAATTACTGAGTGATGAGAGAAGACAGTAAGCATTGTAACCACTTGATTGGGACTATAAAAGGCACTTCGGGTGTTTGTCCCTTAACAGTTGCCAGTCAAGTCTTCACACACAGTCGCCACTGCTTGTTTATCGATATGCAACAAGGGTGCCGCCGGACTAAACACCCTCGTGCCGGGTCATACAGGAAAACGCCAAGCTCATAAGTTTACAGATATCGAGCAGATAGCATTATAGTAGATAGGAAGACGTGGAGGCACGACGTCGTGGATTTTGCAGCCCTGGGTTGAAAAAGGTGTGGTGTAGAAACTGTTCTGAAACATTTGTGTGGGCTTGTACACGATTTTTTCTTTGGTCTTGTGGGTTTAGAAATGGAACGGAGTGGGACGGAGATGGGCAAGGCTATGACTTCCATCAATCGCGTTTAGCTACTAGTTTATGAATACCGATCTCCTAGGCAAGCGCATGTGTACTCCACACGCTCGCGCTCTCTCTCTCTCTCTCTCTCTCTCTCTCTCTCTCTCTCTCTCTCTCTCTCTCTCTCTCTCTCTCTCTCTCTCTCTCTCTCTCTCTCTCTCTCTCTCTCTCTCTCTCTCTCTCTCTCTCTCTCTCTCTTTCTCTTCCCCCGCTCCCCCCTTCCCCCGCGCGCGTGTGCGTGCGTGCGTACCTTTGTGTGTGTGTGCATCTGTGTGTGTGTGTGTGTGTGTGTGTGTGTGTGTGTGTGTGTGTGTGTGTGTGTGTGTGTGTGCACGCGCGCGTGCGTGCGAGTGACTCTCAATGAGGAGGGGGGGGGGGGCAGGGAGAGTATGTGCCATACATCTTACTATATACGTGGTCAAGTGGTGCTGTACAAATCTGTTCTGAAAACAAAGCTTGTGTCAGCACCCCGCCTAGTATAATCTGACCCTCTTATACAAGAAGTCAAGTACATCTGACCCGTAAGCCCTGCGGTATACCATTATATAAACGGCACTCTCGTTGCTCCTTTGTCGAGGAAAATTAAATGAGGAACAGCAGAAGAAGAGGAGGAGGAGGAGGAAAGGTAGAAGCAACAGCAGCAGTAGCTGCTGCAAAAGCAGGAAAGGATGCATCAACGCAAGGAGCAGCTGCAGCTGCAGAGAAACAAGCAAATCAAAGACGGTTTGCTTCTGCGTTTAGGGTAGCTTTCAGAGGGCGCTGTTTGCATGCGGGCTTAGTGTATAGCAGAGACACCAATGGAGTTGCACTGAAAACTGTTGCGCAACCATATCTAGATTTCTAAAGCCGACCTTCAAACCATCGCTCTTACCTATTCATGCAAAAGCCCCTTCACATATAATCTGCTCAGCCACAAATGGCGCTAAAAAGCCAGCCAGCCAATACATGCTGAAAATGGAGCTACCCAACTTAACATTCTGAAGCAGTCATACTAACCCTTCAAGAGAGCCGTGTTGACGCTTAAAGAGAGTGATATGCGTGCCGCACAGTCCCAAGTTCGGATTTAATATCTGAAAATGGAGCTGGATTAGGTCTAAGGATTGTGTGTTGGTCTAGGAAGGAAGGAAGGTTACATCCAAAGACCAGCCACTAGGGCTGAGGAGGACGGCAGCACAATGAGTGACCCATATCTAGGGACCTAGGGATCGCCGATCCAGGATCGGTGACGCACTCAGAGGTACGTGACTAGCAGTACAAGTTACTTCGGAAAAGTTCAAAACAGCCAGGTGTGGGCTGGGATTAGGCAGTTCCCTCCTGTGAGTATTCGATACTTCAAGCAAACTGGCTATCCAGAGATACAAGTGTGTGACAAACTATCGCTGACAGCAACTCTTGTTTGTTTACCGTTTTTCGTAGTGTGGACGACGATCCTCACGGTGGGGACCGTGATTCCAGCACGGAGTGGACGGTGACACCGAGTAAGGAGTTAACATCTCGTTATAAGGTGAAGGTATGCTTAGTATTTCAGAAGGGTTTTGTGCGCAACTACGGTGACTTCTTTTGATTTCTAATCTAACCTGTGTCAAAGCTTTGCAGAGTACCGTGATACAAGGACTCGGTTGCATAACAGGGATTTCCATTTGATACAGGTATGACTACCTTAGGTTGGAAATTAGTTCTTAGTAGTTATCTTCTCCGTTCGAAAGTAGTGCCTTCGTTAGAAGATAGTGCTTGGTAGTTCTCCCCTGTGACTATTCGATACTTCAGGCAAAATGCATACTTAGAGAGATAAGTGAGCTGTAACCTATAGTGACAGCAACTGTTTTTTTTATCTTTCTTCGTAGTGTGGACACCATTCCACACGGTGTGGGCCGTGATTCCTACACGGAGCGGACAGTGACGTCGAGTAAGGAGTTAGCATCTCATAATAAGATGAAGAGCACCATGATACGCGGAGTCGGTTGCTTCGAAAGGTTTTGCCGTATGATACAGGTCAATCTATTGTAAGAATGTCCGAGCTCATGGGACGTGCCCTTGACCATCAGAGACAACCCATAACTGCGTGAGAATAAATGAATACTGACAAAAAGGATTGAACTCGTGAATTCTAATTTGATATCGTCATGTTTGATTAGGGTTTATCTCTTTTACGAGCTTAAACGCGGTTATCTTCGAAACATGTGGGGCCTGGAGTTGGCGATGGCCGCCTGCAACCTGGTGGCGGGGGTGTGGGCCTTTTTGAGATTACGCGTGCGGCAGGCTTGTAATAGAATAATTGAAGCTTTACAAGCCAGAACAATTTGCACGGTATCTCCTGCTTACTGCCCCGGATACCTCCTTTAACTTGTCTTGCCATGTTTTCCTCGATGTTGGGTGCCGCCCTTCACATACCTTCAATTTCCATTTTGCCAGCCATATAAACGAATCACTAATTTGTTTCTTAACACATAACATAGCATATATTGATAATTTACTTTCTTCCCTCTCGAACAGCATTTGACTCGAACTTGGGTACATGTTTTCCCTTACGTTCAAGCCCGTGTTGCTCACTTTGCAATGCCCTCCAGGCCTGCCAGTTAACGCCTCCAGTCTCGACAATGTGTGGAAGTTGAATACCAAGTCCTTAAAAAGTGCTATTTCCAGAAAGCACTTTTGTGTGGAAAAGTGGGAAGGGGAATTGGACCCACTAAACATACATTTCAAGCACAACATTGCGGGGCAGGATCAGTGTCCAACACATGCCAAACCACAGACATGGAATATACTGCCTGCGGAGAACTCAAGCTACACCAGAGCATGGGCCTCTTAGAGACAATATGTATTGTCAGCCCACATGGCAGCACCGGCCAATGACGTTTATGGACGTCATAATTTATCCCCGCCCCTGGGACACACACACACACACACACACACACACACACACACACACACACACACACACACACACACACAACACCGGCGGGGCGCCACGTGGGGGGGGGGAGGGATCCCGGAGCGGGGGAGGGACATAAGGGTGGGGAACAAGGGGGAAGAAGAGTGATGGCCCAAGGGGGCCGGAGGGAAAGATTAGAGAGGGGCAAGGAAGGGAAGGGAAGGCAGAGCGTGTGTGCATGAAGGCTGAGAGAGAGTTTCAGGGCGTGTTGGTCTTTGGGGAGTCATGTGGTGCTTCCATGCGGTGCTCGAATCAGATCGTTATGGTCGAGCACACCCTGCTTATGGAAAATTGTCTTGGCACGCCAGGGCTGTAAGGACCACGTGGACGCAGCCCGGGCAGGCCACTTGCACTGCCTTGCCCAGCTGTATGAGAAGGGACTGTTTCTTCCCCTAAACAGCCCCGACTGGGCGTCCGCTGGAGAAACCAGAAAGTGTCAAGCGTTTGAAGCAGCAATAGAAGGCTGTAGCAGCGGCCACGCAGGCGTAATAACCTGGCTCTTTTCTTCCGGATGGCCGTCCAACATCGAGGCGATATTCCCATGGCACATGCAAGACATTTGGGAGGAGCACAAGGATTTTGTAACAGCCTTTCCTACAGACGATAGACACTACGACCCATTCTTCCTCGAGTACAAGCTGTATTGCTGTGCGGTGCAGCAACCAACAACATCTTGTTTGGAAGCGCTCCTTGATGCGGGGTGTCGCTCACAATGGCTCTGCAGTATTGCGGCAATTAAGGGGAAGGCTGACTTCCTGGCCTTGGCTGTAAATCGAGGATGCTTCTGCAACTTATGGGTCTGGGAATTCGCTGCCAGAACCGGCAACCTTTCATTGCTGGAGCTGCTGCAACCTATTATTGCCATGCGCCTAATGGCAGACAGATGTGTTTATCATGAGTCTTGGATGGCGCACATGACTTCTTTGGCTGCGTCAAATGGCCACTGGGAGTGCCTTCAATTTCTGATAAGGTAAGGTCAAGGCCTTGGGATGTTATTCTGACTTTTGCAGACACTCAGGACTTACCAGCCTGCCGTTCCTCCTTTGTCATTACGACGTGGGGCTTGCTCATTTCTCACAGGTATTCTGTGCAAGAGCCACGAGCCATAAGAAACATGGTCACACAAGCTACCAATTTGAGCATTCGCATACCTTGGGGTGGTAGACTTACCAACACCTCGGTGGCAAACATAATGGGCACGCATATGGAATAACAAATAAGGAAGTAATCATTGTCAGGGGGTATACAGGGCTGGCCGTACAGGTTGGTTGCTGCCCGCGTACAGTGCGGCTCGTTCAGGCCAGCTGCAAATCCTCCAGAAACTTGTTGACTTGGATCCGGATCTCTTGCACAGCCCCTCTTTTTCAAGCTGCAGCCCAGGGGGTAGCCTCGACTGCCTGGACTTCTTAATGAGGGCTGGCTGCACGTGGGACAAACAGGCGGCAGCCTCGGCAGCACGCTCCGGGAACTCAGAGGCCCTCCGCAAGTGCCTCCTATTGATCGTGACACTTTTCAGGAACGCGATTGGAAGGATGCCATGCGTGAAGCAATCAGTTCCGGAAGCCCTGACTGCATGCAAGCTTTATATGAGTGCGGGTACCAGTCCCCAGCTGCAGACAGTAGTGACCACCCGGCTCGCCTTGCAATCTTTTACACAAGTTTGCCGTGCCTCCGCCTTGCGGTGGAACTCAGCGGTGAACCGCAGTTGTCCAGCGAGTACACTATGTTTGCTGCCAGGGGTGGAGAGGAGATGCTTCGGCTTGTGCATGAGCAAGTCGGTACAATGTACAGTTCTGCAGCAGAAGACGCGTCACACGCAGGCCAAGTGGGTGCCTTGCAGTACGCACTTCGGCATGGTGCCCATTTGTCCGTAGAGACTTTGGCCCATGCTATAAGCGGGGGTTCGGTGGAGTGCCTCAAATACGCGTTTGAGCACGGTCTCAGAATTGGCTTTCCCGCAGAGTACAGTCAATGGTCAAGCCGCCATTTCAGACTACATCGATGGGAAGATGTCACCCGGTACTTCAAGGTGTTGCGGTATGTCTGCGAGGTGATGCGTCCCCGATGGACGCAACAATTCCTGACCCAAGCGGCTGGCCAACTTGCCCGTTCAAAGTGGAAGAGAGGAAAGGATGTGTGGAAGGTGTGTCTCTACATAGCATCGAGGATAAATGACTCCTTGCCCCCGCCGCTGGATGAGCTGGTCCGGGTGAGGAGGGAGAGGGCCAAAGCCCTTGCGGGGTCTTTTATAAAGCAAAGCAGCGGGCTCAAGCTTTGGGGCCCTCGCCATCGCTGGCATTGTGGGGTGCCATGGACAGACTGCCCCTCGTGTTGCAGGAGCGCATTGCCTTTGAGGCCCACCTGATTTACCCTGTGACTCAGTTGGAGCCTTTGTAGGCCTCCAGGCCATAGTGCTACAGGGTATGCCCTGTAAGGGTTGTTAATGGACTAAATCAGAGATGCATCTATGTTCATGACGAAACGGTATTCCCTGTCGGACTCATCTGACGCGTAGACCACCGGCCTGAGTTGTAATGTGTACTAAATTGCAATGGTCTTCAAGTCAGACGTAGGACACGGATTAGGAACTGCGTTCGTGTGTGACAAACGAGAAGGGAACGGCATTTCTCATTCAGCATTTAGGCGTGCATTTGTGGTTCTTCTGTAAATCTTACAGGACATACATGACTCATTATAATGTGATCCTAATAAGTTAGGATATCTCGGGTGTGTGATGTCGAGCGACCTCAGGGACAGATCGTTTCAAGTCCCCTGGGCGCCAAACACGGGACATAAGTTGAGGGAACGGACTGACAGCTCAGGCATTCTTTGGGTTGGCCTCCTGTGCCACGGATGTCCGAAGTCCTGCGCAAATTTGCTGCAAGTTGTGGCTGCATTGGTTAATGCTCCATCAGCTATGCACTATGGCAGTGGTACTTGTATGGTAGAGGCGATGTTTGGCACTCCCGCTCTCGTAACCAGAACTAGGCTCGTCACAGTAAGCCAGGTAGGATAGGCATATCAGTGATGCAAACTGTCGTAATATTTGGTTTGACTGCAATGATGCACATAACTTTCTCTGTAATCAGGGAATGTGGCCAACATGTTCTCAAGGCTCATGAGCTCATGAGGTTTGGGAAGCCGGAACGTTATTTACCTGCTTTGACGGCTTCTCTGTTGGCTTTCAGGAACAAGACTGTGTCCTTGCGTTCTCTAGAAATCATCCATGTTGTCTGAATTAGATGACATGGATAACCCTGAATCAGACATTACATGAGTGTTATCACAGACAGTCGGAGCGTTATGACAGTCGGAGCGCTCAGACAGTCGGAGCGTTATGATAACCAGATGAAATGAATTATTGAAATTGTATAGGGTCGTGCCGAACCCGAGCCCAGCACCATGTTAATAATACATATAAATAATATGCTGCTATGCTTGGCAGAATCAATGAACGCTCATAGGGGAATAATTCAGACATCATACTGTTAGATTAGAGTAATGTCGTGAATGGCATCATAATTATATGTGATATTCTTTGGGTTGGGCTCATGTGCCACGGATGTCCGAAGTCCCGGCTGTTTGCTGCAAGTTGCAACTGCATTAATTAATGCTACAATTCAAGCAGTCCGCTATATGTCTGTTTCACGCGGTATTGTTTGCAAGTGGATAACAGGCGTGAGCCGTAGGCTCCCCTTAAAAGTCGGTTGACCAATTTCAGAGTCTTGATGCTGGGTGGATTCAGCGAAGGGGCAAAAGCGGTTTGTGTGCGGGAATTGGATATTTTTATATTTTAGAAGAGAGACATGTGCCTTTCCCTCAGGAGAGTAATAGTGGCCAGACCAGCTCAGATCATCAGGCGGGAACAATCCTTAGAATGAGTAATAGGTGGCAGAACCTAGAAGTTCTGCCAGGACCAATCTAGACCGATTTCACTTAGATTAGAGAGAATGAGGTAATCTGACACGGTTTGCTAGAAAGGATATATGTCGCCGGCTCGAAGGGACGAGGCACTTGATTGGGACTATAAAAGGCACTTCGGGTGTTTGTCTCTTAACAGTTGCCAGTCAAGTCATCACACACAGTCGCCACTGCTTGTTTATTGACATACAACAAGAGTGCCGCCGGACTAAACACCCTCGTGCCGGGTCATACATGTAAACTGATGTTGCAACACTGAATGCACATGAACAATGGATTAGGAAGAGGTCTAGATAATGTGTAGTAAGAGAAGTGCTAATGTTTTAGCTCATCGGACACGGGTAATACAGACTATCGGTAGTTACGTAGATGGAGTAGTTTGAATTACTGAGTGATGAGAGAAGACAGTAAGCATTGTAACCACTTGATTGGGACTATAAAAGGCACTTCGGGTGTTTGTCCCTTAACAGTTGCCAGTCAAGTCTTCACACACAGTCGCCACTGCTTGTTTATCGATATGCAACAAGGGTGCCGCCGGACTAAACACCCTCGTGCCGGGTCATACAGGAAAACGCCAAGCTCATAAGTTTACAGATATCGAGCAGATAGCATTATAGTAGATAGGAAGACGTGGAGGCACGACGTCGTGGATTTTGCAGCCCTGGGTTGAAAAAGGTGTGGTGTAGAAACTGTTCTGAAACATTTGTGTGGGCTTGTACACGATTTTTTCTTTGGTCTTGTGGGTTTAGAAATGGAACGGAGTGGGACGGAGATGGGGCAAGGCTATGACTTCCCATCAATCGCGTTTAGCTACTAGTTTATGAATACCGATCTCCTAGGCAAGCGCATGTGTACTCCACACGCTCGCGCTCTCTCTCTCTCTCTCTCTCTCTCTCTCTCTCTCTCTCTCTCTCTCTCTCTCTCTCTCTCTCTCTCTCTCTCTCTCTCTCTCTCTCTCTCTCTCTCTCTCTCTCTCTCTCTCTCTCTCTCTCTCTCTCTCTTTCTCTTCCCCGCTCCCCCTTCCCCGCGCGCGTGTGCGTGCGTGCGTACCTTTGTGTGTGTGTGCATCTGTGTGTGTGTGTGTGTGTGTGTGTGTGTGTGTGTGTGTGTGTGTGTGTGTGTGTGTGTGTGTGCACGCGCGCGTGCGTGCGAGTGACTCTCAATGAGGAGGGGGGGGGGGGCAGGGAGAGTATGTGCCATACATCTTACTATATACGTGGTCAAGTGGTGCTGTACAAATCTGTTCTGAAAACAAAGCTTGTGTCAGCACCCCGCCTAGTATAATCTGACCCTCTTATACAAGAAGTCAAGTACATCTGACCCGTAAGCCCTGCGGTATACCATTATATAAACGGCACTCTCGTTGCTCCTTTGTCGAGGAAAATTAAATGAGGAACAGCAGAAGAAGAGGAGGAGGAGGAGGAAAGGTAGAAGCAACAGCAGCAGTAGCTGCTGCAAAAGCAGGAAAGGATGCATCAACGCAAGGAGCAGCTGCAGCTGCAGAGAAACAAGCAAATCAAAGACGGTTTGCTTCTGCGTTTAGGGTAGCTTTCAGAGGGCGCTGTTTGCATGCGGGCTTAGTGTATAGCAGAGACACCAATGGAGTTGCACTGAAAACTGTTGCGCAACCATATCTAGATTTCTAAAGCCGACCTTCAAACCATCGCTCTTACCTATTCATGCAAAAGCCCTTCACATATAATCTGCTCAGCCACAAATGGCGCTAAAAAGCCAGCCAGCCAATACATGCTGAAAATGGAGCTACCCCAACTTAACATTCTGAAGCAGTCATACTAACCCTTCAAGAGAGCCGTGTTGACGCTTAAAGAGAGTGATATGCGTGCCGCACAGTCCCAAGTTCGGATTTAATATCTGAAAATGGAGCTGGATTAGGTCTAAGGATTGTGTGTTGGTCTAGGAAGGAAGGAAGGTTACATCCAAAGACCAGCCACTAGGGCTGAGGAGGACGGCAGCACAATGAGTGACCCATATCTAGGGACCTAGGGATCGCCGATCCAGGATCGGTGACGCACTCAGAGGTACGTGACTAGCAGTACAAGTTACTTCGGAAAAGTTCAAAACAGCCAGGTGTGGGCTGGGATTAGGCAGTTCCCTCCTGTGAGTATTCGATACTTCAAGCAAACTGGCTATCCAGAGATACAAGTGTGTGACAAACTATCGCTGACAGCAACTCTTGTTTGTTTACCGTTTTTCGTAGTGTGGACGACGATCCTCACGGTGGGGACCGTGATTCCAGCACGGAGTGGACGGTGACACCGAGTAGGAGTTAACATCTCGTTATAAGGTGAAGGTATGCTTAGTATTTCAGAAGGGTTTTGTGCGCAACTACGGTGACTTCTTTTGATTTCTAATCTAACCTGTGTCAAAGCTTTGCAGAGTACCGTGATACAAGGACTCGGTTGCATAACAGGGATTTCCATTTGATACAGGTATGACTACCTTAGGTTGGAAATTAGTTCTTAGTAGTTATCTTCTCCGTTCGAAAGTAGTGCCTTCGTTAGAAGATAGTGCTTGGTAGTTCTCCCCTGTGACTATTCGATACTTCAGGCAAAATGCATACTTAGAGAGATAAGTGAGCTGTAACCTATAGTGACAGCAACTGTTTTTTTATCTTTCTTCGTAGTGTGGACACCATTCCACACGGTGTGGGCCGTGATTCCTACACGGAGCGGACAGTGACGTCGAGTAAGGAGTTAGCATCTCATAATAAGATGAAGAGCACCATGATACGCGGAGTCGGTTGCTTCGAAAGGTTTTGCCGTATGATACAGGTCAATCTATTGTAAGAATGTCCGAGCTCATGGGACGTGCCCTTGACCATCAGAGACAACCCATAACTGCGTGAGAATAAATGAATACTGACAAAAAGGATTGAACTCGTGAATTCTAATTTGATATCGTCATGTTTGATTAGGGTTTATCTCTTTTACGAGCTTAAACGCGGTTATCTTCGAAACATGTGGGGCCTGGAGTTGGCGATGGCCGCCTGCAACCTGGTGGCGGGGGTGTGGGCCTTTTTGAGATTACGCGTGCGGCAGGCTTGTAATAGAATAATTGAAGCTTTACAAGCCAGAACAGTTTGCACGGTATCTCCTGCTTACTGCCCGGATACCTCCTTTAACTTGTCTTGCCATGTTTTCCTCGATGTTGGGTGCCGCCCTTCACATACCTTCAATTTCCATTTTGCCAGCCATATAAACGAATCACTAATTTGTTTCTTAACACATAACATAGCATATATTGATAATTTACTTTCTTCCCTCTCGAACAGCATTTGACTCGAACTTGGGTACATGTTTTCCCTTACGTTCAAGAGCCGTGTTGCTCACTTGGCAATGCCCTCCAGGCTGCCAGTTAACGCCTCCAGTCTCGACAATGTGTGGAAGTTGAATACCAAGTCCTAAAAGTGCTATTTCCAGAAAGCACTTTTGTGTGGAAAAGTGGGAAGGGGAATTGGACCCACTAAACATACATTTCAAGCACAACATTGCGGGCAGGATCAGTGTCCAACACATGCCAAACCACAGACATGGAATATACTGCCTGCGGAGAACTCAAGCTACACCAGAGCATGGCCTCTTAGAGACAATATGTATTGTCAGCCCACATGGCCAGCACCGGCCAATGACGTTTATGGACGTCATAATTTATCCCCGCCCCTGGGGACACACACACACACACACACACACACACACACCAACACACACCACACACACACACCGGCCAGGGCGCCACGTGGGGGGGGGGGGATCCGGAGCGGGGGAGGGACATAAGGATGGAGGAACAAGGGGGAACAAGAGTGATGGCCCAAGGGGGCCGGAGGGGAAGATGTAGAGAGGGGCCAAGGAAGGGAAGGGAAGGCAGAGCGTGTGTGCATGAAGGCTGAGAGAGAGTTTCAGGGCGTGTTGGTCTTTGGGGAGTCATGTGGTGCTTCCATGCGGTGCTCGAATCAGATCGTTATGGTCGAGCACACCCTGCTTTTAGAAAATTGTCTTGGCACCCAGGGCTGTAAGGACCACGTGGACGCAGCCCGGGCAGGCCACTTGCACTGCCTTGCCCAGCTGTATGAGAAGGGACTGTTTCTTCCCCTAAACAGCCCCGACTGGGCGTCCGCTGGAGAAACCAGAAAGTGTCAAGCGTTTGAAGCAGCAATAGAAGGCTGTAGCAGCGGCCACGCAGGCGTAATAACCTGGCTCTTTTCTTCCGGATGGCCGTCCAACATCGAGGCGATATTCCCATGGCACATGCAAGACATTTGGGAGAGCACAAGGATTTTGTAACAGCCTTTCCTACAGACGATAGACACTACGACCCATTCTTCCTCGAGTACAAGCTGTATTGCTGTGCGGTGCAGCAACCACAACATCTTGTTTGGAAGCGCTCCTTGATGCGGGGTGTCGCTCACAATGGCTCTGCAGTATTGCGGCAATTAAGGGGAAGGCTGACTTCCTGGCCTTGGCTGTAAATCGAGGATGCTTCTGCAACTTATGGGTCTGGGAATTCGCTGCCAGAACCGGCAACCTTTCATTGCTGGAGGTGCTGCAACCTATTATGCCATGCGCCAATGGCAGACAGATGTTTTGATGAGTCTTGGATGGGCGCCATGACTCTTTGGCTGCGTCAAATGGCCACTGGGAGTGCCTTCAATTTCTGATAAGGTAAGGTCAAGGCCTTGGGATGTTATCCTGACTTTTTGCAGACACTCAGGACTTACCAGCCTGCCGTTCCTCCTTTGTCATTACGGACGTGGGGCTTTGCTCATTTCTCACAGGTATTCTGTGCAAGAGCCACGAGCCATAAGAAACATGGTCACACAAGCTACCAATTTGAGCATTCGCATACCTTGGTGGTGGTAGACTTACCAACACCTCGGTGGCAAACATAATGGGCACGCATATGGAATAACAAATAAGGAAGTAATCATTGTCAGGGGGTATACAGGGCTGGCCGTACAGGTTGGTTGCTGCCGCGTACAGTGCGGCTCGTTCAGGCCAGCTGCAAATCCTCCAGAAACTTGTTGACTTGGATCCGGATCTCTTGCAAGCCCCTCTTTTTCAAAGCTGCAGCCCAGGGGGTAGCCTCGACTGCCTGGACTTCTTAATGAGGGCTGGCTGCACGTGGGACACACAGGCGGCAGCCTCGGCAGCACGCTCCGGGAACTCAGAGGCCCTCCGCAAGTGCCTCCTATTAACTCGTGACAGTTTTCAGGAACGCGATTGGAAGGATGCCATGCGTGGAGCAATCAGTTCCGGAAGCCCTGACTGCATGCAAGCTTTATATGAGTGCGGGTACCAGTCCCCAGCTGCAGACAGTAGTGACCACCCGGCTCGCCTTGCAATCTTTTACCCAAGTTTGCCGTGCCTCCGCCTCGCGGTGGAACTCAGCGGTGAACCGCAGTTGTCCAACAAGTACACTGGGTTTGCTGCCAGGGGTGGAGAGGAGATGCTTCGGCTTGTGCATGAGCAAGTCGGTACAATGTACAGTTCTGCAGCAGAAGACGCGTCACACGCAGGCCAAGTGGGTGCCTTGCAGTACGCACTTCGGCATGGTGCCCATTTGTCCGTAGAGACTTTTGCCCATGCTATAAGCGGGGGTTCGGTGGAGTGCCTCAAATACGCGTTTGAGCACGGTCTCAGAATTGGCTTTCCCGCAGAGTACAGTCAATGGTCAAGCCGCCATTTCTCACGATATCGATGGGAAGATGTCACCCCGTACTTCAAGGTGTTGCGGTATGTCTGCGAGGTGATGCGTCCCCGATGGACGCAACAATTCCTGACCCAAGCGGCTGGCCAACTTGCCGGTTCAAAGTGGAAGAGAGGAAAGGATGTGTGGAAGGTGTGCCTCTACATGGCATCGAGGATAAATGGCCCCTTGCCCCCGCCGCTGGATGAGCTGGTCCGGGTGAGGAGGGAGAGGGCCAAAGCCCTTGCGGGGGTCTTTTATAAAGCAAAGCAGCGGGCTCGAGCTTGGACCCCCTCGCCATCGCTGGCATTGTGGGGTGCCATGGACAGACTGCCCCTCGTGTTGCAGGAGCGCATTGCCTTTGAGGCCCACCTGATTTACCCTGTGACTCAGTTGGAGCCTTTGTAGGCCTCCAGGCCATAGTGCTACAGGGTATGCCCTGTAAGGGTTGTTATTGGACTAAATCAGAGACGCATCTATGTTCATGATGAAACGGTAGTCCCTGTCAGACTCATCTGACGCGTAGACCACCGGCCTGAGTTATAATGTGTACTAAATTGCAATGGTCTTCCAGTCAGACGTAGGTCACGGATTAGGAACGGCGTTTGTGTGTGACAAACGAGAAGGGAACGGCATTTCTCATTCAGCATTTAGGCGTGCATTTGTGGTCCTTCTGTAAATCTTACAAGGACATACATGACTCATTATAATGTAATCCTAATTAGGTAGGATATCTCGGGTGTGTGATGTCGAGCGACCTCAGGGACAGATCGTTTCAAGTCCCCTGGGCGCCAAACACGGGACATAAGTTGAGGGAACGGACTGACAGCTCAGGCATTCTTTGGGTTGGCCTCCTGTGCCACGGATGTCCGAAGTCCTGCGCAAATTTGCTGCAAGTTGTGGCTGCATTGGTTAATGCTCCATCAGCTATGCACTATGGCAGTGGTACTTGTATGGTAGAGGCGATGTTTGGCACTCCCGCTCTCGTAACCAGAACTAGGCTCGTCACAGTAAGCCAGGTAGGATAGGCATATCAGTGATGCAAACTGTCGTAATATTTGGTTTGACTGCAATGATGCACATAACTTTCTCTGTAATCAGGGAATGGGGCCAACATGTTCTCAAGGCTCACGAGCTCATGAGGTTCGGGAAGCCGGAACGTTATTTACCTGCTTTGACGGCTTCTCTGGTGGCTTTCAGGAACAAGACTGTGTCCTAGAAATCATCAATGTTGTCTGAATCAGATGACAACCTTGAATCAGACATTGTATGAGTGTTATCCCAACGCTCAGACAGTCAGAGCGTTACGATAACCAGATGAGATGAATTATTGAAATTGTAGAAGGTCGTGCCGAACCCGAGCCCAGCACCATATTAAGAACATATATAAATAATATGATGTTATGCTCGGCAGAATCAATGAACGCTCATAGGGGAGTAATTCAGACATCATACTGTTCGGTTAGAGTGATGTCGTGAATGGCATCATAATTAAATGTGATATTCTTTTGGTTAGCCTCATGTGCCGAGGATGTCCGAAGTCCTGCCTGTTTGCTGCAAGTTGTGACTGCATTGGTCAGTGCTACAATTCCAAGCAGGCCGCTATATGTCTGTTTCACGCGGTATTGTTTGCAAGTGGATAACAGGCGTGAGCCGTAGGCTTCCCTTACAAGTCGGTTGACCGATTTCAGAGTCTTGATGCTGGGTGGATTCAGCGAAGGGGCAGAAGCGGTTTGTGTGCGGGAATTGGATATCGAGCATTATAGTAGATAGCATATTATAGCATTATAGTAGATAGGAAGACGTGGAGGCGCGTCGTGGAGGGTTGCAGCCCCGGCTCGAAAATGGTGTGGTGTAGAAACTGTGCTGAAACAATTATGTGGGCTTGTACACCGGTGTTACGTTGGTCTTGTGAATTTAGAAATGGAACGGAGTGGGACGGAGATATGGCAAGGCTATGACTTCCCATCAATCGCGTTTGGCTATTAGTTTATGAATATCGTTCTCCAGGGCAAGCGCATGTGTACTCCATACGCTCTCTCTCTCTCTCTCTCTCTCTCTCTCTCTCTCTCTCTCTCTCTCTCTCTCTCTCTCTCTCTCTCTCTCTCTCTCTCTCTCTCTGTCTCTCTCTCTCTCGCTCGTCCTCTCTCTGCCTCCGCTCCCCCCTCCCCCCGCGCGCGTGTGCCTGCGTGCATACCTTTGTGTGTGTGCATCCGTGTGTGCATGTGTGCGTGCGCGCACGCGAGTGACACTCAGTGAAACGTGGGGGGGGGGGGGCAGGGAGAGTATGTGCCATACATCTTACTATATACGTTGCCAAGTGGTGCTGTACAAATCTGTTCTGAAAACAAAACTAGTGTCAGCACCCCGCCTAGTATAGTCTGACCTTCTTAGACAAGAAGTCAAGTACATCTGACCCGTAAGCCCTGCGGTATACCATTATACACACGACACTCTCCTTTCTCCTTTGTCGAGGAAGTTAGATGAGGAACAGCAGAAGAAGAAGAAGAGGAGGATAGGTAGAAGCAACAGCAGCAGTAGCTGCTGCAAAAGCAGGAAAGGATGCATCAACGCAAGGAGCAGCTGCAGCTGCAGAGAAACAAGCAAATCAAAGACGGTTTGCTTCTGCGTTTAGGGTAGCTTTCAGAGGGCGCTGTTTGCATGCGGGCTTAGTGTATAGCAGAGACACCAATGGAGTTGCACTGAAAACTGTTGCGCAACCATATCTAGATTTCTAAAGCCGACCTTCAAACCATCGCTCTTACCTATTCATGCAAAAACCCCTTCACATATAATCTGCTTAGCCACAAATGACGCTACAAAGCCAGCCAGCCAATACACGCTGAAATGAACGTGAAAAGCTACAAAGTTCATACAGACATGAGGCACAAGAGATGCTACCCCAACTTAACATTCTGAAGCAGCCATACTAACCCTTCAAGATTGCCGTTGACGCTTACAGAGAGTGATTTGCATGCCGCCCAGGCCCCAAGTTCGGATTTAATATCTGAAAATGGAGCTGGATTAGGAGAGAGAAAGCGGGAGTGAGTGCCCTGTATCAGCACAGAGGCGAAGGAGATGGCCCTGCAGCTCCTGACAGCGTCTCTTGAACACGTGGTGCTCGTGCTTCAAGTCCTCCAGCTCTTCGAAGAACTCCGGGTCCAGCGCGTCCAGTTCTGCTCGCAATTCCATATTCTCCGTC
>KV908408.1:390228-397728 GCA_002005505.1 Botryococcus braunii
CACATGACATGAACTGGCACCCCCGGGCGGGGGGGGGGTGGTCTTACCTTAAGATGGGCATCTGCCATGAGAGATGCACTGGGAAGTGGACCGGGAAGAGGCGGTTGGGAGTCCCGTTGGTGCAAAGAGGCCAATTTTCTGGAGAGCGCATCCACTTGCGCTGCACGGGCGGAGAGCCGATCTTGCAAATCCAGAATTGCTGCTTCCGCCAAGCTTTGCACCTGCTCGCCATGCAACAGCCTGTCATTAAACCCAATCCAGGTTGCCATGATCCACACAGTTCCCGCAAAGCCCGACCGTTTTTCTACAGAAGAGGAGCACAGTCTCATACCAGTAAAGATGAGGCCTCTTTCCCATGTTCTTCAAGTGCTGGCCAAAACTTGTCCCTTTTCTCTTTTCTGGAAACTTTCATTGTAGGTCTGCTGTGCTTCAGTTGTCAGATGTTCTTCACACGTCCTGCCCCCAGGCTTCCTGAATAAATCCTGGTTCCTGTGCGCAAATCCCGCAGGGGTGGGGGGGGGGTTCCTTCTGGGTATGGATTCAGAGTAATTGACCCAGGGCAAACAAAGATGTCTGAGGGAAGGGGGGGGTATGCCCCCCCCCCCCCCCGGGGAGTGGAATTCATATGGGGTGCTCTCTCATTAAAGCTACCCAGCCTTCTGAGCGTGGATTTGCGGATTTGCGTAGTTTTCATCTGCATGGGGGCTTTCGTTCCTAGTGTTCTTTCACTGCGGCGAGCCACGCATGTCAGTGATCTCTCTCTGAGCCTCAGAGGGATCTATGTGGGGAGGGGCAGTAGGCTGGCAGAAGCGCACCTCCCGGGCTTCCGAGGCGTAGGCTGCAGCTTCCTCCTTGGCAGCCTGCACCTGGACTTCAAGTCCTCTGCAACCCAGTCCTTGCCCTTCAGATCACCACCAAAACATCGACCACAAGGTTTCCCGCTCCGCCCAGCGTGCCCACGCATGCACACGCGCGCGCGTGCATGTGTGTGTGTGTGTGTGTGTGTGTGTGTGTGTGTGTGTGTGTGTGTGTGTGTGTGTGTGTGTGTGTGTGTGTGTCCCCGAGCCTGCATGTGTATATGCGTGCACATGCAGGCTTGCATGTGAGAGCAAGGGTGTGTGTGTGTGTGTGTGTGTGTGTGTGTGTGTGTGTGTGCAGAGGGGGAGAGGAGGAGGGGGGGAGAGGGGGGGGGGGAGAGAGAGAGAGAGAGAGAGAGAGAGAGAGAGAGAGAGAGAGAGAGAGAGAGAGAGAGAGAGAGAGAGAGAGAGAGAGAGAGAGAGAGCGTGTGAGACTCACACACACACACACACACACACACACACAGACACAGACACAGACACAGACACACAGAGAGAGAGAGAGAGGGAGAGGAGGGGGGGGGGAGAGAGAGAGAGAGAGAGAGAGAGAGAGAGAGAGAGAGAGAGAGAGAGAGAGAGAGAGAGAGAGAGAGAGAGAGAGAGAGATAGAGAGATAGAGAGAGAGCTCCAGCCAGCGAGCTTGCGCGCGCCCAAACAAGCGAGGGGGAGAAAGGGGGGGGGAGAGAAGAGAGGGGGGAGTATTTGGAAAGGTCAAGACGGTGAATTACCTGCAATGCTGGCATGCCCTCTCGTCTGCAAAACGTGCGGGGGCCCCCACGCTTCCTGTAGGCTCCTTGCTGACGGACATATGGCCAGGCTCGCGCACTCCCTGCGGCACAAGAGGCTGGGCTTCCTGCAGATGCCGTGCCCGGCAAGATGCATTACCGTGACGCCTGCCACAAATGCTGTGGGCCGGGGGGTGGGGGGGGGGGGAGATTGTGGGGCCTACGAAGATGCATCGCAGGTGATGCTTGAAGGGACAGATTGTGGGGCCTGGGAAGATGCATGCATGACCATGATGAATATGTTGAGGAATGGTGGGGCCTACGAAGATGTATCGCAGGTGATGCTCGAGGGGACAGATTGTGGGGCCTGGGAAGATGCATGCATGACCATGATGAATATGTTGAGGAATGGTGGGGCCTACGAAGATGTATCGCAGGTGATGCTCGAGGGGACAGATTGTGGGGCCTAGGAAGTTGCATGAATAACCATGATGAATATGTTAAGGAATGGTCTGGCCTAGGAAGATGCGTTTCAGGTATCACACGTTGGTTTGGAAAAAGGAAAAATATCAGAGAATTTGGATAAATTCATTGGAAGAAAGATGCCTTACAATCTGGCCTGCCAGAGATGTTGGTTACGACACCTGTTTGTGGGCATGTCTAAAGAATACTGTGGCAGAGGAAAGTGCTTTACAGGGGATGATGGGGAAGCTGGGGGTTGTTCGTGGATGTGGTGAGGGACAGTGTGGCCGAGGAATGGCAGTACCAGTGAGGCATGCCAGAGATGCTGGGGAGGAAACTCGTTGTTGGATATGTTTGAAGCGTAGTATGGCCGAGGACAATGCAGTACAGTGATTCCTGCCAGGAGTAATGGGAAGGAAGCGCTGTGGACGTGCTGAGCAGCACTGTGGGCCACATGATGAGCACCACTGTGGGCCACGTGCTGAGCAACACTGTGGGCCACGTGATAAGCAGCACTGTCGGCCACATCATGAGCAGCACTGTGGGCCACGTGATGAGCAGCACTGTGGGCCCGAAACATAAAATGCAGTGGTGCTACCCGGAGTTGCTGGGGAGGAGAGCTCCAGCACCAAGATAAAATACTGACTGCAGTGTGGAGAGTGTGACGGGCTTGCAGAGTGCAAAGTGTGCGGGGCACGGCCCACAATTGTATACTGCCTGCACATGTATACTGTATACTGTCCCAATATGTCTGCATCCGGTTGTATACTGTCTGTACATGTACACCGCATATATGTAATGTACACTGTATAGTGTCCCAACATGTCTATATCCGGTTGTATACTAACTGTACAAGTATACCGCATATGTGTACTGTAGACTGTCCCAACATGTCTGTACCCAGCTGTACACTGGCTGTACATGTATACTGCATATACGGTAAAGTATACTGTATACTGTCCCAACATGTCTGTATCCAGTTGCATACTGTCTGTACATGTATACTGCATATACGGTAATGTATCCTGTATACTGTCCCAACATGTCTGTATCCAGTTGTATACTGGCTGTCTGTATACTGTCCCCAGCCCGCGGTACCAACTGAGAAGGAGCAATTCCCCCACCGTCTCCTCCCAACCCCTCTCCGCACAGATCTGCAGGGAGGGGCAACGTTGAAGAGGGTGACAACTTGTCGCCCACAAGGTTGGATGCCGGGACAGGGATGTAAGGAAGGGGACCGGATGAGAGGGGTTCCCCAGGGGGGAGGGGGGAGAGTCTGAACTGCGCAAAGACAGATGCATAAAAAGAGGCGGGGAACAATCAACGCTCCTCAGGGCTTCCGGAAGCCCCCGGGGGGGGGGGGGGGGGGGGGCGCAAGAGGTCTGGGGCATGGCTGTTGGTCGGTGTTCCAACTCACCTCGCGCACCACGTCTTGGATGGGTTTGCGGCCCTCTTCCGGCCGCTCTTCCTGCACCTCCTTCAGAGCCACCAGCACAGGACCGCCGCTCTTTTCAGGGTAGTAAGGTGTCGACGGTTGCGTTCCCTGCAAGTCCCTGTTGTTCGTCGCGACTGCATGTCCGCCTAGGGCAGCATCCGCGCATTCACGCGGCTCCGATTGGTCGTCCCCCAACCCACAATGGTTTTGCAGGGCCTTGCTTTCGCGGCAGCCCCCCGGCCCAGGGTCGGAGGCGGTAGGCAAGCTCTGCGTCTGAAGCTCTTGTATACTTGAGGGAACACCCAGGGGACCGATGCCGGAACGTAAGCGCCCGCGATCGTCGTGGTAATCGCCCGCCCCGCACGGAGGCGGCCCTGATTGGTCCCACGAACGGGGCCTTGCGCTATGGGGGCTGTCCTCACGGGCCTGACCAGCGGAGGGCATCCCAGAGTCTGGCTCCCGCGGGAGTGGTACCGCCACAGGGGATGAACTTATCCTGGTCGTTCCGCAGCTAACCTGCAGGCCCTCATCTAATGGGTCACCATTCTCGGGCACCGCCCCGTCTGACTCGGGCAAGACGTTCTCGGGGGGCGCGCCAACCCCGCTCGCGGGCGGTTGCGGGGCGGCCTGCAGATTCGGGTCGTCAGCAAGCGCCTGTGCACAAATTGTGTTTGAGCTACCGCATTGTCTATTTAGGCCTGCCATGTCGGGAGCCCCAGTTTGGGAGGCTCTGTGCCCAAGCTTTGAGCTTAGAGTTTGCGCAGGCGGCAAGCCATCTCCGTAATCTAAGAGCATGGTGTGCCCGTGCTGGTGGGTCCTGCTGGATCTTTCCGGAGTCATGGAAGGGGCCATGAACAAAAGCTGTTTGGGCGAGGCGCAGTGATGGCCGGCCTGAAAGGCTTGCTCCGAGTGCAAACCTGAAGCAGTGGCAGCGGGTGTGCAAGTGCCGCTTTCCTCGCCCTGTTCGAGATCAGGTGGGGCTGGAGAGCCCTGACTAGTATCGCAGAATGGGCGGGAGGTCCCGAGAGTCCCTTGGGGAGAGGAGTTGCACCCTTCGTGTTGCCTTCCACCGTCTCGGTCGGGATGAGCTGCAAGCTCTGGGGTCTGCATACCACGACTAATGGCAGGGGAGGCTGGAGACCAATCAAGCGATGCCCTGGTGGAGGCCGTGGGAGCAGTTGGAAATCCTCCATTTGCTTGTGTGCTAAGGAATGTGGCGTATGTCATGGGGGAAACCTGGGCTGGCTGGGGCGCATGGAGGTTGGGTGAGGGGTTTGGGCTGTGGCTATGAGACAGGTTTGAGTGGGATCCAGCATCCCAGGAACTCGAGGTCTGGGACTTGGAAGTTTCTGGGACTAGGCTACCTTCTGCAGTAGCTTCCGCTGATCGGATATTTTCCTCGTGTGAGCTAACCAGGATATTTGGCACCCTATCCTTGATGCTAGGGGGAGCCTGAAGGCCAGACTTTGTGCGTCCTGTAAGCTCTAATCCTCCGGATATGGCCTGGCTTGTTTGCAAGGTGCTGGTTTTTGCTTGGGCATGCATTGGCACGGGCTCCTGTCTGCTGGCCATCATCTGAAGGGGCTCGCCTTGCGGTTTAGTTTTCAGATTGGAAAATGTGTTTTTTGCAGGAACTGAAAGGCTGGCAATGATAGTATCCCTTGTCAGTATCTGCAGTTCTGTTTCGTCATCGCTAGAATCCAGGGTTTCTGATTCAGAAAACACCGCAGAACTTCGCTCATCCCTGCAGGTCCGTCACATTCTAGGTCATGCTTTCCTTTCAGTCCCAAAGGAACACGACCGACCGCAATGCTAATGGAAGCAAAGGGGTACTGCATCCGAGTAATCTTTCCTGAAAAAGTGCTGTACTAGGAGAAAGGCCCCGATCCCTTTACAGGAGCTGCAGTGGTAAGAAAACTGTGGGGGAGAGGAGGCTAGAGTGAGGAGACAAGGGAAGTCAAGAGCTTTCTAGAACTTACACACACGTCTCAGTTTGCATTGCTGCACTGACCCAGCACTTTGATACTGTCCATGTTGTTATTGCTCAACTCAGCAGGTCCAGTGCTGGAATTAGCTTAGAATTGAAGTTGTTAAGATTGGTCAAGAAGCGTGGGGCGGCTACAGCTACCCCTGAAGAAGCAGCATTGCCAATACAAACCGGTGACAGGAGGTTTTAAGAAGCTGGCATTCCTTCTGCGGCAGCTTTATAAGAATCTCTTAGATTCTTAAAAAGATAGGTATTGACATGTGAACGAGCACCTTGAACGATGGTTCGAAGAAGTGGTATGGCTCCCATCGGAGGTGTCACCGTCGTTGTCCGTAGCTGTATCTTCACTGGAGGAAGAATGAGAAAATGAACCGGAATGGAAAGCATTATCCATAATGTTGACCATGACAACCACCCCCTAATGTATGTTCATTTGGTAAACAAGATCAAACGGCGTGTTGCCGCTTAGACGCTGCGTGACGACCTCTTGCGAGTCATCCACTGTGCGCAAGGCACAAACATTTAGATGTGACTTTCATGCTGCGTCAGGCTCTCTCGCTCAGCTTCGGAGGGTTGGTGCGAGCTGCCACCACCTTGATGCCTTTCGTCCCTGGTGAACTACTTTGGAACAGCTGATTTCACGGCAACTCAAGCGTTACAAGATGTGACGATCTCCCTATATGAGTCACCCGATGTGGTAGCAGCACTGATAATTTCTGTGGCAGATCCTGATCCGCACACTTCCTCACCACCCACAATCATTCATCTTCTCCGGTTTATAATGAGCAGCAACTGTTTAGCCGTTTTTTGAGGGTACTTTTACTGGTTGTCCTCCCTGTTAGCACCTCTCACATAGCCACTAGTTACTTTCAATTTGCTACGCAACGCGTGGACTTGCTATGCATACTCACTTACAGACATATCACCATGCACTGTTTACATGACCCCAACACACCACAGCCCTCTGTATGCATGTAAACGGACCTTCTGGGGTATGGTGCTGGCCACATCTGCCAGCAGTTGTCCCATCCAAACCCATCTCAGTCCCATTTCAGTTACAGGTACGGGAACTAATTGTATGCACATTGGTCTGTCTGTGCTTACGGGCTTGGTTATGCTGGGTGGAGGTTAAGGCACTTCGTGTATGTATGGGGGCCACGGGGAGTATTGGTGGTGCTTACATAATCTCGTCTCCGCGTGTGCCGGGTCATTCACACTTTAACTTTTTTCTCAACACTGATAATTTCACACTACCACTTCGTATCAAGAGTGAAGCCTATCATAACCGCACACCGTAAATCCGTCATGTGGGTACGTGGAATCTAGGGGCCAGGTAGGAAAAGTGAGATTGCAAAATACATGGTGAAAGAAGACAGGGTGAGCGAGGGGTAAAGGAAGGGGTGAAAGGAAAAGAGAGGGGAAAAGAAAGAGAGGGGGACGGAGTGGGTGATGGAGAGAAGGGGGGGGGGACAGAGAGGGGGGGGGTAAAGAGAAAGAGATAGAGAGAGGGGGGGAGGGAGGGGGGGGGGAGAGAGAGAGAGAGAGAGAGAGAGAGAGAGAGAGAGAGAGAGAGAGAGAGAGAGAGAGAGAGAGAGAGAGAGAGAGAGAGAGAGAGAGAGAGAGAGAGAGAAAGAGAGGGAGGGAGGGAGAGAGAGGGGGGGGAAGAGGGAGAGGGGGGGGGGGAGAGGAGAGAGGAGAGAGAGAGAGAGAGAGAGAGAGAGAGAGAGAGAGAGAGAGAGAGAGAGAGAGAGGAGAGAGAGAGAGAGAGAGAGAGAGAGAGAGAGAGAGAGAGAGAGAAGATAGATAGAGAGAGAGGGGGGGGGGGGGGGGGAGAGGAAGGGGGGAGAGGGGGGGAGAGGGAGAGAGAGAGAGAGAGAGAGAGAGAGAGAGAGAGAGAGAGAGAGAGAGAGAGGAGAGAGAGAGAGAGGAGAGAGAGAGGAGAGAGAGAGAGAGAGAAGGGGGGGGGAGAGGAGGGGGGAAAGAGAGAGATAGGGAGGGAGGTAGGGAGGGAGGGAGGGAATGAGTATGATGTGC
>KV908408.1:400228-412042 GCA_002005505.1 Botryococcus braunii
CCAGGTGTGGAGCACATGTTGGACAGCGCAGGTGCAATTTTAATGAGTCACGTGGTCCCATGGAGTTTCCCCGCAGGAAATTTTCCCTCCGTTCCTTCCCATGGAGGTACCGTACGGCAGGATTTATGAATCTCACGAAGTCAGACTCTGCTGTCAGTGGCAAGAAAACTTCCAACATCTCCAAGATACATTCCATACAGGCTCATTTACATCGAAGGGAAGCTCTACATACTGTGTCTTCATAGGGGCGCCGTAACATTGAAGCTGCTGGACAAAAGCACAGCAGAAGAGAAACGTCTGGGCGCTTTGGATCACGGGTCCAAGACTGGTAAATGTAGGCCTATCAAATCCGTCGCGACTTAAAACTAATGTACACAGAGATTTAATACGTATCCAATTGAAAATGAAACTTCATTGGCTGTGTATTGCCTTGACTAGATCGTTTCCAACGTCGGTCAGATCGACTTGAAACTCAGCCGCCCCTCCTGCCCTAATTTCTTGCAACAGCAGATAGTGAAAGCGATAAGATATAAGTCGCTATAATTTCAATGGCGTCGGCGGATGTCCTAGAAGCTGTCTTGACACAAGGACGGGAGAAGGAGGTGGGTATGCACCCACCTTGGCAAGGGCCAGGGCTTATCCGGGCAAGCTTTTACGATGGATCTTGTTCAAATGGGGAATATTTTCGATTAGTTATATTGGCGAATGAGTTACATGTCAAAAGCAATGGACTCCTTAATGATGCAGTGATATGCAGGTTACCCAAGAGCAGAAAGACAAACGGGATGTATGGGTCCGGGATTTGAGACAACTCTTTAGTCCTCCTGGCATGCTGAACGATGATGGCAGCATAAACCAACAGTTTTTCAAACCCAAACAGGTATATGTCTTTTTGATAATAAGAGTGTTCCTCACATACCGCCATGCAAAGGGTGGAGATCATCCAAACTTTCTACTGACTGTTGTCTCTAACCTAGAGGGCTATTTTACTGGAAAACCTGCAATGTGGGGTGCTTTAATTTAGAAAACTTTCTATCAGACACAGTTCAACTCAACGACGCTGTTCATTAACTTGCTGCTTAATCCTGCACTCCCTTGATGCAATCAACTACACTGCAGAGCCTCCAAAATCTTGGTCACACTCCCTTACCACTCTGATTGCTTTCCTTGTACAGTGGTGTTAACCCTTGGTGGCTCAGGACTACTAGCATGCTTACCATTGGTGGAACAAGACATATCGCTTAATCAAAAGGTTGTGGCAACTCAAACTGCGTAACGCAGGTGTTCCTTGTGGAGGAGCGGAAGTGGGGATCTGGGGAACGTGACCTCCTGTACAAGGTATCAAAGGATGCTTCCTGTATCACAGTGTCTGCCAAAGCTAATATGACTTCCAGGAGTCACCGTTTCGTCTCGTATTGTGGGCATAGTACCACTTTGACCATCCTACAGCTTTCCTTGCCCTGCATTTCTATATGCTGCTCTTGATGGGAAGGAGCAGATCTGCAGGTCCACACATACTGCAACATGTAAATTGTTTCATGTGCGGGAAAGTTTTGGCTGCCAAACCCCTTCGACATTTTCATCCACGCATTGTTGGTGAATGAGCATGGTTATAACAGTCAGCCTCATACCCACGACCTGCTCTGCACAGCCCCACGATGTTAGGGCAGTGAAGTCCTTTGATTTCTGCTTTTTTTCTTTGGAAAGTTTTATGGTGTCCTGGTACTACAAAAGATAGAGAACTTGAGATAGAGAGCTAGAGCCAAAGAGCTCCCTCTCAAGGCATTGATCCATATCCCAAGTCAAAGAGCGAGAATCCCCTCCGCTTCCGACATTAATTTCCAAAGGTCGGGGTCCAACCTACGCAGCGCAGTGCAGTGCAAGGACCCCTTCCCAAGCCAACACATCGAACTTATTCTGTCTCCCCTCCGTGATCCCTTCAGCAATCCCTCGCAAAGGAAAGGGAGATTGATATCAGAGGGTTGATGGACGGGCAGGGAAGATTGAGGCCACAGGGTTGATAATGGGCACGGGAGATAAATGGCAGAAGTCCCTGCAAAAGACATCGTAAAGCGTGGTGTTTGGGTGGGCAGGGCTTGGAGCAGTACGGGGTCGGGCAATGGAGACAGATTCGAGAGAATTTGCTGCCCCAGTGGGAGGAGCAGCTGCTACGAGTGCGAGCAGCACGCCTGCTCGGCTCCCAGTCATTAGCTCGCTACACCAATTGGCGGGGGAGCAGGTACAACTACCTTAGGGTCCCCCTTTGGTCGAAGTCTGGAGGGGGGTGCTCCTCCACAGCCTCCCCCCACCTTAGCCTCCCTTATTTGAGTTGAATTTGAAGTCTCCT
Organism: Botryococcus braunii; assembly: GCA_002005505.1. Lineage (NCBI taxonomy): Eukaryota > Viridiplantae > Chlorophyta > Trebouxiophyceae > Botryococcus > Botryococcus braunii. The sequence continues at coordinate 402,576 of KV908408.1, forward strand.
TATTTGGAGTTGCATCTGAAGTCTCCTATATCTGAGTTGCATTTGAGTTGCACTTGTCTCCTATATCTCGCTGTTGGAGCAGGGAATTTCCTCGCGAGAACAAGCCCCCTCGCTCCCCCTTTTTTTGGCTTATGGGAGGGGTTCGCCCCCCCCCCCTCCCTCCTTCTCTTAAGAAGACATCTTTGCTCCCCATCATCCTCTCACACATCCTTGGGCAAGTTTCTCCTTTGGCTGCCCCTTTTCCTTTGATTAATCAATTTTAGAGAATTAGCTTGTTCCTCTGTCCCCTGTTCGTTTGATTAGACGCGACATGACCTCCACTTTCCAGAGTGGAGGATGGCTGGGCCGCCCCTTTTGGGGGGGGGGGGGGGGCTTCCAGCTTTTCACTATGAATCTGACCCCCCCCCCCCGGGCGGTGGGGGGGAGAAAGTCATTGTGTGTGTGGGGGTGTGTGTGTGTGTGTGTGTGTGTGTGTGTGTGTGTGTGTGTGTGTGTGTGTGTGTGTGTGTGTGTGTGTGTGTGTGTGTGTGTGTGTGTGTTTTGGTTTACTAAGAAACCCGTACCCCTCGTCTCTCCTCATATGCAAATGCCAAACCCCATCTCCCCTCTCCCCTTCCTGGCTCATCTCACGTGATGGAAACGCCGTTCTGCATTTGGTGCCAGGGAGGCTGTGGAGAAGGAGTTTCAGAAGAACAAGGAGCTGGGAGAACGGCTGGGCTGCTGGAAAGGCGGCATCCTGGTGGAGGACAACCAGGGCTCAGTTGCTGCGGCTTTTGAGGGCCAGGACTAGGTTTTCCCTGCGACACACTGCTGGCAGCTATCTCGAGTGCGGGTTCGAATATGCTGCTTCACTTTTATATTATAATTACCTGGAGTGTCAATGTTCGCAGCTTTTGAATCATTTATTTTACCAGACCAGGCATCCTGCCCTGCACGACCGGGGGCAATCCCGAGTTGCTTGGAACTGGCCTGCGAACAATGTGAGGCTCACCTCTGCAGTACGAGGGTAGCACGTGCGCAGATGCGTCCCCTGCCAAGCAGAGGCTGAAATGGGGCGGGCCATGTCAGCAGAAGACTTGGGGACTCGGGGCATTGGGTGGGGAAGGTTGCATGTCACTGTCCACTCGTGGTTGTGTCGCATTTACTTCTTGCACAATTTTGCTTGAGGACCCCTTCATCTGCTGTCTGGTGATTTGGCTTCACTGGTAAAGCATCTACTTCCTGCTCACCAGTTCGCTTGGCTTGGAGGTTTGGTTGGGTATTCATTCTTCTTACACGAAGTTGTGATGCATGTCTCTCGTTACCCGCATATTTGCACATGATCCTTGTGAAACTCGACTGATATCGATGTATTCCCTGAGTGCACGGAAATGGAGTGAAGTGAGTAAGCTGGGTATTTCATGTGATTGTGAAGGAAAGATAGATGGAGGGAGGAACTCAAGGGGAGTATAAAATAGTTTTGGAGTCCATTCTAATTGCGTGAAAGACAAGATCATGAAAGGGCAAGAGGAGCTGGAGAGAACGTCAATAGCCAAATATGGCATGGCACAAAATGTAACTTCAGTGTCAAAAACTTCAAAACGTCTGAGGATTCAGAGTACACTCGGGATGAATCGGTGAATTAATCAATCCGAAGCAAACTGCAGAAAGGGCTGCTACTTTCTAGTGTTGAATTTGCCTTTGACGTATCCTAGATGAGAATAGCGGTCCTGCATCTTTACTTGGGTAGGGTGGTGGGGGCGCGTTCCCTAATTAAGAGGAGATGTCAACCCCAATGCGCACGTGTGCCCCTCTCTGCAAGTGGGGTGTGTGTGTGTGTGTGTGTGTGTGTGTGTGTGTGTGTGTGTGTGTGTGTGTGTGTGTGTGTGTGTGTGTGTGTGTGTGTGTGTGTGTGTGTGCGTGTGTGTGTGTGTGTGTGTGTGTGTGCGCGCGCGCGCTAAGGCTGGGAGGGAAGGGCATGTGGACGGGAGGGCCCAGGCGTGTGTGTTTGTGCTCGCTCATGCTCCTGCCGATGTTTTCTCTCGGGCAGGGACGGGAGCGCGAGGGGGTGGGGGCGAGAGGTAGGGGTTGGAAGAGGTGAGCAGGAGGGGGCCGGTGGGGGAGAGGGGGGCTGGATAGGGACAGAAGAAGGGGGGGGGGGACGGAAGGGGGTGGAGGAGAAGAGAGGACGTGCGCCTTGAGCATGCGACAGGTAAGTCCCGGAGGACCACTGAGGGCCGTGTGATTCTGAAGCACTGGGAAAACAGGAAGCGGGTACCCTTCTCCTAATGACAGAAGCCACGAGGCTGGTTGGGAACGTTGTGAAAGAGTTGTCCCGTTTTGTGCCATTATTGTGCAATTAGAATACAGCAAATGGTTGGTGGGTGTCCCCCCCTCCCCCCCCCCCCCGGGGGGGGGGGAGACTACAATTTGTGGAGGCCTTCTTTTCGTTTCCGCTCGTGTATTTCCCAATGTTAGATGGCCAAATCAGTGTTAGGGAGTCTTTTGCAACTGCTTCATGGATGTGCCAATGAGACGAGGCCCAATGAGTGCAAGGCCAAGGCGCCCACAAATGGCCCGTTAAAGCTGGTACTCCCGAGCAATGTCAGTCCCATGTAACGCACTGACAAGTTGTTGTGCTCTAGTACAGTTCCCCCTCCCCAGCCTACCTGAGTAGCGTCGCCTCGCTAACGAAGCTCAGGGAACACGAGCTCGTCCCTAGAACAATTGCGAATCATGCAACTCATGCCTTCAGGATGTTCACGTGCATACTGTCACTTTGATAGGGCCAAGCTCTCGAGTGCCCATGTGGTTTGATTACTGAGTGTTTACTGAGCGCATGGGGGTTGCTTCCAAAGTTAACTGCGAAGTTATGTCGTCTGGAGTGTCTGGCGTCTGGTGAACTTGCAGTGTGTTCGCAAGTTCGAGACGGACTTCGACTGATCTCTTGACATTGGCTACCGCCCCTGTGCCAGCCTCTATGAGTGGTGGGTTGCGAGCCAGTGCCCTTGTCTCATGTGGAGCTTGACTGGACTACACCAGCTGCGTCCTGTTCACAATATCCCACACGGTTGTCCGATTACAGAGGTTGCGGCCCTATTCCAGCCTCAACGAACTGTATGATGGTAGCCAGTGCCGTCTTCTCATGCAAAGCTTGACTTTGCACTTGCACAGGCTGACTTCGGCGGTCCAGCCTCATGAATGTTGAAACTCAACCCCATCACTTGCAAACAACGGTTGAAGGATTGATCACAGAAGCTGCCCTTGTGTCGCAGCCTCATCACTGTTGCGAGTCAGTACCGCCAAAATCTTCAACTTTCATTCTTAACAGCGTCGACCCCCGACACAACTACTCCCCGTTGTACTGGTCTCCCCATTTGCCAAAAGACTGAGCACACATGTTCCAGATGTTTTTGAGATCAGCGGAGGAATTGTGGGCATATGAGCTAGCTTTGTTTGTTTCTTGAACTGTTTTAATTTCGCATGGACCGACCATTGCCCACAGCGGTATATCAGAGACGTCAGAGGACAAGTGAATATATTGTTAACCGACCTTCGTCCCAAAGTGATGCTGTATTCTATCTGTTTTGGGATTCAAAACCAGGAGTCAGAGCAAATTGGCTTACTTCCAACAAAAGCATGCACCTCAGACTAGAGAAACTTTAGTGGATACCCATCCATATCCAGAAGGGTCATACCAAGCAGGCGGTGTTAAGCCAAGCATTACAAACACGAAATTGCAATCGAGGCAAGATGGACTGTGTGCGAGGGACCGTACAATCCATGCCCACACTCCAGAAAGAAGAATACTTCACCACAGCACCTTAGAAGAAACTACATAAGTTAACTTGTTCACGTACCACACCAAACTGCAGAGCGTTAAGAAGACCCCTCCCTTCTTGGCGAAATACTTTATTGAGTACCAAGAGGGGCTGGGCATATTTTCAGCAACATAGCCACACACTCTTGCGACATCTAATATGAACAGGTGGAAAAAGCGACACCTGAAGTAACTGAGGAGATTACACGACTCCTGCTTTTATGTCTGAACAACATATACGCCCCCCACGGTAGCGTGGGTACTTCCTCTTTGCAAGTTAATATTGCTAATACACATGGTATCACACGTGATGCAAATGCATAAGAATGTTTGCGAGGCATCTTTGGCCGGGCCTCCTTGAGGACGGGAGAGAGGGGGACTAGACTTCAGTGCAAGATGGGCACTGCACAAATATGCGGAATCAGAGCACACATGCACATTCCAGCACACACATGCATGCTCAGATGTTTACTGAACACTACTTTCCATCCCGACCCGCATGAAGTTCGCGCAGTGCTATATACATGACGACCCGTGCAACCAGGCGGACCGCCGACTTAGGATAAACCACTGAATGCCAGTTTCCGAGCGCGGAACACGAAGGAAACGTGGACTTCACACTTGATTTGCCTCGGTACAGCAGCCGTGGCTTAATCAGGATGCAACTCATTACTAAGATCTGGAGGACAGCGCTCCCCAATGATCAATCCTCCCACTTGAGTGGATATGTCATGCTTCTGGGGCATTCTAGGCAGAGGAGACCCCAGTTTTGAGGAGGGTATGAAGACCCTTCCACGTTTAACTGGTGAGGAACTTAGCCGCACCGGGACACTTAGCAGATAACCCTTTCCCCCAGGCTGTGAGAATCACCAGGTTGAACAATTGGCCTTCAAAACAACAGCATGCACTCAAACTGATGCGAAACCTGACATTCGCATAGCATGGATGCGGCTGCAGCATATCAGCGCATTCAAACCCAATGTATTAAAATGCATATGCAAACAAACGCCCCTAACAATGATCAAGAACAACAAACCTGCGAGGCAACACACTGTCTGCCTGTAGGTGGCAGGTGGCAGCAGGAACAGGACTTGGAAGCTAAACAAACGGCTTTGGAACGAGTTGAGAATAGTTGGTTACTGTGTGAGGAGAATGCAAGCACAGAACATCTCATTCCCAGTCCCCACAATATGCTAAACAAAAGCAAAGTAGAAACTCGCTCACCCAAAGCGTAGCCAGCAAACGCTTAGCCACGGCAGAAACAACTCGTCCCACACTACTTGCTCTCAACCTTAAATCAGTCAAACCATAAACAAACCTGGAAATTCTTGCTGCGAGGGGGACATGTGTTGGCAGGGGGCGATACCCTTGCCAACACCCACCAAACTGCCCAGGCCTTGGCTGAGCAGAGAGGTGGCCTGCACCTCCACGGCACTTCTCACATCAAATGCTGGCATCCAAGCAAATAGCACGGGCCGTACTAAAGAGAGCATTCTTTTAATCCTGCTCTTCTCACAAGATGAAACTGACAACCTTCATGAGGCACTCATCAGACCTGGTCTACATAGGCTTTACAATGACCCCAGATGCATCTGCAGACTATTGTTTCGCACGGCACAACAGCATACAGTGGTGACCAAGGCTGGTGAGCAGCCCCTCAAACTCTTGAAAGCAGGCTAGACCAGGCTTTCAGGGCAACAAAGGCAGAAAGGATCACTGTAAAAAGATCTCATATCTCAGGATCAAACACAGTACAGTTAGTCTCCCGAAAGCACCACAGACAATGAGGCAGGTGCATCTGCACAGGACCCCATCAACATGCACAGTAGGCCCTAAAATGCTAAGACCCCACCAATACACGCAACAGGTATCCCGAGACAGAAACACCGCTGCATTACTAGTTGTGCGAGCACACCAGAGCTGCACAATTTGCGTCATACCACGAGCAAACTGCACAATACTATGTCCCACACAAAGTGGTGAACGTGAGCCACTTCGCCTGACACGGCTACTTGACATCACAGCACCCTCTCACATGACAGGGTGGCATCCTCATGCAGCCATGCATGCATGGCACATTAATTTTCACCGGCATGGCTGTCGAGAAAATTATCAAGATAATCAGCCACACGAATGTACGGCATGTGAGGGTAAAGCTCCGTCAAGTCTAAATCACAGGAATCCTGTAACTTGGCATTGCCAAGAACAAACATGCAGTATTCCAACTGCAGAAGCGCAGATGCACATGGGTCATCTGTACCTGCGACAAGGGACCACAACAGGATTTCAAAGATTTTAACAAATGCAGAAACCAAGGATGACACACTTGTCAATAGCGGCAGCTTGCATAGCAAAACAACTCGTGGAACGAACATCCCCAACAGGCATGTACCTGCTCGAAGCCTGCCCGCCCCCCCCCCCCCCCCAAAAAAAAAAAAACCCTCTCCTCTGAAGTTGATAAACCACGGAACCCACTGCAACAGCAGATGAAACCGAGCCAATACCAACGAAGAGACAACTGCTAGCACGCAAATATACTCTACCCAGTTACCAGGAGGGCCCCAGAAGGAATGCCTCATGAGAATGAATGAGGGGTATACCTTTGATAGCTTCATCTATAGTTGAGGTGGGAATGTATTCCCTCTTCAGGGCAAAGCCAGACTTGAGTTCCCAAAGGCTGATGAGGTCATTTTGGGACAATACGTTGTCAGGAGGCCTGATGTGGACCGTACGGTTGAGAGTTCTGGGGTCACTGAGGGCTCTGATGGTGAATCGTGCAACATCCATCTCATCCACGAAAATTCCTGCGATACCTCATATCCTCTTCAGCAAGGCACCACATGCATTGGCATTTCATATAAATCTCTATCCAGCACTCAACAACGTCAATCTGTCATTGCATTCAGGCATGGAGTGCCACTCGAGAACGCAGACATAATCAGATACACAAAGTCTCAGGAAGGCCCCCCCCCCCCCCAAAAAAAACCCAAAACAAACACCCAAACTCTCCTACTATCATGTAATGCATGCCCCACATCTGAATGAGATAGAAAGTAAAGCTTTGCAGAACCTAGAATTTTGTTGCAAGAAATAAGGCTCTTGTTCAAATTTAGCCATCAGAAAGCCAAGTATGCGGCCCACAGCTTGTCAATGCAAAGTTCCAAGAATGCAGGGCACACCTTTAGCTGTCCCATCCCCGAGAACTTCAACAGCTTCCACAGGGGGCTCAGCACGACCAAGCATTCCCAGGCCAGGGCCCCAAAAGGATGTCAGGCAGTAGGACGTCACATACATATAGCCTAGTCCTGCTTTCTCCAGTGCCTCCTGGACAGCACGCTTTGCACCATATTTCCCTGCAGAGAGGATCACAATGATCATTGTGTGATCCATAAACAAAAAAGCACAGCTGCATTGTGCTAAACGCAAGTGCACACAGCCCCCCGAGGCCCTTTCAACAAACCCCACCTGCAATGCCGGAGTTGCACGCAGCACTGGTGTGAGCTCCAAACTCTGAGGGCACAAAGCGCTTGACTGTGCCGGCATCTCTGGCTGCGGCTATTAGTTTCAGTTGGTCTTCAATGCCACTGCATTCAAATTCGCACAGTCAATGTAACAGCAGCAGGTTCCTCAGAAAGTGCTCCGCATCACAATCATCCCACATAATCCACCCATACCCAATAGAGCCATTGCACAGGCATACCTCGGTCCAATGCACGACAGTACCACGTCAACCCCGCAGCAAGCTCTAACCAAAGATTCATGGTCATCGTAACAAGCGTCAACGAGTTTCACGCCGAGACTGTTGAAACAATTGCGAATGGCGTCTTTCCTTGGGTCATCTTTACTTTCCAATCTGACCAAGGCGTGCACATCCCTGTCCGGCAACCCCAAGCCGGAGTAAGAAGGGTTCCGGAGCTTTTCGAAAGACCACATAAGCTACTCACGGAGATAAACTCAAAAAGGTTTTCAAACAACAGCAATGTCAAGAGTCAACGTTTCGATGGGCCCGCTCCCAACTTCCATATTCTTTTTCTCGCGGATAATCAACCGGGATATTCTTGGTATCGGCCCTCAGACCCCGAACTTCAACAGTTTTCGATAAGTCCAAAAACCCTGAGAAAGCCTTCAGAAAACACAATGCCTATAAACAAGCAAAAATGGACTTCAGACGGGTTCGGACGTAACAAGAACAACGCACCAGCCTTGACCGACAGCCTCCGCCGTGAGATACTGCCCCAAGAAACCAGTGCATCCAGCAACCAGAACAGTTCCCAAAGCGCTGGGAGAGCCGGCAGAAGACATAGGGCTTGAGATGTCAACCAAATCTGCGTAGCAACAAGAACGTTCATGGAGTCCGAAATACTCCGTTGCGTATTTAAAAACCCGCTCCGATGAGCAACGAACGCCCCAAACACACTGTTCCTAACCCATGAAATCGAACAAACACGTACCATGACCAACATGCGATGATGACGAGGAGCTCGAGCAATCGTCCATCTTGACACACTCGAAGGAGGCACAAAACTACAGCTCCGTAAACGACAACATATCACGAAATATATATTAAAAGCCACCGTCCCCGAAGGGAAGAGGTGGAGCGGCGACAATAGCCCCCCTGGGCCCGAGAGCCTTCCTTGGTATGCTGAGGAAGGCGGACGGGGCTCGAGGTGTTCCAGTCGGGCTGCTGGAGGTGGGGCGGACGACGTACTGCCGAGGGCTAAAACCCTACAATGATCAAGTGAGTCATTTCGCCGGTTGCCGCGAAATGTCGTCTCGCCATTTGCCGTACCGAGGACAATGCCAGATATTGATCCCGATGTCCGTCAGTCTGCACTTTTCACATCCGAGATAATGCCACGTGGTGTCGGGTGTCTGCCTGCTCCTGGAAATTTCCTCGCACACTTCCCGCCGGCCGTTTCTCCGTCATCTCCATGGCTAGCTGCTAGTACAATCCCCTTTCACTCTCAAATTTCACTACTCCGATGTCTGACGGGATCGCCCCAAGGGGGGCAGCGCAATGGGAGCGACGACGTCCGTCCAACTCTGTTGTAGCCCGATGGGGGCAAAGGATGGACATCGGGCCTCGAGGGGTTCGAGGGCATGGAAGGAGATATCATTGTAGCTCTACTGAAGGGGCTACCAGACCGACCCCTCCCAGTAAACATCGAACTAGAGACAAATATCAACACTCTACGGCAGCAATTTATGCATCTCTTTCAACAAAGGAGTGAATCTGTACAAACGTTTAAGTGGCAAGAAGACCTTCAAGGGTCGCCAAATTTGTGACTAGGGCACTGGAAAGCTACCTAACTTTCTCAGGTGCTGTGCGACCCTAGTTGGCTAGATATGGTTCACTCATTGTATTGCCGTCCTCTTCAGCCCTAGTGGCTGGTCTTGGATGTACATTCTTTCCCTTTCCTTTCCTGTCTGGCTTACATCTCCACTAAACTACAGCCCTGCAAAACTTATCAATTATCGTTACGCTTTAGGACTGTTTAGCGAATTCTCTCTTTCTCTTTGGGGATCCCCCCCTCTTCTCTTTTTTTCTCTCTCTCTTTCTTCTCTCTCTTTTTTTCTCTTCTCTCTCTTTTTTTTATTCTTCTCTCTCTTCTTTTCTTCTTTCTCTCTCTCTTTTTTTTTTTTTCTCTCTCTCCTCTCTCTCTCTCTC
>KV908408.1:416061-426413 GCA_002005505.1 Botryococcus braunii
TGTCCTGCTATTGTGCTGTCTTCTTTCCCACTTCTCCCCCGGGGTGAGGGAGCTTTGTTTTTTTGTTTTTGTTTTGTTGTTGTTGTGGTTTTTTTTTTTTTTTTTTTTTTTTTTTTTTTCCGGGGTGGGGGGGGAGGGGGGCCTGAAAATGCCATGCGAGAGCCAAGCTGTGACATGCTACTATCGTGTTCATCCATGGCCCCTAGCTTCGGCATACCAGCACGTATGGCATTCTTTACGAGAAAACCAGGAAAGACAGTCGACCTCACCACTCCAGCCCAAGCCCTCAGCCCTCAAAAAGTTAGATCCACAAGCAGGCACCTCACGATTAAAAGTGAGTCACAAAGGTCACGTCTATTTTCTTCCCTGCTTTTCCCGAAGCTGCGTTTACTTGTCCCTAAATCCCAGAGCAAGGCTTGGAAGACGGGCCCCAGAACAGGAGCGGCCAACAGGAGGGACGTAAGGATTGCGGATGGGTTGTTTGGCGGAGTCGGCAAAAGTCAAGGGCCGCGCTTGAGAACTTCAGCTGTAGCTTTGGAGACCTGGGCGGGCACAATACTTCATCTTATCCGATTTACCAGCTGGACTCATCGGAAGCTCTCAAGCTGGGGCATTTGCCTTGTACTCGCGTAAACGGCAGTTCTAGCTGAGATACAATGCTGAAGCCGTCCCGGCACAGCAGGCTCCCACACTAGGCGCATGGTGCAGCTATTCAAACAGACCGCCAGGAATCAACCATAACGGCTCTTTGCACACAATGCAATGATCCTACATCCCAAGATCAAGCATTTTACATGAGCACAGCGTGGAAAAACACCATTAGTAGGACCACATGATAAAAAATCCTGAATGTATAAACCATGACCTGTGTATCTCACAGAACACGCTCGAGGCAACCATAAGTAGGTCTCAGGAAAACTTTCAGAAGCCCCCGGAACCGCGTAAGAAGTGGTTCCATGCCCGTTTGCTCCCTGACAAAAAACACATATTCTGATCTGGTTAACAAAATTCCAATCTCTCCCAATCTTGCCAACCAAAAAAAAAAAAAAAAAAAAAAAAAAAAAAAAAAAAAAAAAAAACAATACCGTACCGTCGCAAAATATTGACCCATATTTTTATTTTGACCCCCAAAAAGTTCGTTATTTTCCCCTTCCCTGCGGGAAATCAGAGAATTTTTAATGTTGACCCCCCATTCCTGGGTCAATATTTTGCGACGGTACGGGTAATCAATTGGTGGCAAGGACAACACATGACGCGGCATGTCATCACTGGAAGGAGGACAAAGCTGTGAGGAGGATTGTCTTCTTGCCAGCCCGAAAGCGAATGGCTGTCAACATGTTTGAGTTCAGCCCCTCTTCCGCCATCTCTTTCTGATCCTGCTCCAACGTAGTGGGGAACTCGCGCAGCAGATGCATACAGCGTCTTTGAAGCACCATGCCTGGAAGCCATCCCCACTCAATTAGCTGCAGGCAGTGTAAATGGGCCCCTTGTTTCTCAATGCATGCGTGTCCGCACGCGCGCGCGCGCATGTGTGTGTGTGTTGGGGGGGGGGGGGCAGCGGGGGAACGAAAAAGGAGACCGATCAGTATGAACATGCAGACGAGCAGACGTGACAAGCCAAGAGGATAAACTCCCATTTGAAAGCTGTGAACATTCTCCTGACACACTCATCTCAGAAGCATTTATCAATAGCACGCCCAAACACCCAAAGAAATGAGCGGGAATATTACACAGTCTACACCCGAGGGCCTTAAGGAGGGAATATCGAAACCTGCGGAGCACGGCGAAAGGGGGGGGGGGATGGAGATGCAAGGATGTATTCATTCTGTTAAAAAGGGAGTGGTGGTTAACTCACCAACTGATGGAGTGTCAGTCTGTAAAGCTTCCTGTAACACTTTGCATGCAGCTTTTGCAGCTTGGAGAAGGCGGGAATCAAACCCCTGGCTCGTCACCACTAACCTGTAACACGGAGCTGCAATCAGCGGCCTAAAAAGTCTATCTGCAACAATGAATGGGAACTGCTTGCCTTCGCAGCCTGCACATTTGTAAAATAAATTATCCAGGGCTGCCACCCTGAGCCAGACTCAGTACATGCACGACCTTCAACATCATCCAAATTTCCCCAGAAGATTCCCTCCACATTCCCTCCATAGTTCCACAAAGTATGTGGATGCTAGCAGCTTCCCAAATGCTGAATTCAGTATTCAAGTAGAAATTCTACAGCATACCGCACACGCATCCCTTACCTCCTCTGCCCCTTCCCTGCAACCTGATAGCCTGAGTGGGCGTGTTCCCTTAAACAAACCCCGGCACCTACCAATTAAACGGCGCCAACTTTGCCCACTCCTCCACAAATCCTATTCCTCTTTCTCATGTTTAACCTGCCCCTCAACCATCCTGTCCTCGCCTCGGGCATCACAAGGTTCTTGCTACTTCTACCCCGACACATCTTTAAAAAAGTGTACTTCCCTCCTCCTCAACTACACTCCACCACACTCCTGCGCATGTGTGTATGCGTGTGCGTGCATGCGTGCGTGTGTGTGTGTGTGTGTGTGTGTGTGTGTGTGTGTGTGTGTGTGTGTGTGTGTGTGTGTGTGTGTGTGTGTGTGTGTGTGTGTGTGTGTGTCTGGCTGGCTGGCATGTATCTATACGTGAATACGTGAGTGCCGAAAGACTCTGTGACCCCACAGCAAAGGTGGCTCTCAAGGCAAACAAGGTCTCTGGCACTCCGTGCCATGGAAAGCTTCTGCAGAACCCACCGAGTCCAGTCCCCTTCTCCCAGGGCATCTTCTAAGCACTCCATCAAACGGCCTGGCTGCCACTCATTGTCCACTCCATTTCTTTTCAACTGCTCAGCCTGCCCTGCCCTGTGCCCCCTTTCAGATACATTCTTGTAGAAAACTCAGCTATACCGCAGTTCTTCCTTCGGCATCACACGATCAAGTCCAAGCACGAATTGTTTAGAAGTAATGCGAGGATTATCGTTGATTGTCTGTCCAATGGATGTATCTGCACTATGCCGTAAAGGCGGCATTCCGCAGGGATGCGTAACGACGGACTCTTGACCTCCTGCAGTTGCTCTGACTGCACACAAAAGGAGCAAGCCTTCCATTGCATTCCCACACAAATTGACCACTTGACAGGTTCATGCAGCGCAGAGAAAGTCGTTTGAGACTGTGTAATGACTACCAGATTTAGGAGAAGGGACGAGATTTGTGTCTCGGACACTTATTGCGCGGTTTCCGGTACAAATATTGAACGTCTTCCGTGGTAAGTCTCCTCTGATGAGAAGATGTAATTCTTTCTATTTCCTCGTCGAGATTGAGCCAAATTTCGCCAGGGAAAACAAATCGCCGCTTCGTAGTTGGAGCTAATTTGAGATAAGAGAAACCGGTTGACACGGCTGTGACGGTATGTACGCGCGTCCAAACGATCGAAGACACACGTCACACGTAGAGAGTGGAGAGGACCAGCAGTCAGGCAGATACCGACACACCTACTCTCAACCCACAATCTAGCCGTTGCCCACATGGTCCTACATCCCAGCCGTCACCCCACATGATCCCTATGATAGGGACCCTATCCCAAGCGCCACCCTTGCAGCCAATGAAAACACCCTCAATCGATGAACTCCAAACTCAGCACAGGATTGGACAACGTCCTGCCAAGAAGCAGTTGGTTGAAGACCACCTGTAACTGCGCTTCCCCAGGTGGCTACTGCATGCAACAGTGGGAAGAAAACATGTGTTCAAGCTCCATTGAAGGGTTTTGGGAAAAAGAGGGTCTCCATGGGGATTGATAGCACATGCACATCTAAGTAATACGACTTGAACGTACTCCATACTGTATATAAAAAAGACTTCCGAGTTGAATGGCCGAGTTGGATGGGGAAACTCAATTCAAATCCGGACGAAAAGAAAAGAGGGGAGGCCAGGATACCTGTTATTGAATCCTAGTTAGGCAGGGAATAAGAAAGAGTAGTGGGCATAGAACCAGGTTTTCCACATCGACACCGTCGTCATCATCATCATCATCATCATCATTGACTGATGAAAGTGATACACAAGAGTCATTCATATGTGACATCACCCATAACACCGCCAACGTACTTGGCTGACAATAACATCAATAGCATAAATCAAGCAACATGCAGACCCACAACAAAATAAATCAAATCAAAAAACTCGCAGGGACTCACCACAAGCGCCAGAGAAAATGCAGCTAACTCATCAAGGCCGTGAAACACTATGACAGAGTCCCAAAGGTTGTACGAGGGTACAAATCCAAAGTACAGCAAGAAGACATCATTGGGCCAGCGGCCATAGTCTATTGTTATTTCCTGCCCTGCACTGCACCAACATGCCTGGTCAGCGCAAACCTAGGGTGAGAGAAAATAAGTGAAATAATTTTTCGGAGACACACACACACACACACACACACACACACACACACACACACACACACACACACACACACACACACACACACACGCAAGTTATGAAGGGGCTCCACTCGTGCTCACCAGGCATCAGGCTGAGCAGGAGAAAGACAACGCCGCATTCATTGGAGTAAGCAGGAGGAGATTCCTGACTTAGTACCTAAAGGGGCTGCGGTGAAGAAGTTCAGAAGCATGGGGCGCACTGAATCAATGAGTCACCAGCGTACAATTCGAAACGGGACGGCGACGGGGGAGGTGGTGGAGCTACCTCTTCCACAGCTTCCGACCCCTGGCAGGCCTCCGCGTTGTGCACAATCCTGCATTTGAATACTAGTAAACAGAGAGGCTCACAGGGGTCCCACACATAACCCACGCACACACGCACACGCACGCGCGCGCACACACACACACACACACAGAGGGGGGGGGGAGAGAGAGAGAGAGAGAGAGAGAGAGAGAGAGAGAGAGAGAGAGAGAGAGAGAGAGAGAGAGAGAGAGAGAGAGAGAGAGAGAGAGAGAGAGAGAGAGAGAGAGCGAGGAGAGAGAGAGAGAGAGAGAGAGAGAGAGAGAGAGAGAGAGAGAGAGAGAGAGAGAGAGAGAGAGAGAGAGAGAGAGAGAGAGAGAGAGAGAGAGAGAGAGAGAGAGAGAGAGAGAGAGAGAGAGAGAGAGAGAGAGAGAGAGAGAGAGCGAGAGAAGAGGGGGGAGGAGCAGAGAAGAAAAAGAAAGAAAACCAGACTTGAATCTAAACCCCCCACAGCAAGATAAGAAGTCCTTCTTAGGCAGGACACGGCTTTGTGGTTTTCTTATCTGCTGCACACTTTACTTCTCGGCAGTGAAACATGTATACATGGCCGAAGGGAGGAAGAGGGGCAGTTGAAGAATGGGGTGTACCTGTGAAAGGTTATGGGCAATCGGCTTTCCCTGTACAAAGCAGACAGGTCGTCAATAGACGAAGTTACTCCAGCTACAGTCCGTACGACTGTCTGCTGAGTGCCACACACAACTGTCGGACAAGACTAGCATCTGGTGATGCCCAGCATCTTTCACAACCAGTTGGTATTCACTCCGGTGGGGCAGCCTTAAGAGTTCATCCGACAAACGTGTGATCTAGATAGGATTGTACCTTATGTTCGAAAACGTCCAGAATCTGCCGTGTCTCAAGGTACCTTATGTTCTCAATGGACCCATATCCTAATAGTGCACACATGAAGATCACTTAAAGCACAAGGCATTCAATAATAATGTTCAGAACTCAACACTTCCCCTTGCCTGCATGCTTTAAGTGTATCTTCTCAAACCTAGTGAATCACGATGACCAACAAACACGGGCTTGGCAAGTGGCTTGGTCATAATGTCAGCCACATTGCGTGCAGATTCCACATAGAGGATATCTACCTGCCCAAGTGCCATAGCTTCCCTAGCGTAGTGGAAGCTTACTGCAACGTGCTTTGTGAATTTGGAATACAGGGGGTTCCGTAAATTAGAAATGCATCCTTGGTTGTCACAGAAAATTTTGACCCTCCAAGGTGCAGCCCCTATCTCTTCCAAGAAGCCCCTTAGCCAGTTGGCTTCCTTCACAATATGGCCAGCTGCCATAAACTCAGCTTGCACAGTTGAGGTAGCAACTGAGCTCTGCTTCTTGCTTCCCCAAACCACGGCACTACCATAGACTGATAGAACATAGCCAGTGGTGGAATACCTGTGGTCCAGGTCCCCAGCATAGTCGGCATCAACATAGCCTTCTAGCTCAGGGCCCTTTCCACCCAGAGTAAGAGCTAACTCTCTGGTATCTCTCAAGTACTTCAGCACTCGAATGGCCTCATTCCAGTGTGAGGTAGTGGGTGTCATTCTATACCTTGACAACACTCCAACAGCCTGAGAAATGTCAGGCCGGGTCGTATTGGCTATGTACAGTAACGATCCAATTAACTCGCAGTATCGATGACCAGGTGGCAGAGGGGTACCAGCCCCATGTGACATACCATCTGAGGACTCGGGTCTGCTGCTAGCCACGAAGTCCTTGGACATGGGGGTATCAACCCCACGTCCATCATCAGCAACGCCAAACTTCTCCACAAGAGCATCAATCTTGGGAGTGCAACTCATGGAAATAGTGCCCTGAACTCTATTGCGTAGGACCTGACACCCCAGGAAATCATTCACCTCTCCCAAATCATGGATGGTGAAGTCCTTCTTCAATAACTCTTTCCCCCACTCAATCTCTGCAACCACTCTGGCAACTATGAGAAGATCATCGACATAAACAAGAATAAACGACAGATTACCATCAGGGGCCCTCCTGATGTATACCCCAGCGTCGCTCTTGCACACACTATACCCCATCACGCTCAACTTGT
Organism: Botryococcus braunii; assembly: GCA_002005505.1. Taxonomy (NCBI): domain Eukaryota; kingdom Viridiplantae; phylum Chlorophyta; class Trebouxiophyceae; genus Botryococcus; species Botryococcus braunii. The sequence continues at coordinate 422,857 of KV908408.1, forward strand.
CGCTCAAGGTCTTGTGCCAAGCCCGTGGGGCTTGCTTAAGACCGTAGAGTGCCTTCCTGAGCTTGCACACAACTCTCGTGTTGCCATTCTCAAATCCTGGTGGTTGGGTTACATAGACCTCTTCCTCCAACTCCCCATTGAGAAAAGCTGTCTTGATATCCACTTGGTGGATCTCAAGATTTTGTGTGGCAGCCACTGCCAGCACAGCTCTCCTAGCACCATAGCTGCTGGTAGGTGCAAAAACCTCACCAACATCTATACCAGGAATCTGTCTGCAACCCTGGGCAACCAATCTTGCTTTAAACCGAGTGACATTCCCATGTGCATCGTTTTTTGTAGAAAAAATCCAATGAACAGGGATAACTTTCTGCCCATGGGGTCTTTCCACATACTGCATAACCTCATGGGTGTCTAAAGACTCCATCTCCTCTTGCATTGCCTGCTGCCAAAACTCCCACTGAGGTGAGCGCTGGGCTTCCCTCAAGTTTGAGGGCACGTGAACTTTTCCCAACGTGACAGAAGGTACACTCTGTACCTTATGCTGTGGTGCAGCAGGGCTGTCAGCCTTACTGATGCTGTTCCCTTCTCTCTCTCTCTCTCCCTGGTTGCCAGAATAAGGTACATTATGTACCTTATGCTGGGACTGGGCAGTACTGCCGGGATTATCTGATTCCTTCTCAAGTCTCTCTCTCTCTCCTTGACTACTGGACTCATGTGCAGCACCCTTACATTCTCGCACCTTCCGCAATGCAGAGGGGAGCAGCAGCTCTCTCTCTCTCCTGGACTCACACTTGGGCACACTACCCAGACTTGCCTGAGCTGCGCCTACAATGTCAGCCTGCACACCATAAGCATGACTAGCCAGTGACTGGGATTGGGCACCAGCTTCCCCTACTGCTGGCATGTCTAACCCACTGCTCTCATCTCTTACATCTGCACCGAACATAGCCTCGACTGTCTCAACCTGCCCCTGCATATCAGGGAGACCAACCATGTTTGGCTCACTCACAATTGCCTGACCTGGGTCAGGGGCATGCAATGGGATGTCAGAATGCTCTCTCCTAGCCACGCGCTGTACATAACGCTGCTCCCTTGTAAGGGTGGTCCCTGGAGGAAGGGGAATTTGTGACTTCCCCTGCATTCGCAACCCCTCTTGTACCTTCTGCATTTTTTCTACCTGGGATTGAGTTTCTACACCCCCCCTGGCCAGATTCTGCATATGCTCAAGCACCGACCACGAGTGCTGAGATGGTTCTGGGGTCCCAACAGTAGAATCCAGGCTGGTGGGGTTTCCTTGGTCATGTGCTGCTGTGGTCCCGTCTCCAGACTGATCCCCAGCACAAAGTCCAGAGGTCCCAGGAGCCCCAGTGGAAAGCGTCTCCACTCCATGGTCATCCTCCTCATCCCAGAACGTGGGTGGAGCAGCAGAGGGAATTGCTTGAGGCGTTGCCAGATTCTCACTGCCAAGGGGGGGTGATATCCTAGAATCATAGACAGACCCAGGCTGGACCTTTGATAGACCCACTCTCTCAGCCCCCCTCAAGTGCTCGATAAAGCTGACGTCCCTACTCTCCTTCCACACTCCATTCCCCACGTACACACGATACGCTTTAGACTGGGGACAATAACCAGTAAACATCCCAGGGATGGTCTTGGGCCCAAAAACAGACCTTTGGCCACTGGGAATGTGCACATGGGCTACACAGCCAAACGTGCGCAGCACAGACACATCAGGTTTGACACCAAAGAATAATTCCATGGGGGTCAGGGACCTGCCTGAAGTAGGACCCACATTGTAGAGGAGGGTAGCTGTCTCAAGCGACTCCTTCCAAAGGGAGGGGTCTGCTGCAGCATGGACCAACAGAGTCCTTGTTCGCTCCTTCAGGGTCCTATTCATCCTCTCCGCCACCCCATTCTGCTGAGGCGTGTAGGGCGCTGAGGACTCCATCTTAGTGCCCTGCTGAGCACAAAACTCTTTGAATTGCTGGTTCAGGAACTCTGAACCCCTGTCAGTCCTCACACACTTCACAACCGTGCCTCGTTGGGTCTGCCAAAAACGGAGCAGGTCTATCACAGCCTTTGGGATGCCATCCTTTGACTTCACAGGCAGGAGGCAACTTGGTGTGAACTTTCATCCACTACAGTGACCCAATATCGTTCACCTGTGATGGCAGGAGTGATATGGGACCCACAGTATCCACATGGACTCTATCGAGTGGGTGATGTGCAGGCCTGGAAGATACAGGGAAAGGAGGTCTGGAGTGTTTCCCTTGTATACACGATTCACAGTGCTTGGGGCACTCAGAGCAGGGAGCAAGGGAGATATTGATTCCTGTAACCAGATCTTCCTTGGAGAACCTCTGCATGCTGCTGGCACCAGGATGACCTAACCTAGCATGCCACAGAGATCTCTCGCTACACACGTGTCCTTTCCTAAGATGAGACGCCTCAGCCATGTGATCAATATGTCTGCAGCCAACTTGCTGCCCTCTGACAGGACTAACAAACTCCAAAAAAAACAGACCTCGTGCGCGGGTGATATCTCCACACCACCCTTCAGGTCCCTTCATGGCTGTGTAACCACCTGCAGTGTCAGTCAGGAAAGATGCTCCATCCTGAATTGCACCAGTGACTGAAATGAGGTTGGTATGCGCAGAAGGAACACACTGCACATTGTGCAGCCAGAATACTTCGTGCCTTGCATTCACAAGGCATACAGACCCAGATGCAATGATTCCTCCCTTGGCGTCTGAGGTTGCCAAGTGCAGAGGAAGAGGCTGTCTATGCATAACTGGATTATGGAGCAATGAGAGATCATTGACTATATGCACAGAGGCACCACTATCTATTAACCAAGATGTGCTGCTAGCTCCATGCGAAGTTGGGGCAAGCACATTGAGAGAGATAAACATCGCCTCACCAGAAGGAGGGGTGGAGGTGGTAAATGCCACCCCGGAAACGTGTGTTGACTTGTTGGATAGTTATATGCTGAAGGAGGTCCAGGGCTGGAAGCGGATGAAGGCGGGCCACCCCGGCCAGATCCATGGTCCCACCAGGCTTGAGGAGACGACTGTGGCCTCCCTGGCCCAGTAAGCTGCAGGCCCAACGCTTGCCGCTTGCATGTTTTGATGCAGAGCCTGCAGCTGCCTGAGCGGTCCGCAGTCAGTCATGAAGTGGCCCTTTGCCTTGCAGAAGTGGCATGTCAGCTCCTCTCTGGGCCTTCTTGCCCTGCCAGGTCCACGCCCCCTGCCACCAAAAGTAGTTGCAGAGGGGCCAGCGGGAGGCTGTTCGTTTGCTGGTAGTGCTGCTCCAACTCCCGGTACTGCTCCCACTCCTGGTGCAGCTCCAGCGCTTGATGACGCTCCAGCTACCCCCCCAGAGGGACCAGCCACTGCTGCAGCTGCCATGGCCTGAGGTGTTCCCTCTGCAGGTGGGTCCTTGTACCCACGGCTGGCTGCGGCGCGCAGGATTCTTTGAATCAGCTCCAATGGGCTTGTCGGTTGCCATAACCTCCAGGGACTCGAGCTCAGCACAGGAGGGAGGCCCTTCACATCAGC
>KV908408.1:428541-448541 GCA_002005505.1 Botryococcus braunii
CCAGGTGGCGGGAGGGCGAGCCACCACAAAGCTGCGGCTAAGAAGTACCGACACCGCCCACTGAAAGTCTGGCCAGGCAAAACCCATAGCGAAATCTCCTCCTCCATGTCCTGCCACCACCGACGCTCCCTTGACTGTAAATAACGCTCGACCTTTGGGTCCCCCCATACCACTACAACACATGGGCCCTACCGGGAGCACCCCAAGGAGGGGGGGGGGGGGTGTGAGGAAATACAACTCAATGATGAAACAAAGAGCTTACCCCGTGGATCATCTACCAGGGCACTTCATAGCTACAGGTGTAAGTGCTCAAGAGAGCAAAGCCGTGTGTTGCACGGCAATGGTTGAAAGCATGTGAGGAAGCAGAAAATCGAGCAGAAGGGTCGCGTATGAAGGTTCTCCTTGAGGGGGATGCGCGGGCAGCCGAGTTGTGTCTCGTATCCTCCATACAAGGTGTACAGAGGGGCCCAGCAGAACGGCGGAGAGAGTGTGAGCGCATGTGTGTGTGTCTGTGTCTGTCTCTCTCTCTCTCTCTCTCTTCTTCTCTCTTCTCTTCTCTCTCTCTTCTCTCTCTCTTCTCTCTCTCTCTCTCTCTCGCTCTGTGTGTGTGTGTGTGTGTGTGTGTGGTGTGTGTGTGTGTGTGTGTGTGTGTGTGTGTGTGTGTGTGTGTGTGTGTGTGTGTGTGTGTGTGCACGCGCTTCCCCCCCTCTCGCGCTCTGTCTCTGGCCCTCCCACCCCTTTCCTACCCTCCCGCCCTCCTCCCCCCTTCCTACCCTCCCTCCCTCCCCACCTCCCTCCCCCTCCCCCCCCTCCTTCTCCCCCCCCCCCCCTCTCTCTCTCTCTCTCTCTCTCTCTCTCTGTGTGTGTGTGTGTGTCTGTGTGTGTGTGTGTCTGTGTGTGTGTGTGTGTGTGTGTGTGTGTGTGTGTGTGTATGTGTGTGTGCACGCGCTTCCCCCCTCTCGCGCTCTGTCTCTCGGCCCTCCCCCCCCTTCCTACCCTCCCGCCCTCCCCCCCTTCCTACCCTCCTCCCTCCCCCCCCTCCCCCCTCCCTCTCCCCCCCCCCCTTCTCTCTCTCTCTCTCTCTCTCTCTCTCTCTCTCTCTCTCTCTCTCTCTCTCTCTCTCTCTCTCTCTCTCTCTCTCTCTCTCTCCCCCCCCCTCTCTCTCTGTGTGTGTGTGTGTGTGTGTGTGTGTGTGTGTGTGTGTGTGTGTGTGTGTCTGTGTGTGTGTGTGTGTGTGTGTGTGTGTGTGTGTGTGTGTGTGTGTGTGTGTGTGTGTGTGTGTGTGCCCCTCCCATATTAGCCCCGCGTTTGTCTCCTAGAACATCCTCTCCTTCTCCCCTTCCTCTTCCTTCCTTCGAAGGAAGATAGGTGGCAATATAGGCAATGTCCCCAATGAAATGGATAACGTGCAGCTGAGTAATTGCCTATAAAAGACCTCTGCTATACACCCTGAGCATGAAGGACAATCTGGCCAACCGCAGTATCAGACATGGGAGCGGACTGGTGTAGCTGAAGGCCCCGATACAGAGCCACAGTCACGACTGGTGGGTCACACATGGCAGGGGACTGGTGCAGCTGCACAGTCACGACTGGTGGGTCAGACATGCTTTGGAAACGTGAGAATTGCATCATACATGGCACGCAACATTAGAACAAGCATTGCGTGATTGTGAAGGTACTACAGGCTGTCTCATGTTGGGGGTTGCTGTCCATCAAGTTAGCAATCTGACCCCGTATGCAGCAAAGAGTAGCCATGAGGGTAATCTGCGTGTCCTCGACAAGATCAAGATGCTACCGCTACTTTCTGTCAACTTCTTCAGCAGAGTTGCATAGCTCAATTTCCTACTCTTTGTAAACTGGAAAGCGGACATCTATTTGGACTGCCGAGGTACCTCGTAACAGCTGCGCATGGAATTCGCAATGCTCTCTGCCTCTTTTGATACAATTGGGGACTGGAGGGCTGAAAGTTCATCTCCCGAAAAAAAGAACGATGGAAGTGGAACCTCCGCCGGCAAGGAATTGATCCATGGACCAAGACCACTGCAGTTCTCCCCAACAGCAATCTGGCAAGTCAAGGTCACAACTGATCCCTTGGTACAAGTACGTGCACAAAACAGTGCCCCCACCCTGCCATCTTTGCATCCTGAAACTTCCATAAGGTGTGGTCCATTAACCACCTGCCAATGTGCTGTGCTCGATAGGAGAAAACTCCCGCACACCGTGTGATGTCACCCAAGCACTACACACTGGCAATGGTCAAATTTGTTCCCCGCCTTATGACCAGTTAGAGAGAAGATGCTGTTGCAGACCTGGAAGAATACCGTCTCTCGTGCAACAGTCTCAAAGCCATCCGACCACTCCATGGGTAAGCACTCTCTGCTTCCACCTGTAATGGTAAAGCTTCTGAGACGATGAGGCGTTTGGGGGAAAAACAACATACAGTATCCGGGGCAGAATACTGTGTCTGTGCAAAGCATCCATCATCCTGGTACTAGGAGGTTATGTATTTGGACTCCGATAGGTTGACCATAAATGTTGCATAGGCACGAAACACAACGATTACCGAACAATTTCTACACACCTCTTTGTCTTCAAAGATAGTCGTAAAGGGTATTGAAAGCAGCAGGTCTTCAGGATTTATGTCTTCTGTTGCTACCAACCCTCTCCCTCCTTCATAATTTAGTTGAGATATCTTGCACTTCAGGTCCCCTGCCAAGTTTCCGTCAATTACAATCTGTCAAACGATAAGGTTCTAGTCAGTATATGGAATACATAATTGTTGAAATCAAACACTACCTGGCTCTGCTCCCCGCGCGGCAGTTAACCACGACAGCAAATCCACAATCTGACGGTCTTGTATAGTAGCTCTTTCTGAGATGCATGAGCAATTCAGGTAGGATCTTATTCTGTTTGGTAAATATGACGAGTTTTGCAAGGAAGCTTTTGGTAAGGGTCCTTTCGGTTGGCCTAACTGCCGGCCTAGTACGAACAAAGCTGGCATCCTTCACGCTTCAACTACTGGGCACAGACGTCTAAAGCAAAATTCTTGTCTTTTCAAATAAACGAAACCTCACGGTACATGCTCAGTGTAAGCGGCATTGGCGACAGTCGCCAGTGTCCTTCAGTAGAGAGCTCTCAAATCATGGAACTCTCTGGGTGACAACGACCGTTTACATCATGAAGCAGGATCTGATTGGTAGCTTCAGCACAGTGGCACCTGGTGCCATTTTGCTATCCCCTCGGCTATTGTTAAGCTAGACATGCGCTAGGCAACGTGATCACCGCGATCGGTTGGAAACCTCACCGGCTTCGGCCGGAGGGGCTCCACGTGGGAGTCGCTGGCCAAGCCGACTTTGTGTTCAGTGGATCCACGTGGCGGTCCTGAGCGGGAAAGGTTCCAAATGTGACATTCGAGGAGGCAACGACGAGTTTCCATCAGGCCACGAGTGCCCACAGGGATCACGGGATTACATCTCCCTACACAAGTGTGCCTGGGATACTGATCATCAGGCCCGCAGGGTGTGCCCCCACGTCGATACACTTTCATGCACGAAATTTTGAAAATCCCAACAGCCTGTTCATTGCAGATTTATTGCTTTGCCTGAATTTGATATGGAAATTCTTAAAAGTAGCAGATGTTGCTGTGGTCGTAGTTTTAGTTGAAGGAAGCGTTTGGCTGACCTCGTAAATGGTTTCTTGCGGCGTGTGCTGGACTGAGGGGCTGACGGAAGTGGGCAAAATTACTAGCTGTGGTCATGGGTAAGGACTGTCTTGTTACTTTCTTTTGTCTGGCAGCATGAGGGTGAAACAGGCGTATCTTAGGCCCAATTTTGAATTGCAGATGCGGTTTTTAATTCTTTCTGACACATTATGTGATACTTTGATCTTTGTGTTGCGCAGCATGGTCGCAATTTGTCTTAAACCCGTCGCTGCCTTGGTCGATACTGTCTGTAATTGTATGACTTCCAGCGTACCGTCTTCGTTCGGAAGGGAATATTTAATACAATGTACATGCAAGCAAGCTCATGTGCAAGTGCTCATGGATGTGTTTGATTTCTCACTGTTCTCAGTTCGACGGTTGTGACAGGTTTTGCTGGGACTGTCTCCTGAGGTGGTCTGCGCTGGCCAACATCTGCCCCCTCTGTAGAACCCGCTTCAATGTTGTACGGCGAATACAACTTAATTTGCAGGAACTTCCAGACAGTGACGAGGAGGGCGTCGTCGATCGGTACCCCGGTGTCATCCTGGAAGAGCAACCTGTTCCTGAGCGTGACCTGGTGTGAGCCTTTCTGATTCTTATTTGCACATTCACTGACAAAGAATGTTCTAGGTGTGGTGTTTTCTGACTCTTTTGGGACACAACGCTGGGCGTTTGCTTGAGGCAAGCAAAAAACATTCCGCATTTTGCTGGGAAACAGCTGATCGTTTATCTTTTGGGGGGGGGGGGGGGCGCAGCCACCCAATCACATTGATGACACTCCTGACCCCATGGAAGCAGTTTTTTGCATGGTCTGCGACAGGGGTGACGACGAGGACAGCATGCTTCTGTGTGACGGTAGGCTCCTGCTCGCCTCGTTGTAGTTGTTATGCTTGAAAGCGCTCTAGAGCAGAAAGGTACCTCCGCTGTTACAGCCTGATCTGCATCTTCGAAGATTCTACGCACACTCCCTCTGCCACAGAGAAATTGCTGGGGGTTCGACTTTCGAAACTCGGCCGGTGGCTTAAAGAACAAAGTCATGAGGAATTGCGTGTGAGGGAGACTCAGGCCAGGCCATCCATGGGCTCCCCTGCCCACATCTTTCCATCTCTCCTCCCCATCTTCCCTCCCTGCGGCAATTGTGCCTTTCTCATGGACATGCGCAAGGACGTGAGCCCAATGCTTTGCCGAGGTGGGTGGCTGCTGGCGGACATGCATGCATGGAGACTTGCGCCAGCACATGTTGCGAGACTCCTCACTTGAAACGGCAGCTGAGGGCTTGAGGGCTTGGGGATCCCTTAGGCTGTGAGAGGGGCTTCCACACCTGGTGTGTGAACCTCGCTGGAGTACCTGAAGGCGACTGGTTCTGCGACGAATGCTTAAGGGGCGCAGCCGGGCACCCACGGGGCACCCGCACGACAAGAGGCAGACCCCGTCTGCGTGGGGGTCCCGCAGCCGCAGACACCATCTTGCCGGCTCCCGCAGCACGTCCCGCAGTGCGTCAGTACGCCCCGCAAATGTCTGGCCACCCAGATCAAGAGCGAGAATTAGTCTGAAGGTGCTGATGACGAACACGCTGGAGCGAGAGCCTAAAGAAGGAAGAAGAAGGAGATTGAGATGTTGTTGTCGAGAAGCTGTTCGCGGTTGTTATGGACTCCCCGGGTTGCACTGCGTGGACACATACTTGTACTTCATGTTCGAGCATAGTGTGGCTTTGTTATTCTAGCAGTGGCACGGGGATCGTCTTTGCTGCCATTGCCTAATCTGGGCATTCCCTTGCCATGCCTAATATGGGCTTGTCGTTTGGTACCACTACCTTTTTTTCTGGCCTCTTCCTTTTGCTGCCACTGCCCTTGTGTCTGGCCTCTTCCTTCCTCTTGGCGAGATGCGGGCAGTTCCCGCCTTCATGAGGTCTGCATGCTGGTGCTAATCAAATGCCCTGGCTGAGAGGGATTTTGATTTCATTGAATATCACGAACCTATAAAGGAGTTGGACATGCGCGAACGTGATGTGCTAGCCAGATTTGGGGGAGCTGCATCTCAGGTTGCCCGACAGGAAGGGAGGATTCTCCCCCTTGACATCATTTTGAGGGATCTCACTGGGGAGGATGCCAAACCTCTATTCGGAGTCTCGTTTTGGGTTTGGAAGCTCATTGTGTGTCGGATGTGCGGCAGGACAATCCTTAGTAGGAGAGTCAGGAGACAGCGTCGTGTGGAGGAAGTGTCGCCTGCGGTGATGCTTCAAATCTTGGACGCGCAGGAGGCTCGCCAGTCTGCAAATGCAGCCTCCAGTCACGCTCACAGGTGTGTTGCTCTCCTCGCATCAATTCCTTGCTTTTGCTGTGCCCCTCCTCACATCAAATCCTTGCTCTGCTGTGCCCCTCCTCACACTCCTTGACTGCTGTGCCCCTCCTCACATCATGTGGGGTTTTCCTGGCGGATGGGGTTCTATTGGCGGATGGGGTTTTACTGGCGGATGGGGTTTTATAGGAGGACAGGGTTTTACTGGCGGATGGGGTCTAACTGACAGATGGGGTTTTACTGGCGGATGGGGTTGGTGGATGGTGGTTGTCAGGGCGGTGGACGAGCTGAGGGAGAGCTGGGAGAGAGTGAGGCGCGGGAGCCTGGACTTCGGCCCCGCAGGCGCCTCCCGCGCCGCTCCACAAGAAGTTTCTGCATCTGCCGGCCGGCCCTCGCGAGCCGACTCCCGCATCAACAGCAGTGGTGCGTGGCCCTCCTGTGGGGTAATGCAATATTTCCGTCCTTCCTTCCTTCTTGTGGGGCTGCGGCTGCGGGACTCATTTTGCTGGGCTGCATGCACAAGCCCTGTGCGCGCGGTCTTCTAGACAGAAATTTACTTGACTGGCTAATCGTTGTTGTCTGTGAAGTTTCAAGTCATTGCTTTGCCGCCATGTATGTCGTCCCCATTCTTTGGCCGGCGGTCGCGCCCCCCCCCCCCCCCCCACACACACACACACACACACACACAGAGAGAGAGGGAGAGGGTGTGGCGCATGGGTCTCTCTCTCTCTCTCTCTCTCTCTCTCTCTCTCTCTCTCTCTCTCTCTCTCTCTCTCTCTCTCTCTCTCTCTCTCTCTCTCTCTCTCTCTCCCCCCCCCTCTCTCTCTCTGCTGTGCTGCAGAAACAGCACGGAAGGGTCAGGCCACTCCCCTCGCTTGGCACCCCGGCGAAGACCTGCTTGGAAGCGTTGCCCTCTCCGCCTTTCCAGTGGGGGTGGCAACGCTCCCCCCCCCCCCCCCAAGGGAGCCAGGATCAATACTCCCAGTTGGGGGGGGGGGGGGGAGGGCTCGGAGAGAGAAAAGGTTGGAGAAGAGCAATGGCACTTAATCTCTGCAGCCTTGTGAGTGGGGTGCTTTCCCACTGGAGGGAAAAGATTGGGAAAGGGAAGAAAGCCCGGGCCTTCAAAAGGAGATAAGAGGAGAAAAGGATATGCGAAGAATCTGCTCAGCGACAAGGCAGTTGACCCCTCTGGAGTAAAGCTTTCTTTGAATCTGTCTTGCCTTGTGTGGGGCTGTTTGGGCTGCTAGAAGATTGCAAGACACCTCCAAACCCACCAAACTGGTTTCTCTTATTCGGCCGTTGGCAGAAGGACCCGTTTCTTCGGCGTGTGCTTGCATCTGCTTGCATCCGGAGTCCAAGAGCTGGCAGATTGAGGGCAAGAGGCTACCTTGTCTCATCGCATTCGGGGTACTGCATCTTGCAAGAGTTTCCCTTTTTTTTGGGGGGGGGGGGGGGGGGGGCAGGGAACCTGAGCGGAGTTTGCCTGTTTTGTAAATCATGTGCCATACCTGTTCCAAGTGCAGAAGGTCCACGGGCTCCCTTCCCGTTGTGCCCCAATCATCGGCGGAGAACCCAGTGAGACACAGAAAGTGGAAGATGAGTGAAGCGGATGAGTGCGGTAGTTCCTCACCGGGCACTGCCATAAGGAGTTGTGCGACACCAAAGTGAGGAGTTGTGCGATCAGGCGAAGCAGGGGGGGCGCATTCGGACAGTGAGGCGTCAGAACGAGACGCCATGCCGCTCGCAGAGATCCTGCGCAGAAGGCGTCGGGAAACGCCCTCACCTCCTGCACGCAGGCGGGCAGCAGGGGAGGCATCCGCTCGCACCAGAGGCTCGGGGGAGTTGACTGCTTCTGAGATGAGGGCCCAGTTGGCGGAAGCCCGAGAGCGCGGTCTGGCTCTCGGCCCCTCTGGCCGGTACGGCCTTCCCTGCTTGCTTCCAAGCCCCTTTTTTTGCGAGCAAGCCTTGCTTGAGCAATGCCCTTGTGTAACTCTCCAAGCTAAACGCTTTCTTGAGTCCCTGTGTGTGTGTGTGTGTGTGTGTGTGTGTGTGTGTGTGTGTGTGTGCGTGTGCGTGTGTGTGTGCGCGCGCGCGTGTGTGCGTGTGCGTGTGTGTGTGTGCGTGCGTGCGTGCGTGTGCAAGAGAGAGTGAAAGGGGAGGGGGAGGGGGGCTGTGATGGTTCTCAGTTCTTCCGCAGGCTCCTTCCGGGCCTGATGATCGGACTGGGATCTCTCACGTATAACGATGGTTCAATGCATCTTTCTCAGCTGTAAGTTTGTACATCAGCCGGCCCAAACGGGAGAAGAATGACTTGCAAGTGTCTTGATTGTAAATATATTACATCGGTAAAGCACACGCTCTCTCTCTCTCCCTCTCTCTCTCTCTCTCTCTCTCTCTCTCTCTCTCTCTCTCTCTCTCTCTCTCTCTCTCTCTCTCTCTCTCTCTCTCTCTCTCTCTCTGCAGATTCCTGTTGGGGTTGGGAGCAGGCTGGATCCAAAGCCCTCAACCCTGCATCGACCAGACCTTCCGCAGGCGCGTCGGGCCCCACCGCCCTCCGCCCCAAGGACGTCCACGGCCGGCCAATCCGTGCCACGGGCATACCAGCCGCCCACACGGCGGCGGCGGTGGCCATCCGCGTTATCCGAGGCTTCGAGGGAATCCCGAAGCCCCCAGCGCAGGGAGCGGTCGCCCTCCCAGGATCCCTGGTCCCCTCCACGGGGGTCCGCCGTGGGGTGGGGCCGCATGGGCCAGCCCACGAGGCTGCCTGCGGTACCCAATCGGGAGCGGCGGCCGGTGAGTGAGTTCTACGGGCGGAGCTTTGGGGTCCAAGTCCCCGGCCAGAAAAAGGACTCTTTCCTCAGCGCCCCCTCTCGGCCCTTATGCTGTGCCGCATGGCGGGATCGCAGCCCCACGAGGGGCGTTACTGCTGCGTCACCTGCCCACCTTGTGGCGGGGCCCGGCGAAGCACGCTCCATCGCACAGGGACTGGAGGGTCCCCCAGGGGTTGAGCAGCGACAGGTGGCATCGCACGAGCCGCCCCGCGCTTGGTTTGGGAAGCTTCCTGCCGGCTTCCTGAAGCACGCGGGAAGCGATATTGGGGGTGGTGGGCTGGGCATGGGGAGATCCGGCTCACCCGCCTGGCCTGCGCATCTGCTGGGCCACGCAGCCCCGCTCGACCGGGGGAATGGCCCCCCCGCAGCTACTGGTGGCCACTGTGGAGAACGAGGCAGCAGTCCTTGTCGCCCGCAACTGGAGGTGGATAGGGCACAGGAAAGGTCGCTGCTGTTGAGTGTTGTTGTGCAAGCTGCCGGAGTGTCCGCCTGGGGCCAAGAACAGGAGAACCAGGCGGGGGCAGGGTTGGGCTCAGCAGGCACCTCCGCGGGATCCGGGGCGTCTGCGCGTGTGCCCTCAAGCAATCCGCGGGCAGAAGCTCGATCCGCTCGGCCGCAGGCGGACGCGGCACCTGCAGGCGCGTCCAGCGGGCGCCCCCACAGTCCTGTTAGGGGTCCTGGGGGCCAGAACAGCGTCCCGTGCTTGCGGACGTCTGCCGCCGCGGAGGGGCCCTCGCGGTCCAGCATGTTGGGTTGCGCGAGGGAGGCGCGGAGCGGGGCAGGTCCGCCGGCATCTGCGGCCTTGCAACCCCGGTTGCGGGAAGCTCTGGACCGAGGTGCGGGAGTCTCACCGCAGCCCGCGGAGCGCAGGAGCCGCGAGGCCGCTCCGGCCACGCTTGCTGGTCCTCTCCCACCCCGGCCTCCACCCCCCTCGGGGTTGCCACATGTGGCCTTTGGGGAAGGGCCCCATGCTGGGGGGATCGTGTCTCAGCCAGAGGAGCGTAGTGCTGATGGCGTGGGCCCTTCGTGTGGTGCGTCTGAGAGATGGGGGAGCGGGGCTGTTGCGGTTCGCGGGCATGCGTCGTCAGAGGGGGGCCGGGCCACTTCCAGGCTCAAGGCCGTGCAGCTGGCGAGAGGGGTGGAGAGTTTAGAGGAGAGGGGGCCGTCGGCTGTGTGTGATAGTGGCCAGAGCTCCAATTGCCCCGTGGTTGCCATGGCGGGGAAGCGGGAGCGGGTCGCGCGGTACCAGGACGGATCGCAGCATGCGAAGCGGCCCCGTCTGTCAAAGGTGCGCTGTTGCTGCACTTGTGTCACGCGCTGTTTGCATGCACGACTTTGACGTGGTCTCACAGTACATGAACAGTTTTGCAATCAACGCGGATCGAATGGGATGATGCCTGGCCGTGGGCAGGCATCATTCCATCTCTGCTGCCAGGAATTTGCTCAGAAAAGGATGAGGGCAAGAGCGCAGGTCCGGGGAACCTTGTTGGTTGCAGGCTTGCTCTGGGATTAGCACTTGGAAAGAGGTCATGATTGTTGGGTGCTGACGGAGGCTTGGTGGTTTGCTCTTTTGTTAGTCCTGTGTTCTTTGATTCACCATTTTGCCTTGTGTGTGTGTGTGTGTGTGTGTGTGTGTGTGTGTGTGTGTGTGTGTGTGTGTGTGTGTGTGTGTGTGTGTCGGTCTGTTTTCCCCCCCGGGGGGGGGGGCAATAGAAACGATGATATTGTTTCTTGGCTCGCAGGACGAGCAGGCGAAGCAGCTGAAGGCAGCAAAGGAGAGAGCGGCGGGGCAGGTGAAGGAGGTGCTGAAGCCGATGCTGGCCGACGGACGCGTGACTCGCGAGCAGTTCAAGGCGGTGGCTCGGGCAGCCACGGGGGCGTTGTACCGGCAGTTGCAGTGGACGCAGGATGATGTACGCCGTCAAGTACAAGCAGAACTAGAAAAAGTGTAAACAAGCAGAACTGCTGACACTGGCTTTGAGTTGAGCCCTGCAGGAGTTGGAGGGTCGGAGAAAAAACATTTGCGGTGTACACGATGAACGGTGCACGGTGCGGTGTGGCGGAACGATGAATGGTTTTCTGCCCCGATGCAGCGTCAACGGCTTGAAATCCTAAATTAGGACTAGCAATCGCTTATAGTTACATCCCTTGTAAGGTGGAATGCCTGATATGTAAGGGATTCCGATATAATTGTGTGATTATATAATATGATTATATATATGATTAGAATATGATTACATATATATATATATATATATATATATATATATATATATATATATATATATATATATATATGTATATCCCTTTTAAGGCTTAGGGATCCCTTATAAGGCTCGGAATCCACTGTTGGAGAGTGCTGGGGATTGTCTGGAGGCCGCCCTACGCACCCCCGGACAAAACCTGCTGATTGCCTTCTTGGACTGGTGCAGAGCAGTGACCTATGTGTCCACTCTGCTTGAGGCACATTTATGGCCTCTATTGCTGGATGTCTAAAAGAGTTACCAGCCCAGCCAGACCAAGCCTGGCTTAGCTGGTCGACCTGTAGTGACGTCAATACCTTCCTCCAGTCCTTTAAGTCATTAGGAACCAGGATAGAGACATTTCTCTGTTTCATTGTTCGTTTTCTCCCTGAGTTGGTGTATCGGGCTATTTGCCAAGGAAGCCTGAACGACGAATTTGCTTCCTTGGAATTCTGGAAAGGGTGGTTCTTTTATAAGCATGAAGTTGCATGCTATATTGTTCTGGCTGCTCACCGAGGCATGCATGCCTTGTTAAGATTTTTGGCCAGGCGGGTTTTTGTGAAGTCTCGAAAGTCAGCCATAAGTACATATTTTTTACAAATGTATACTTATGAATATTCCAAGACTGTTGTAACAATGAGGGCTGCATCGTCTTGGGACCACGTCTCACGGCAGGTGTTCACAATAGAAGGGTCGGGAAGCAATTGTATAATGGAGGGCCTGAAGTGTGCGGCAGAGTTGGACGCCATTGGATTTGTTGGGTCAGAACTGTGCGGCTGTAATTGTTCTGTGTCCCTGCAATGAGAATACTTAGGAGAGGATTTGAAGCATATCATATATGTTATTATATAACCGTGAACCACGAGATACTCCTCTACTGGAGTGTAGTTCATGTTCCTTGTCGTAATGGCATGTGACATGAAGTTTGAATCAGTAAGTATGCGTTGCGCAGAGGAGTACGTAATTGTTGGGAAAATATGGACCGGAATGATTGAAGTGT
Organism: Botryococcus braunii; assembly: GCA_002005505.1. Lineage (NCBI taxonomy): Eukaryota > Viridiplantae > Chlorophyta > Trebouxiophyceae > Botryococcus > Botryococcus braunii. The sequence goes on from KV908408.1 coordinate 440,614, forward strand.
TTCAGTCGATGTCCTGAAAGAGCATCCTGTACATGTAGAAGGGGGCATCAGTATTGACGTGGTGGTTCTGACAGAAAACGCATTGAAATGAACACTTTCCTCTGGCCTGTCCGCTGTCCGATATTGAAATCACTAAGCTTCCCTTAAAGGTCGGGAAGTCGAACACTGAATTCATTGCTTCGAAGTGTGTTTTGATGAAGTTATGAAACTGACTGATGGGTTGATAGAGTCAATAAACTGTATGACCTTGCGTCATGTAGAAGGGGGCCACATCTTCCTAGCTGCTCGTTCAGTGTCTATCGTTCCACAATGAGCCTGTCCTGCAACCTTTATCTACGCTGACAAGGAGGACGCATGCAGCATCAAACAGGCTATAGCGTGGTTGACTGACACTGCCGCTACCAGGAAAGTGGCCGGCCTGAGAACTTACATGTAACTCTTGTGCACCTTGTAAAGCTGATCGATGACTGGCTTAGGAACTTGGATAGAATTCTTGCGCGCCTTGTCAAGCTGATCGATGACTGGCCTAGGAACTTGGATATAATTCTTGCGCGCCTTGTCAAGCTGATCGACGGCTAGTCATGTGAATATGTTTCTGTAGTATTTAGAATAAAGAGTGAAGCCTTTCCTAGCGGCACACGATAAATCTGGCATGCGGGGACACGGAATCAAGGGGCAAGAAACAACACGTTTGTGGTATTTCAACAGGTCAAACTACCTAGCATGTATCATTTGCTCAACAGACAGGCTTGCGTCCCGTGGAATCCGCTCTTAGTTCTCTGTGGCAAGATGATCGCTCCCTGCTGGCGGGGGGGGGGGGGGGAAGGGGACAGGCAGCCTCCCCACCCATGCCGAGCTAGACGAAGAACCTCGGTTGATTGCAACATCAGCTTCGATGATATTGTCAAGACTTCAGCTCTGTATGATTCAAGGAATAAGTGGATTGTGTGTGAGCGTGAGAGAGAGGGGGGGGGGAGGGAGGGAGGGAGAGAGAGAGAGAGAGAGAGAGAGAGAGAGAGAGAGAGAGAGAGAGAGAGAGAGAGAGAGAGAGAGAGAGAGAGAGAGAGAGAGAGAGAGAGAGAGAGAGAGAGAGAGAGAGAGAGAGAGAGGCATATGCATATGCCTCTCTCATGTAGCCTCTCACATATGTACAAGTAAGATTGGAACCAATGAATGTATCGCAGTGCACGGTCCTGTACCTACACACACGGCCATCGCGCCGTAAATCCGGAGGGCTGCACCTACACCTTGAAGTCATGACGCCCCATTTTCCCCGGACAAGTTGACGCGTTGGCAGCCGCATCTCCCACAGTGGCTTGCTGGTACGTCCCTGGGCCCCAGGGACTGGGACATTCATGCCCTGTGCTGCGTTCCCGGGGCCTTCCTGCTCTCTCATGTGTGAGATCACTCCCTGCCGAAATCCCTGAGCTGCTGAGCAATCTGTGGATTAGTTACAAGGTGCCACTTGCATACACCCTGACTGCTGTCTTTCCCGGATTGTACGTATTCCAACATTATGGAAGCTGCTGCAGCAGTGCTGGTGAACTTGCGCGTTTTAAGTTGCAAGAACAAGGGTTTCGGCTCGGAACGGCCAGTGGCCGTCGGCCACGCCTCGAAAGTTTCATCCGCCTCGGAACTTCTGGAAGTTCCGAGGCGCATGTTCGAATGCATCCGATGCAGTTACTGCATTGCAGTACATTGCAGTACAATGTAAATCTGAGAACATCGGCCTCGGAAACGGCGATGCCTCGGAACTTTCGAAGACGGAAATCGTGGTGTGTGAGACTCTGGACATTGTCGCACATAGGGAATCAGTGTTTTCACTTCGGCATCCTCAGAAAGAATTTGCAGTCCGTATCTTCGCTGAGTAAATATTGTTGAGGTAAGTGAAATATAGAGAGTATGATATTGGTACTACGAAGCTGAACTACATTTTTCTGGACCTCCGGATTGTTCGTTACAGAGTTCCCGAGGCTAGCAGATCATAAGCGTGCAAAATTGACATCACATTTTTTAGACCAGACATTATTAAGTTACTACTTTACTTGTATTTTGCACTAGGAACTTAAGTGCAGGATAGCAGCATGTTGCATCGAACTTGAAATGCCCTAGGGATTTGCGGGACCGACAGAACTTTTCGCGTCTTCCAGCACATAAAACTTAATCCATATTCAAAACAAATCTTTCAAAATAATTTCAATTATCACAAGCCTACCACAACAGCGACGCTTCCCTTAACATGCTGAATGCCTCCACCACTGCAGGCATTTTAACAACGCCGCTTGAGAGGGAATACGTAAATGAAGCTACCATTGATGGCAGTGCTGATTCTGACGAGCTCATTGCTGGCCCACGCGAACACAAGTAAGCGCCACATCCGTAGACTCCACTGGCATTTCGGGCAGTGGGGATCAAGCCTGATCATGAAGCACTACACTTGTCTGCCATAGTGAAACTACCACAAAAAATTGCACTGATGCTGAAATTATAGTATGAATCAGTGTGCGTTTTCAAGCCAGTCAATTTGTATACGGAATTTTCTCCAAAGATATCATCAAAAACTTTTAACCCTCATAATGGCCTTGGGCAATGACACCCTGGCCAGGGAGCGGATAGGAAAACAGAGTAGGACGTGCAAAAACCTTCTGGATTCTGAGTTCAGACCAAGTTTGGAACCACCGGTGGGATCACGATGGGGATAGCAACATAGGCCTTATAAAGTACTGTTAAGTAACGCCAGCTTGGCCAATAAGGTACTGTTACGGGATGCAAATATTTTTTGTGAAGTTAAAGGATGTGACAGAATGGGATTGGATGGAGTGGATGACTCTAGTCACATCTGCGAAGTCACACTCGGATGAAGATGGGGTTGCCAGCAAGTGGTTAAAGCAAGGGGCCAGGATGGTGTTGGACCTACACAGGCCTGAATCTTTGGTCATCCCAATAGGCCTAGCAAGCAATATGTCCAGGGATTAAAGAGGTGAGTGCACAGAGTTGATCCATTCAATCTTATGCCCTTTCTTTGAGGATTTTTGGATGACCATCTATGCCGGATTTCGAAGGACACTGGATGCGCATGCACAGGCCGCGGTTAGGATGACAGATATCGTGATAGTTATAATTAATATGATGCAGGACTAAAACTATCACGGTTATAACCGTGATAGTTTTAGTACTGCAATTTCGTTTGCAAAGTAAGATGTCATGGGTCTGAGGGGCGTGGTTTTGCACCAGGCGGAGTGTCCAGTAATCCTAAGGAGGCAGAACTCCACGATGCTTATGCAGCCATCCAGGAAGCGATGGCCAGCCTCGCCATTGTGGCCCAGAATGAAGCTGATAATTTGTCAGATTCAAACTCCATGGCAGATTCAAACGCCATAGAGAACAACACTTGGATGGGACACGCTCTTGCACCCGGCCCAATGGCCTCGATGGAGTCCACCAAAGAGGGGAGCCTGCCTCACGTGCACGGAGCTAGCAACCCAACGTCTGCCCCATCCGCCATGGGCGCACCATCAATGCCACACAAGGATGCCAGTGACCTTAATGGACATGTCGAGGAATTAGCTTTCTGATCAGTCGTCTGTATGTCTTCTTATAATCCGGTTTCAGCAACCGGCCATCTCCCCGGCTGACCTGTAAGCACATGTGTTGGCACGTGCCACTAGGTAAACAAAAAGCCCACAATCTTGGGCTGTGTCCATATTTAAGGGCCCTTATGAGTGTCCCAGGTTATAAGAAGTAGTATTTCAAGCAGTCATACCCTCAAGCAAGTACAGGGTTCCTTTTCATATTGAAATCCTTAGATATAAATGAAAGGTGCTTGTATGTTCTGCTGCCCGTCCTATGGGATTTGCCTGTAAAGGGTACGGGACATACCATTAAATTTAAAAGCATAACATTCGTGTAGTTTGGGCGTGCATCTCGGACATCATACTTCCACTTCAGGCCATATGTGTGGTTCGGTCAACGAAGCATAGCACGAAATACACACGGTCGTGCGCACGCAGACATCATGCACATGAAGCTTCTATGTCGCGTATACTTCAGCTCAATTGAATTGTGTTTACAAATCTTCACGATTACTTAGAAATTCATATATATATATATATATATACCGTACCAGCGCAAATTATTGGGCAATAAACTTATTTTGGGCACCCAAAAATCCCTAAATAATAATTAAAGATAAGAAATAGTCCGAAAAATAATGGCGCAAATCATTGGGCACACCCTCCAGGACGGTCAAGGAATATTTTTTAATATTTTTTAGAACCCCCTTTCGTACTAGATAGTTGATTAACATTGAAAACGGTGAGTTTTGTGACAAAAACACATTACAGTACTTTTTTAATGATATTTTAGAGTCATCGGAACATCCCTGCACCTCGAGGACGCACGTACCGCCAACAAAAATCCAGAAAATAATGGCGCAAATTATTGGGCACCCCCTCCGGCCGTTTATTCAATTTCTTTTTAATTTGGGCTCCGAAATATTTATTGCCCAATAATTTGCGCCGGTACGGTATATATATATATATATATATATATATATATATATATATATATATATATATATATATATACATATATATATATATACATATATATATATATATACATATATATATATATACATGTATATATATATATATATATGTATATTTATACATATTTATACATGTATATATATATATATATACCGTACCATCGCAAATTTGTTGACCCACGACGTTTTTGGGGGGTCAAAATTAAATTTATGAATAAACCGCTGGTTGAGGGGGTCAATATTTTGCGACATTATTTTCTGGAATTTTTTCCAGCATACGGACGCCTACCAGGTGTAGGAGAGTTCTCGAGAGACTTTGACATCATATAAAAATTCGGTGATGAGGGTTTGGGCCAATTAAGTGTTGTTCAGTGCTGATGTAGGTTAGGATATGTGGATATTAAGAATATTTTTAACTGTCTTGAGAGGGGGGGTCAATTATTTGCGCCATTATTTTTAGGACTATTTCTTATTTTTAATTAATAAACCGGGTTTTTTGGGGGGTCAAAATAAAAATATGGGTCAATCTTTTGCGACGGTACGGTATATATATATATATATATATATATATATATATATATATATATATATATATATATATATATATATATATATATATATATATATATATATATATATATATATATATATATATATATATATATATATATATATATATATATATATAAATACTGTGATGTGTTTTTGTCACAAAGCCACCGTTTTCAATGTTGATCAATTATCTAGTACGATGAAAGGGGTTCTAAAAAATATTAAAAAATATTCTGAGACCCTCTTGGAGGGTGTGCCCAATAATTAGCGCCATTATTTTTCGGATTATTTCTTGTTTTTAATTATTATTTAGGGTTTTTTGGGTGCCCAAAATAAATTTAATGCCCAATAATTAGTGTAGGTACGGTATAATATATACACCTATATATATATATATATATATATATATATATATATATATATATATATATATATAATATATATATATAGAGAGAGAGAGAGAGAGAAGAGAGAGAGAGAGAGAGAGAGAGAGAGAGAGAGAGAGAGAGAGAGAGAGAGAGAGAGGAGAGAGAGAGAAGAGAGAGAGAGAGGAGAGAGAGAGAGAGAGAGGAGGTGGGGAGGGGAATTCCTTCGAAGGGAGAGAGAGGAGGGGGAGGGGGAGCGGGAGGGGGAGCGGGAGCGGGAGGGGGAGTGGGAGGGGGAGGGGGAGTGGGAAGGGGAGGGGGAGGGGGAGGGGGAGGGGGGACACACACCACACACACCACACACACACACACACACACACACACACACGCACACACACACACACACAGAAGAGAGAGAGGAAGAAGGAGAGAGAAGAGGAGAGAGAGGAGAGAGGAGAGAGAGGAAGAGAGAGGAGAGAGAGAGGAGAGGAGAAGAGGAGACCGTGGGCGCACCCTATTTCCCTCACAAATCCCTACTTGTTTGAATCGTGGAGAATAATCCGTTTAAAAATTTTAATATAGTTTACTAGGAGAAGAACTAAGGTGGACGCAATTGCAAATGATACATTGCTTGCGGCAATCATATGCATGTGCCCATTTACAGGGTGATTTCGATCTCTGCGACATGTGTTCTCAGCCGAACGACCTCCATATATTCAAGGTGTGCTGGGTCAACAAAGTTCCTGTTGCACAAACGGCGACGGAAGCTTGGGCATGCGCAAAGCCCTGATGTACTCTGTAGCCATGAACTGCAACATTGCAGCAGTGTCTCAGCTCGAGCAGATCAGTGTTCGAGAGAAAATGTCGTGTGTGATTTGTAGTAGGGCCAACCTTCGACTATGACGACTGCATATAGCATGCCTAGTTGTACAGTCCCATGCGCCGTGGTCTACTCGTGTGACCCCGGATTTGTTGAGTTTGAAGGATAAGTACGAAAACATAAAATAAATTAGCGGGGGTGCTAGCAGCGCTGTAGTCACCCAAGGGCTTTTGCAGCAACCAGCACAGGCTAATTGTATCGTCCAAGTGTGCTACTTGGATCCAGAACTCGAGGATGAAGAAACGGATACTGACTGTTTATCTGAATAGGACGTGATATCTTTCTTCTCCTCTTCGTCTGGCTTCGGGGGATAATATGGTTGTTCCTCGCCGGGGGTGGCGGTACCTTCATAGATACCCCATTCGTACTCTGCAGGCGCTGGCGCTGCACCCCGACAACGTCAAAGTATAATACTCAACGTTAGAGCTTTAAACATTCAGGAAGTTTAAGAAGGATATGCATGCATTGTGGTCGGTGTCCAATGACAAGAAAAACCATTACAGCACGGAGAAACGTTTATAGCAGCAATAATGGTTGAGTTTTATCTCCTTTGGCAATCAACCCAGTCGTTCCCCAACATAGTATCTGTTTGTTTGACTATAAAAGTCTGTATATAAATGCACAGACTATAAAGAGTCTGCCAGAAGCACATTAACACACTCGCAGCTTTCCGTTTGAAATGCGCATGCGCAACCTTGCGCAAGAACACAATCTTCCCAACTCAAGGCATCTTCAAGATAACATCATGGTGTACCAGAAACGCATCACAGAACGACAATCTGCATCCAGAGCCGGGCTTCAGTTGCATTAGTAGAAAGAGCTGCACCTTGAGGGCACACACACGCACAAGGCCCAGGAGCAGGAGCTGCAGTGGGCTGGTATGTTGGCTTTGTGGTAGTCGCGGTAGTGGGCTGGTAGGTCGGCTTTGTCGTGGCCTTGGTAGTGGGCTTGTAGGTTGGCTTTGTCGTGGCCTTGGTAGTGGGCTGGTATGTTAGCTTTGTCGTGGCCGCGGTAGTGGGCTGGTAGGTCGGCTTTGTCGTGGCCTTGGTAGTGGGCTGGTATGTTGGCTTTGTCGTGGCCACGGTAGTGGGCTGGTAGGTCGGCTTTGTCGTGGCCTTGGTCGTGGGCTGGTATGTTGGCTTTGTCGTGGCCGCGGTAGTGGGCTGGTAGGTCGGCTTAGTGGTGGCTGCCGTAGTGGGCTGGTAGGTTGGCTTTGTCGTGGCCGCAGTAGTGGGCTGGTGGGTCGGCTTAGTGGTGGCTGCCGTAGTGGGCTGGTAGGTCGGTTTTGTCGTGGCCGCGGTAGTGGGCTCGTAAGTCGGCTTTGTGGTAGCCGCGGTAGTGGGCTGGTAGGTTGGCTTTGTCGTGGCCGCGGTAGTGGGCTGGGAGGTCGGCTTAGTTGTGGCTACCGTAGTGGGCTGGTAGGTTGGCTTTGTCGTGGCCGCGGTAGTGGGCGGGTAAGTCGGCTTTGTGGTGGCCGGGTAGTGGGCTGGTAAGTTGGCTTGGTGGTGGCTGCCGTAGTGGGCTGGTAAGTCGGTTTTGTCGTGGCCGCGGTAGTGGGCGGGTAAGTCGGCTTTGTGGTGGC
>KV908408.1:453541-464721 GCA_002005505.1 Botryococcus braunii
GAGCCCCAAATTGGCACACCCGCACATTTTTGGGTAATACGGTATAAAAGCACGGTTGATGCGCGGGGTGCCCGCATACCCACTGGTATAATACCAGTGGTATTACTAATACCATTAATACCACTGGTATTATACCAGTGGGTATGCGGGCACCCCGCGCATAAACCGTGGTTTTCACTGCCGACAGTCGGGTGCCACCCGAACGTTCTAGCTGAGCTATTCGTGCCACCCGAAGGGAATCTTAGGGCCCTGTCGTACCCTGCAACCGACCTCCATGCAGCATATAAACCAACATTTCAAATTGTGCTGAGCCAACGAAGTCAGTGCACAAAGGGCGACGGGATCTTGGCCATGCGCACGGCAGCACTTATGAATACACTGTGACCAATTATGTACACTGTAACCAATGAAAATGCAATATTGCAGTATTGTCTCAGCTCAGTATGCGCTGTCGTGTGTCATTGGTAGTAGGGCCAGTCTTCAACTATTGCGACTGCATATAGCATGCCTACTTGCAGAGTCACATGTACCATGGTCTACTCGTGTGACCGCGGATATCCGGAGTTTCAAAAATAATGTACAAGAAAATCAGCTAGGGTGCCGTAGTTTCCCTTGGGCTAGGTGTATCGTCTTGGTGTGCTATTTAGATCCAACGGTTGCAGAAACTGATGCATAACTGAAATTTGTGCTCTCTTTTTCCTCTGGGTAATAGTATGGCTGTCCCTCGCCAGGGGTGGCGGTTTCTTCTGAGATCCCCCATTCGGACTCTGCAGGCGCGGGCGCTGCATCCCCACGTCCTCTAACTTTAGTTCTCATTCTCAGAGAGATATTAATAATCAGGAATATGAAGAAGGGTATGCTTGCAGGATGGTCGGTTTCAGTGTAGCCAGTGTCAACCAGAAACGGTACAGCACGAAGCAAGGTTCCGAAAAGCAACATAGCAGCATAATGGTTGAGTTTAATTTGCACTGCTGCTCAGCCCGGTAGTTCCTCAATAAAAGTACACACTATAAAGAATCTGCCACAACACACTCAGCACTTCCTTTCCACTCAAAACTGCACAATTTTGCACAAGGAATCCAATATTCCCAAGGCATCAGCAAATAAACACTAGTGTCAGACCCGCAACACACGACGAGAAGCAGAAACTTCGACTGCGTCAGAAGACAGAGCTGCACCTTGAGCTTCTGATACAAATGGCCCAGGAGCAGGAGCTGCAGAGGCAGGAGTTTCTTCAGGCCTGGATGGTGTAGAGGTGTCGGCAGCATGCGTTGGAGCTGGAGTAGGTTCTTCGTAGGGAGGTGGTGGGACAGGTGTAGAGGTATCAGCAGTGGGCTGGTAGGTCGGCGTAGTGGTGGCCGCGGTCGTGGGCTGGTATGTTGGCTTAGTGGTAGCCGCAGTTGTGGGCTGGTATGTTGGATTAGTGGTGGCCTCAGTCGTGGGCTGATATGTTGGCTTAGTGGTGGCCACGGTCGTGGGCTGGTATGTTGGCTTAGTGGTGGCCACGGTCGTGGGCTGGTATGTTGGCTTAGTGGTGGACGCAGTCGTGGGCTGGTATGTTGGCTTTGTGGTGGCCGCAGTCGTGGGCTGGTATGTTGGCTTGGTGGTGGCCGTAGTCGTGGGCTGGTATGTTGGCTTGGTGGTGGCTATGGTAGTCGGCTGGTATGTTGGCTTAGTGGTGGCCGCAGTCGTGGGCTGGTATGTTGGCTTCGTGGTGGCCGCGGTCGTGGGCTGGTATGTTGGCTTAGTGGTGGCCGCGGTCGTGGGCTGGTATGTTGGCTTAGTTGTGGCCACGGTCGTGGGCTGGTATGTTGGCTTAGTGGTGGCCGCAGTCGTGGGCTGGTATGTGGGCTTGGTGGTGGCTACGGTAGTCGGCTGGTATGTTGGCTTGGTGGTGGCCGCAGTCGTGGGCTGGTACGTTGGCTTAGTGGTGGCCACGGTAGTCGGCTGGTATGTTGGCTTAGTGGTGGCCGCAGTCGTGGGCTGGTATGTTGGCTTGGTGGTGGCTACGGTAGTCGGCTGGTATGTTGGCTTAGTGGTGGCCACGGTAGTGGGCTGGTATGTTGGCTTAGTGGTGGCCACGGTCGTGGGCTGGTATGTTGGCTTAGTGGTGGCCGTGGTCGTGGGCTGGTATGTTGGCTTAGTGGTGGCCACAGTCGTGGGCTGGTATGTTGGCTTAGTGGTGGCCGCAGTCGTGGGATGGTATGTGGGCTTAGTGGTGGCCACGGTAGTGGGCTGATATGTTGGCTTAGTGGTGGCCGCAGTCGTGGGCTGGTATGTTGGCTTAGTGGTGGCCACGGTCGTGGGCTGGTATGTTGGCTTAGTGGTGGCCGCGGTCGTGGGCTGGTATGTTGGCTTAGTGGTGGCCACGGTCGTGGGCTGGTATGTTGGCTTAGTGGTGGCCGCGGTCGTGGGCTGGTATGTTGGCTTAGTGGTGGCCGCAGTCGTGGGCTGGTATGTTGGCATGGTGGTGGCCACGGTAGTCGGCTGGTATGTTGGCTTAGTGGTGGCCGCAGTCGTGGGCTGGTATGTGGGCTTAGTGGTGGCCGCAGTCGTGGGCTGGTATGTTGGCTTGGTGGTGGCTACGGTAGTTGGCTGGTATGTTGGCTTAGTGGTGGCCGCAGTCGTGGGCTGGTATGTTGGTTTAGTGGTGGCCTCAGTAGTTGGCTGGTATGTTGGCTTAGTGGTGGCTTCAGTCGTGGGTTGGTATGTTGGCTTAGTGGTGGCTGTGGTCGTTGGCTGGTATGTAGGCTTAGTGGTGGCAGCGGTCGTGGGCTGGTACGTTGGCTTAGTGGTGGCCGCGGTCGTGGGCTGGTATGTTGGCTTAGTGGTGGCCGCAGTAGTCGGCTGGTATGTTGGCTTAGAGGTGGCCGCCGTCGTGGGCTGGTATGTTGGCTTAGTGGTGGCCACGGTCGTGGGCTGGTATGTTGGCTTGGTGGTGGCCGCAGTCGTGGGCTGGTACGTTGGCTTAGTGGTGGCCACGGTAGTCGGCTGGTATGTTGGCTTAGTGGTGGCCGCTGTCGTGGGCTGGTATGTTGGCTTGGTGGTGGCTACGGTAGTCGGCTGGTATGTTGGCTTAGTGGTGGCCGCAGTCGTGGGCTGGTATGTTGGCTTAGTGGTGGCGGCAGTAGTCGGCTGGTATGTTGGCTTAGTGGTGGCCGCCGTCGTGGGCTGGTATGTTGGCTTAGTGGTGGCCACGGTCGTTGGCTGGTATGTTGGCTTAGTGGTGGCCGCGGTCGTGGGCTGGTATGTTGGCTTAGTGGTGGCCACGGTAGTCGGCTGGTATGTTGGCTTAGTGGTGGCTGCTGTCGTGGGCTGGTATGTTGGCTTGGTGGTGGCTACGGTAGTCGGCTGGTATGTTGGCTTAGTGGTGGCCACAGTCGTGGGCTGGTATGTCGGCTTAGTGGTGGCCGCAGTCGTGGGCTGGTATGTTGGCTCGGTGGTGGCTACGGTAGTCGGCTGGTATGTTGGCTTAGTGGTGGCCGCAGTCGTGGGCTGGTATGTTGGCTTAGTGGTGGCCACAGTCGTGGGCTGGTATGTTGGCTTAGTTGTGGCCACGGTCGTGGGCTGGTATGTTGGCTTTGTGGTGGCCGCAGTCGTGGGCTGGTATGTCGGCTTAGTGGTGGCCGCAGTCGTGGGCTGGTATGTCGGCTTAGTGGTGGCCGCAGTCGTGGGCTGGTATGTTGGCTTGGTGGTGGCTACGGTAGTCGGCTGGTATGTTGGCTTAGTGGTGGCCGCAGTCGTGGGCTGGTATGTTGGCTTAGTGGTGGCCACAGTCGTGGGCTGGTATGTTGGCTTAGTTGTGGCCACGGTCGTGGGCTGGTATGTTGGCTTGGTGGTGGCCGCAGTCGTGGGCTGGTATGTCGGCTTAGTGGTGGCCGCAGTCGTGGGATGGTATGTCGGCTTAGTGGTGGCCGCAGTCGTGGGCTGGTATGTTGGCTTGGTGGTGGCTACGGTAGTCGGCTGGTATGTTGGCTTAGTGGTGGCCGCAGTCGTGGGCTGGTATGTCGGCTTAGTGGTGGCCGCGGTCGTGGGCTGGTACGTTGGCTTAGTGGTAGCCGCGGACGTGGGCTGGTACGTTGGTTTAGTGGTGGCCACGGTAGTTGGCTGGTATGTTGGCTTAGTGGTGGCTGCGGTTGTTGGCTGGTATGTAGGCTTAGTGGTGGCAGCGGTCGTGGGCTGGTACGTTGGCTTAGTGGTGGCCACGGTAGTTGGCTGGTATGTTGGCTTAGTGGTGGCCGCTGTCGTGGGCTGGTATGTTGGCTTGGTGGTGGCTACGGTAGTCGGCTGGTATGTTGGCTTAGTGGTGGCCGCAGTCGTGGGCTGGTATGTCGGCTTTGTGGTGGCCGCAGTCGTGGGCTGGTATGTCGGCTTAGTGGTGGCCGCAGTCGTGGGCTGGTATGTTGGCTTGGTGGTGGCTACGGTAGTCGGCTGGTATGTTGGCTTAGTGGTGGCCGCGGACGTGGGCTGGTACGTTGGCTTAGTGGTAGCCGCGGTCGTGGGCTGGTACGTTGGCTTAGTGGTGGCCGCAGTCGTTGGCTGGTATGTTGGTTTAGTGGTGGCCACGGTAGTTGGCTGGTATGTTGGCTTAGTGGTGGCTGCAGTCGTGGGTTGGTATGTTGGCTGAGTGGTGGCTGCGGTCGTTGGCTGGTATGTAGGCTTAGTGGTGGCAGCGGTCGTGGGCTGGTACGTTGGCTTAGTGGTGGCCACAGTAGTCGGCTGGTATGTTGGCTTAGTGGTGGCCGCCGTCGTGGGCTGGTATGTTGGCTTAGTGGTGGCCACGGTCGTTGGCTGGTATGTTGGCTTAGTGGTGGCCGCAGTCGTGGGTTGGTATGTTGGCTTAGTGGTGGCCGCGGTCGTGGGCTGGTACGTTGGCTTAGTAGTGGCCACAGTAGTCGGCTGGTATGTTGGCTTAGTGGTGGCCGCAGTCGTGGGCTGGTATGTTGGCTTAGTGGTGGCCACAGTCGTGGGCTGGTATGTTGGCTTAGTTGTGGCCACGGTCGTGGGCTGGTATGTTGGCTTAGTGGTGGCCGCAGTCGTGGGCTGGTATGTCGGCTTAGTGGTGGCCGCAGTCGTGGGCTGGTATGTCGGCTTAGTGGTGGCCGCAGTCGTGGGCTGGTATGTTGGCTTGGTGGTGGCTACGGTAGTCGGCTGGTATGTTGGCTTAGTTGTGGCCGCAGTCGTGGGCTGGTATGTCGGCTTAGTGGTGGCCGCGGTCGTGGGCTGGTACGTTGGCTTAGTGGTAGCCGCGGTCGTGGGCTGGTACGTTGGCTTAGTGGTGGCCGTAGTCGTTGGCTGGTATGTTGGTTTAGTGGTGGCCACGGTAGTTGGCTGGTATGTTGGCTTAGTGGTGGCTGCAGTCGTGGGTTGGTATGTTGGCTTTGTGGTGGCTGCGTTCGTTGGCTGGTATGTAGGCTTAGTGGTGGCAGCGGTCGTGGGCTGGTACGTTGGCTTAGTGGTGGCCGCGGTCGTGGGCTGGTATGTTGGCTTAGTGGTGGCCGCAGTTGTGGGCTGGTATGTCGGCTTAGTGGTGGCCGCAGTCGTGGGCTGGTATGTCGGCTTAGTGGTGGCCGCAGTCGTGGGCTGGTATGTTGGCTTGGTGGTGGCTACGGTAGTCGGCTGGTATGTTGGCTTAGTTGTGGCCGCAGTCGTGGGCTGGTATGTCGGCTTAGTGGTGGCCGCAGTCGTGGGCTGGTATGTTGGCTTAGTGGTGGCCACAGTAGTCGGCTGGTATGTTGGCTTAGTGGTGGCCGCCGTCGTGGGCTGGTATGTTGGCTTAGTGGTGGCCACGGTCGTTGGCTGGTATGTTGGCTTAGTGGTGGCCGCAGTCGTGGGTTGGTATGTTGGCTTAGTGGTGGCCGCGGTCGTGGGCTGGTACGTTGGCTTAGTAGTGGCCACAGTAGTCGGCTGGTATGTTGGCTTAGTGGTGGCCGCAGTCGTGGGCTGGTATGTTGGCTTAGTGGTGGCCACAGTCGTGGGCTGGTATGTTGGCTTAGTTGTGGCCACGGTCGTGGGCTGGTATGTTGGCTTAGTGGTGGCCGCAGTCGTGGGCTGGTATGTCGGCTTAGTGGTGGCCGCAGTCGTGGGCTGGTATGTCGGCTTAGTGGTGGCCGCAGTCGTGGGCTGGTATGTTGGCTTGGTGGTGGCTACGGTAGTCGGCTGGTATGTTGGCTTAGTTGTGGCCGCAGTCGTGGGCTGGTATGTCGGCTTAGTGGTGGCCGCGGTCGTGGGTTGGTACGTTGGCTTAGTGGTAGCCGCGGTCGTGGGCTGGTACGTTGGCTTAGTGGTGGCCGTAGTCGTTGGCTGGTATGTTGGTTTAGTGGTGGCCACGGTAGTTGGCTGGTATGTTGGCTTAGTGGTGGCTGCAGCTGTGGGTTGGTATGTTGGCTTAGTGGTGGCTGCGTTCGTTGGCTGGTATGTAGGCTTAGTGGTGGCAGCGGTCGTGGGCTGGTACGTTGGCTTAGTGGTGGCCGCGGTCGTGGGCTGGTATGTTGGCTTAGTGGTGGCCACAGTAGTCGGCTGGTATGTCGGCTTAGTGGTGGCCGCGGTCGTGGGCTGGTACGTTGGCTTAGTGGTAGCCGCGGTCGTGGGCTGGTATGTTGGCTTAGTGGTGGCCGCAGTCGTGGGCTGGTATGTCGGCTTAGTGGTGGCCGCAGTCGTGGGCTGGTATGTTGGCTTGGTGGTGGCTACGGTAGTCGGCTGGTATGTTGGCTTAGTGGTGACCGCAGTCGTGGGCTGGTATGTCGGCTTAGTGGTGGCCGCGGTCGTGGGCTGGTACGTTGGCTTAGTGGTGGCCGCAGTCGTTGGCTGGTATGTTGGTTTAGTGGTGGCCACGGTAGTTGGCTGGTATGTTGGATTAGTGGTGGCTGCGGTCGTTGGCTGGTATGTAGGCTTAGTGGTGGCAGCGGTCGTGGGCTGGTACGTTGGCTTAGTGGTGGCCACGGTAGTTGGCTGGTATGTTGGCTTAGTGGTGGCCGCTGTCGTGGGCTGGTATGTTGGCTTGGTGGTGGCTACGGTAGTCGGCTGGTATGTTGGCTTAGTGGTGGCCGCGGTCGTGGGCTGGTATGTTGGCTTAGTGGTGGCCGCAGTCGTGGGCTGGTATGTCGGCTTAGTGGTGGCCGCAGTCGTGGGCTGGTATGTTGGCTTGGTGGTGGCTACGGTAGTCGGCTGGTATGTTGGCTTAGTGGTGACCGCAGTCGTGGGCTGGTATGTCGGCTTAGTGGTGGCCGCGGTCGTGGGCTGGTACGTTGGCTTAGTGGTGGCCGCAGTCGTTGGCTGGTATGTTGGTTTAGTGGTGGCCACGGTAGTTGGCTGGTATGTTGGATTAGTGGTGGCTGCGGTCGTTGGCTGGTATGTAGGCTTAGTGGTGGCAGCGGTCGTGGGCTGGTACGTTGGCTTAGTGGTGGCCACGGTAGTTGGCTGGTATGTTGGCTTAGTGGTGGCCGCTGTCGTGGGCTGGTATGTTGGCTTGGTGGTGGCTACGGTAGTCGGCTGGTATGTTGGCTTAGTGGTGGCCGCAGTCGTGGGCTGGTATGTCGGCTTTGTGGTGGCCGCAGTCGTGGGCTGGTATGTCGGCTTAGTGGTGGCCGCAGTCGTGGGCTGGTATGTTGGCTTGGTGGTGGCTACGGTAGTCGGCTGGTATGTTGGCTTAGTGGTGGCCGCAGTCGTGGGCTGGTACGTTGGCTTAGTGGTAGCCGCGGTCGTGGGCTGGTACGTTGGCTTAGTGGTGGCCGAAGTCGTTGGCTGGTATGTTGGTTTAGTGGTGGCCACGGTAGTTGGCTGGTATGTTGGCTTAGTGGTGGCTGCAGTCGTGGGTTGGTATGTTGGCTCAGTGGTGGCTGCGGTCGTTGGCTGGTATGTAGGCTTAGTTGTGGCAGCGGTCGTGGGCTGGTACGTTGGCTTAGTGGTGGCCGCGGTCGTGGGCTGGTATGTTGGCTTAGTGGTGGCCACAGTAGTCGGCTGGTATGTTGGCTTAGTGGTGGCCGCCGTCGTGGGCTGGTATGTTGGCTTAGTGGTGGCCACGGTCGTTGGCTGGTATGTTGGCTTAGTGGTGGCCGCAGTCGTGGGTTGGTATGTTGGCTTAGTGGTGGCCGCGGTCGTGGGCTGGTACGTTGGCTTAGTAGTGGCCACAGTAGTCGGCTGGTATGTTGGCTTAGTGGTGGCCGCAGTCGTGGGCTGGTATGTTGGCTTAGTGGTGGCCACAGTCGTGGGCTGGTATGTTGGCTTAGTTGTGGCCACGGTCGTGGGCTGGTATGTTGGCTTAGTGGTGGCCGCAGTTGTGGGCTGGTATGTCGGCTTAGGGGTGGCCGCAGTCGTGGGCTGGTATGTTGGCTTGGTGGTGGCTACGGTAGTCGGCTGGTATGTTGGCTTAGTGGTGGCTGCAGTCGTGGGCTGGTATGTCGGCTTAGTGGTGGCCGCGGTCGTGGGCTGGTATGTTGGCTTAGTGGTGGCCGCAGTCGTTGGCTGGTATGTTGGTTTAGTGGTGGCACGGTAGTTGGCTGGTATGTTGGCTTAGTGGTGGCTGCGGTCGTTGGTGGTATGTAGGCTTAGTGGTGGCAGCGGTCGTGGGCTGGTACGTTGGCTTAGTGGTGGCCGGTAGTTGGCTGGTATGTTGGCTAGTGGTGGCCGCTGTCGTGGGCTGGTATGTTGGCTTGGTGGTGGCTACGGTAGTCGGCTGGTATGTGGCTTAGTGGTGGCCGCGTCGTGGGCTGGTATGTTGGCTTAGTGGTGGCCACGGTCGTTGGCTGGTATGTTGGCTTAGTGGTGGCCGCGTCGTGGGTTGGTATGTTGCTTAGTGGTGGCCGCGGTCGTAGGCTGGTATGTTGGCTTAGTGGTGGCCGCGTCGTGGGCTGGTATGTTGGCTTAGTGGTTGCCGCAGTCGTGGGCTGGTATGTTGGCTTAGTGGTGGCCACAGTCGTGGGCTGGTATGTTGGCTTAGTTGTGGCCACGGTCGTGGGCTGGTATGTTGGCTTAGTGGTGGCCGCAGTCGTGGGCTGGTATGTCGGCTTAGTGGTGGCCGCAGTCGTGGGCTGGTATGTTGGCTTGGTGGTGGCTACGGTAGTCGGCTGGTATGTTGGCTTAGTGGTGGCCGCAGTCGTGGGCTGGTATGTGGCTAGTGGTGGCCGCGGTCGTGGGCTGGTACGTTGGCTTAGTGGTAGCCGCGGTCGTGGGCTGGTACGTTGGCTTAGTGGTGGCCGCAGTCGTTGGCTGGTATGTTGGTTTAGTGGTGGCCACGGTAGTTGGCTGGTATGTTGGCTTAGTTGTGGCTGCTGTCGTGGGCTGGTATGTTGGCTTAGTGGTGGCCACAGTCGTGGGCTGGTATGTTGGCTTAGTTGTGGCCACGGTCGTGGGCTGGTATGTTGGCTTAGTGGTGGCCGCAGTTGTGGGCTGGTATGTCGGCTTAGTGGTGGCCGCAGTCGTGGGCTGGTATGTTGGCTTGGTGGTGGCTACGGTAGTCGGCTGGTATGTTGGCTTAGTGGTGGCCGCAGTCGTGGGCTGGTATGTCGGCTTAGTGGTGGCCGCGGTCGTGGGCTGGTACGTTGGCTTAGTGGTGGCCGCAGTCGTTGGCTGGTATGTTGGTTTAGTGGTGGCCACGGTAGTTGGCTGGTATGTTGGCTTAGTGGTGGCTGCGGTCGTTGGCTGGTATGTAGGCTAGTGGTGGCAGCGGTCGTGGGCTGGTACGTTGGCTAGTGGGGCCACGGTAGTTGGCTGGTATGTTGGCTTAGTGGTGGCCGCTGTCGTGGGCTGGTATGTTGGCTTGGTGGTGGCTACGGTAGTCGGCTGGTAGTTGGCTTAGTGGTGGCCGCAGTCGTGGGCTGGTATGTCGGCTTTGTGGTGGCCGCAGTCGTGGGCTGGTATGTCGGCTTAGTGGTGGCCGCAGTCGTGGGCTGGTATGTTGGCTTGGTGGTGGCTACGGTAGTCGGCTGGTATGTTGGCTTAGTGGTGGCCGCGGTCGTGGGCTGGTACGTTGGCTTAGTGGTGGCCGCAGTCGTTGGCTGGTATGTTGGTTTAGTGGTGGCCACGGTAGTAGGCTGGTATGTTGGCTTAGTGGTGGCTGCAGTCGTGGGTTGGTATGTTGGCTTAGTGGTGGCTGCGGTCGTTGGCTGGTATGTAGGCTTAGTGGTGGCAGCGGTCGTGGGCTGGTACGTTGGCTTAGTGGTGGCCGCGGTCGTGGGCTGGTATGTTGGCTTAGTGGTGGCCGCAGTCGTGGGTTGGTATGTTGGCTTAGTGGTGGCCGCGGTCGTGGGCTGGTATGTTGGCTTAGTGGTGGCCGCCGTCGTGGGCTGGTATGTTGGCTTAGTGGTTGCCGCAGTCGTGGGCTGGTATGTTGGCTTAGTGGTGGCCACAGTCGTGGGCTGGTATGTTGGCTTAGTGGTGGCCACGGTCGTGGGCTGGTATGTTGGCTTAGTGGTGGACGCAGTCGTGGGCTGGTATGTCGGCTTAGTGGTGGCCGCAGTCGTGGGCTGGTATGTTGGCTTGGTGGTGGCTACGGTAGTCGGCTGGTATGTTGGCTTAGTGGTGGCCGCAGTCGTGGGCTGGTATGTCGGCTTAGTGGTGGCCGCGGTCGTGGGCTGGTACGTTGGCTTAGTGGTAGCCGCGGTCGTGGGCTGGTACGTTGGCTTAGTGGTGGCCACAGTCGTTGGCGGGTATGTTGGTTTAGTGGTGGCCACGGTAGTGGCTGGTATGTTGGTTTAGTGGTGGCTGCGGTCGTTGGCTGGTATGTAGGCTTAGTGGTGGCAGCGGTCGTGGGCTGGTACGTTGGCTTAGTGGTGGCCACGGTAGTTGGCTGGTATGTGGCTTAGTGGTGGCCGCTGTCGTGGGCTGGTATGTTGGCTTGGTGGTGGCTACGGTAGTCGGCTGGTATGTTGGCTTAGTGGTGGCCGCAGTCGTGGGCTGGTATGTCGGCTTTGTGGTGGCCGCAGTCGTGGGCTGGTAGTCGGCTTAGTGGTGGCCGCAGTCGTGGGCTGGTATGTTGGCTTGGTGGTGGCTACCGGTAGTCGGCTGGTATGTTGGCTTAGTGGTGGCCGCGGTCGTGGGCTGGTACGTTGGCTTTTAGTGGTGGCCGCAGTCGTTGGCTGGGTATGTTGGTTTAGTGGTGGCCACGGTAGTAGGCTGGCTATGTTGGCTTAGTGCCGGGTGGCTGAGCAGTCGTGGGCTGGTATGTTGGCTTAGTGGTGGCC
>KV908408.1:464878-504878 GCA_002005505.1 Botryococcus braunii
GCCGCAGTTGTGGGCTGGGGCTGTTCGGCTTGACAGTGGTGGCCCGTCGGGGCTGGTAGTTGCTTGTGTGGGCACGGTCGTCGGGCTGGATGATGTAGGCTTAGTGGGTGGGCCGCAGGTCGTGGGCTGGGTACGTGTCGCTTAGTGGTGGGGCCACGGGGTGTGGGCTTGTCGTTGGCTTTATGTGGCCGCAGTCGTTGGCTGGTATGGTTGGTTAGTGGTGGCCACGGTAGTTGGCTGGTTATGTTGCTGTGGTGCTGCGGTCTTGGGTGTATGTAGCTTAGTGGTGCAGCGGTCGTGGGTGGTACGTTGGCTTAGTGGTGGCCGGTAGTTGGCTGGTATGTATGCTTAGTGGGCGCTGTCGTGGGCTGGTATGTTGTTGGTGGTGGCTACGTAGCGGCTGTATGTTGGCTTATGTGGTGGCCGCAGTCGTGGGCTGGT
Source organism: Botryococcus braunii (assembly GCA_002005505.1). Classification (NCBI taxonomy): domain Eukaryota; kingdom Viridiplantae; phylum Chlorophyta; class Trebouxiophyceae; genus Botryococcus; species Botryococcus braunii. The sequence continues at coordinate 465,320 of KV908408.1, forward strand.
ATGTCGGCTTTGTGGTGGCCGCAGGTGGGCTGGTATGCGGTTTGGTGGCCGCAGTCGTGGTGGTATGTTGGCTTGTGGGCTACGGTAGCGGTGTATGTTGGCTTAGTGTGGGCCGGGTGTGGGCTGGTACGTGGCTTAGTGGTGGCCGCAGTCGTTGGCTGGTATGTTGGTTTGTGGTGCCACGTTAGTGGCTGGATGTGGCTTAGTGGTGGCGCAGTCGGTGGTATGTGGCTTAGTGGTGGCTCGGTCGTTGGCTGGTAGGGCTAGTGGTGGCGCGTCGTGGGTGTACGTTGGCTTAGTGGTGGCGCGGTCGTGGGCTGTATGTTGGCTTGGTCCGCAGCGTGGTTGGTTTTTGGTTAAGGCCGCGGTCGTGGCTGTATGTTGGCTTAGTGGTGGCCGCCGTCGTGGGCTGTATGTTGGCTTAGTGGTTGCCGACTGGTAGTGGTGGCCACGTCGATGGGTAGGTTGGCTTAGTGGGGGGGGCGCAGTGTGGGCTGGTATGTGCTTAGTGGTGGCCACGGCCCCATCGTGGGCTGGTATTGTTGGCTGGGGGGGGGGGGGGGTGGAGCGGGTGTGGGCTGGGTAGTGGTTGGCTTGGTAGGGGTGGGCGGGGAGGTTCCGGGCTGGTATGTCTGGCTTAGTTGGCGCGGGTGTGGGGGGTGGGGTGGCGCTGGTCGTTGGCTGGTATGTTGGCTTAGGTGGTGGGCAACGGTAGTCGGGCTGGTGGGGTATGATTGGCTTAGTGGGGGTGGCCGCAGTCGGCTGGAAAGGCTGGTTATGTCGGCTTTGGCTTAGGGTGGCCGCAGGTCTGTGGGCTGGTATGTTGGCTTGGAGGTGGGTGGGGGGCTGGTTGTTGGCTTAGTGGTGGCCGCCGTCGTGGGCTGGTATGTTGGCTTAGTGGTGGCCGCAGTCGTGGGCTGGTATGTTGGCTTAGTGGTGGCCACAGTCGTGGGCTGGTATGTTGGCTTAGTGGTGGACGCGGGGGGGGGCAGTGGTGCGCGTGGGGCTGGGTATGTCGGCTTAGTGGTGGCCGCAGTCGTGGGCTGGTATGTTAACTTGGTGGTGGCTACGGTAGTCGGCTGGTATGTTGGCTTAGTGGTGGCCGCAGTCGTGGGCTGGTATGTCGGCTTAGTGGTGGCCGCGGTCGTGGGCTGGTACGTTGGCTTAGTGGTAGCCGTGGTCGTGGGCTGGTACGTTGGCTTAGTGGTGGCCACAGTCGTTGGCGGGTATGTTGGTTTAGTGGTGGCCACGGTAGTTGGCTGGTATGTTGGTTTAGTGGTGGCTGCGGTCGTTGGCTGGTATGTAGGCTTAGTGGTGGCAGCGGTCGTGGGCTGGTACGTTGGTACGGTAGTTGGCTGGTAGTGGCTTGGGTGGCGGTCGTGGGCTGGTATGTTGGCTGGTGGGGTCGTGGTGGTGGCTTAGTGGTGGCGGTGGGCTGGTATGGGCTGGGGGGGGGGGGGGGGGGGGGGGGGGGGGGGGGGGGGGGGGGGGGGGGGGGGGGGGGGGGGGGGGGGGGGGGGGGGGGGGGGGGGGGGGGGGGGGGGGGGGGGGGTTGTGGTGGTGCGGTCGTTGGCTGGTATGTAGGCTTAGTGGTGGCAGCGGTCGTGGGCTGGTACGTTGGCTTAGTGGTGGCCGCGGTCGTGGGCTGGTATGTTGGCTTAGTGGTGGCCACAGTAGTCGGCTGGTATGTTGGCTTAGTGGTGGCCGCCGTCGTGGGCTGGTATGTTGGCTTAGTGGTGGCCACGGTCGTTGGCTGGTATGTTGGCTTAGTGGTGGCCGCAGTCGTGGGCTGGTATGTTGGCTTGGTGGTGGCTACGGTAGTCGGCTGGTATGTTGGCTTAGTGGTGGCCGCGGTCGTGGGCTGGTACGTTGGCTTAGTGGTAGCCGCGGTCGTGGGCTGGTACGTTGGCTTAGTGGTGGCTGCAGTCGTTGGCTGGTATGTTGGTTTAGTGGTGGCCACGGTAGTTGGCTGGTATGTTGGCTTAGTGGTGGCTGCAGTCGTGGGTTGGTATGTTGGCTTAGTGGTGGCTGCGGTCGTTGGCTGGTATGTAGGCTTAGTGGTGGCAGCGGTCGTGGGCTGGTACGTTGGCTTAGTGGTGGCCGCGGTCGTGGGCTGGTATGTTGGCTTAGTGGTGGCCACAGTAGTCGGCTGGTATGTTGGCTTAGTGGTGGCCGCCGTCGTGGGCTGGTATGTTGGCTTAGTGGTGGCCACGGTCGTTGGCTGGTATGTTGACTTAGTGGTGGCCGCAGTCGTGGGTTGGTATGTTGGCTTAGTGGTGGCCGCGGTCGTGGGCTGGTATGTTGGCTTAGTGGTGGCCGCCGTCGTGGGCTGGTATGTTGGCTTAGTGGTTGCCGCAGTCGTGGGCTGGTATGTTGGCTTAGTGGTGGCCACAGTCGTGGGCTGGTATGTTGGCTTAGTTGTGGCCACGGTCGTGGGCTGGTATGTTGGCTTAGTGGTGGCCGCAGTCGTGGGCTGGTATGTCGGCTTAGTGGTGGCCGCAGTCGTGGGCTGGTATGTTGGCTTGGTGGTGGCTACGGTAGTCGGCTGGTATGTTGGCTTAGTGGTGGCCGCAGTCGTGGGCTGGTATGTCGGCTTAGTGGTGGCCGCGGTCGTGGGCTGGTATGTTGGCTTAGTGGTAGCCGCGGTCGTGGGCTGGTACGTTGGCTTAGTGGTGGCCGCAGTCGTTGGCTGGTATGTTGGTTTAGTGGTGGCCACGGTAGTTGGCTGGTATGTTGGCTTAGTGGTGGCTGCGGTCGTTGGCTGGTATGTAGGCTTAGTGGTGGCAGCGGTCGTGGGCTGGTACGTTGGCTTAGTGGTGGCCACGGTAGTTGGCTGGTATGTTGGCTTAGTGGTGGCCGCTGTCGTGGGCTGGTATGTTGGCTTGGTGGTGGCTACGGTAGTCGGCTGGTATGTCGGCTTAGTGGTGGCCGCAGTCGTGGGCTGGTATGTCGGCTTTGTGGTGGCCGCAGTCGTGGGCTGGTATGTCGGCTTAGTGGTGGCCGCAGTCGTGGGCTGGTATGTTGGCTTGGTGGTGGCTACGGTAGTCGGCTGGTATGTTGGCTTAGTGGTGGCCGCGGTCGTGGGCTGGTACGTTGGCTTAGTGGTAGCCGCGGTCGTGGGCTGGTACGTTGGCTTAGTGGTGGCCGCAGTCGTTGGCTGGTATGTTGGTTTAGTGGTGGCCACGGTAGTAGGCTGGTATGTTGGCTTAGTGGTGGCTGCAGTCGTGGGTTGGTATGTTGGCTTAGTGGTGGCTGCGGTCGTTGGCTGGTATGTAGGCTTAGTGGTGGCAGCGGTCGTGGGCTGGTACGTTGGCTTAGTGGTGGCCGCGGTCGTGGGCTGGTATGTTGGCTTAGTGGTGGCCACAGTAGTCGGGTGGTATGTTGGCTTAGTGGTGGCCGCCGTCGTGGGCTGGTATGTTGGCTTAGTGGTGGCCACGGTCGTTGGCTGGTATGTTGGCTTAGTGGTGGCCGCAGTCGTGGGTGGTATGTTGGCTTAGTGGTGGCCGCGGTCGTGGGCTGGTATGTTGGCTTAGTGGTGGCCGCCGTCGTGGGCTGGTATGTTGGCTTAGTGGTTGCCGCAGTCGTGGGCTGGTATGTTGGCTTAGTGGTGGCCACAGTCGTGGGCTGGTATGTTGGCTTAGTTGTGGCACGGTCGTGGGCTGGTATGTTGGCTTAGTGGTGGCCGCAGTCGTGGGCTGGTATGTCGGCTTAGTGGTGGCCGCAGTCGTGGGCTGGTATGTTGGCTTGGTGGTGGCTACGGTAGTCGGCTGGTATGTTGGCTTAGTGGTGGCCGCAGTCGTGGGCTGGTATGTCGGCTTAGTGGTGGCCGCGGTCGTGGGCTGGTACGTTGGCTTAGTGGTAGCCGCGGTCGTGGGCTGGTACGTTGGCTTAGTGGTGGCCGCAGTCGTTGGCTGGTATGTTGGTTTAGTTGTGGCCACGGTAGTTGGCTGGTATGTTGGCTTAGTGGTGGCTGCGGTCGTTGGCTGGTATGTAGGCTTAGTGGTGGCAGCGGTCGTGGGCTGGTACGTTGGCTTAGTGGTGGCCACGGTAGTTGGCTGGTATGTTGGCTTAGTGGTGGCCGCTGTCGTGGGCTGGTATGTTGGCTTGGTGGTGGCTACGGTAGTCGGCTGGTATGTCGGCTTAGTGGTGGCCGCAGTCGTGGGCTGGTATGTCGGCTTTGTGGTGGCCGCAGTCGTGGCTGGTATGTCGGCTTAGTGGTGGCCGCAGTCGTGGGCTGGTATGTTGGCTTGGTGGTGGCTACGGTAGTCGGCTGGTATGTTGGCTTAGTGGTGGCCGCGGTCGTGGGCTGGTACGTTGGCTTAGTGGTAGCCGCGGTCGTGGGCTGGTACGTTGGCTTAGTGGTGGCCGCAGTCGTTGGCTGGTATGTTGGTTTAGTGGTGGCCACGGTAGTAGGCTGGTATGTTGGCTTAGTGGTGGCTGCAGTCGTGGGTTGGTATGTTGGCTTAGTGGTGGCAGCGGTCGTGGGCTGGTACGTTGGCTTAGTGGTGGCCGCGGTCGTGGGCTGGTATGTTGGCTTAGTGGTGGCCACAGTAGTCGGCTGGTATGTTGGCTTAGTGGTGGCCGCCGTCGTGGGCTGGTATGTTGGATTAGTGGTGGCCACGGTCGTTGGCTGGTATGTTGGCTTAGTGGTGGCCGCAGTCGTGGGTTGGTATGTTGGCTTAGTGGTGGCCGCGGTCGTGGGCTGGTATGTTGGCTTAGTGGTGGCCGCCGTCGTGGGCTGGTATGTTGGCTTAGTGGTTGCCGCAGTCGTGGGCTGGTATGTTGGCTTAGTAGTGGCCACAGTCGTGGGCTGGTATGTTGGCTTAGTTGTGGCCACGGTCGTGGGCTGGTATGTTGGCTTAGTGGTGGCCGCAGTCGTGGGCTGGTATGTCGGCTTAGTGGTGGCCGCAGTCGTGGGCTGGTATGTTGGCTTGGTGGTGGCTACGGTAGTCGGCTGGTATGTTGGCTTAGTGGTGGCCGCAGTCGTGGGCTGGTATGTCGGCTTAGTGGTGGCCGCGGTCGTGGGCTGGTACGTTGGCTTAGTGGTAGCCGCGGTCGTGGGCTGGTACGTTGGCTTAGTGGTGGCCGCAGTCGTTGGCTGGTATGTTGGTTTAGTTGTGGCCACGGTAGTTGGCTGGTATGTTGGCTTAGTGGTGGCTGCGGTCGTTGGCTGGTATGTAGGCTTAGTGGTGGCAGCGGTCGTGGGCTGGTACGTTGGCTTAGTGGTGGCCACGGTAGTTGGCTGGTATGTTGGCTTAGTGGTGGCCGCTGTCGTGGGCTGGTATGTTGGCTTGGTGGTGGCTACGGTAGTCGGCTGGTATGTTGGCTTAGTGGTGGCCGCAGTCGTGGGCTGGTATGTCGGCTTTGTGGTGGCCGCAGTCGTGGGCTGGTATGTCGGCTTAGTGGTGGCCGCAGTCGTGGGCTGGTATGTTGGCTTGGTGGTGGCTACGGTAGTCGGCTGGTATGTTGGCTTAGTGGTGGCCGCGGTCGTGGGCTGGTACGTTGGCTTAGTGGTAGCCGCGGTCGTGGGCTGGTACGTTGGCTTAGTGGTGGCCGCAGTCGTTGGCTGGTATGTTGGTTTAGTGGTGGCCACGGTAGTAGGCTGGTATGTTGGCTTAGTGGTGGCTGCAGTCGTGGGTTGGTATGTTGGCTTAGTGGTGGCTGCGGTCGTTGGCTGGTATGTAGGCTTAGTGGTGGCAGCGGTCGTGGGCTGGTACGTTGGCTTAGTGGTGGCCGCGGTCGTGGGCTGGTATGTTGGCTTAGTGGTGGCCACAGTAGTCGGCTGGTATGTTGGCTTAGTGGTGGCCGCCGTCGTGGGCTGGTATGTTGGCTTAGTGGTGGCCACGGTCGTTGGCTGGTATGTTGGCTTAGTGGTGGCTGCAGTCGTGGGTTGGTATGTTGGCTTAGTGGTGGCTGCGGTCGTTGGCTGGTATGTAGGCTTAGTGGTGGCAGCGGTCGTGGGCTGGTACGTTGGCTTAGTGGTGGCCGCGGTCGTGGGCTGGTATGTTGGCTTAGTGGTGGCCACAGTAGTCGGCTGGTATGTTGGCTTAGTGGTGGCCGCCGTCGTGGGCTGGTATGTTGGCTTAGTGGTGGCCACGGTCGTTGGCTGGTATGTTGGCTTAGTGGTGGCCGCAGTCGTGGGTTGGTATGTTGGCTTAGTGGTGGCCGCGGTCGTGGGCTGGTACGTTGGTTTAGTAGTGGCCACAGTAGTCGGCTGGTATGTTGGCTTAGTGGTGGCCGCAGTCGTGGGCTGGTATGTTGGCTTAGTGGTGGCCACAGTCGTGGGCTGGTATGTTGGCTTAGTTGTGGCCACGGTCGTGGGCTGGTATGTTGGCTTGGTGGTGGCCGCAGTCGTGGGCTGATATGTTGGCTTAGTGGTGGCCGTAGTCGTGGGCTGGTATGTTGGCTTAGTTGTGGCCGCGGTCGTGGGCTGGTACGTTGGCTTAGTTGTGGCCGCGGTCGTGGGCTGATATGTTGGCTTGGTGGTGGCCGCAGTCGTGGGCTGGTACGTTGGTTTAGTGGTGGCCACGGTAGTCGGCTGGTATGTTGGCTTAGTGGTGGCCGCAGTCGTGGGCTGGTATGTTGGCTTAGTGGTGGCCGCAGTCGTGGGCTGGTACGTTGGCTTAGTGGTGGCCACGGTAGTGGGCTGGTATGTTGGCTTAGTGGTGGCCATGGTTGTGGGCTGGTATGTTGGCTTAGTGGTGGCCGCAGTCGTGGGCTGGTATGTTGGCTTAGTGGTGGCCGCGGTCGTGGGCTGGTATGTTGGCTTAGTGGTGGCCGCGGTCGTGGGCTGGTACGTTGGCTTAGTGGTGGCCGCGGTCGTCGGCTGGTACGTTGGCTTAGTGGTGGCCGCGGTAGTCGGCTGGTACGTTGGCATAGTGGTGGCCGCGGTCGTGGGCTGGTATGTTGGCTTAGTGGTGGCCGCAGTCGTGGGCTGGTACGTTGGCTTAGTGGTGGCCACGGTTGTGGGCTGGTATGTTGGCTTAGTGGTGGCCACGGTCGTGGGCTGGTATGTTGGCTTTGTGGTGGCCGCCGTCGTGGGCTGGTATGTTGGCTTAGTGGTGGCCGCGGTCGTGGGCTGGTATGTTGGCTTAGTGGTGGCCGCGGTCGTGGGCTGGTACGTTGGCTTTGTGGTGGCCGCGGTTGTCGGCTGGTACGTTGGCACAGTGGTGGCCGCGGTCGTGGGCTGGTATGTTGGCTTAGTGGTGGCCGCGGTCGTGGGCTGGTATGTTGGCTTAGTGGTGGCCGCGGTCGTGGGCTGGTATGTTGGCTTAGTGGTGGCCGCGGTTGTGGGCTGGTACGTTGGCTTAGTGGTGGCTGCAGTCGTGGGCTGGTATGTTGGGTTAGTGGTGGCCGCAGTCGTGGGCTGGTATGTTGGCTTAGTGGTGGCCGCAGTCGTGGGCTGGTATGTTGGCTTAGTGGTGGCCGCAGTCGTGGGCTGGTATGTTGGCTTAGTGGTGGCCACGGTAGTCGGCTGGTATGTTGGCTGCGTTGTGGCCGCTGTCGTGGGCTGGTACGTTGGCTGAGTGGTGGCCGCGGTCGTGGGCTGGTATGTTGGCTTAGTGGTGGCCGCGGTCGTGGGCTGGTATGTTGGCTGAGTGGTGGCCGCGGTCGTGGGCTGGTATGTTGGCTTAGTGGTGGCGGCGGTCGTGGGCTGGTATGTTGGCTTAGTGGTGGCCACGGTAGTCGGCTGGTATGTTGGCTTTGTGGTGGCCGCGGTCGTGGGCTGGTATGTTGGCTTAGTGGTGGCCGCGGTTGTGGGCTGGTACGTTGGCTTAGTGGTGGCTGCAGTCGTGGGCTGGTATGTTGGCTTAGTGGTGGCCGCAGTCGTGGGCTGGTATGTTGGCTTAGTGGTGGCCGCAGTCGTGGGCTGGTATGTTGGCTTAGTGGTTGCCGCAGTCGTGGGCTGGTATGTTGGCTTAGTGGTGGCCACGGTAGTCGGCTGGTATGTTGGCTTAGTGGTGGGCTGGGTTGTTGGCTGTGTCGTGGGCGCGGGGGTGGGCTGGTAGGTTGGCTGTGCCGTGGGCGCAGGAGTGGGCTGGAAGGTCGAGTTGGCCTCTACAATGGACCCAAATTAAAATGATTACATTGGTTCGAATCACTTTTAAAATTAGTTTTGATAGATGGTTACAGCTGAAACATGTGGTAACAACTGTTATAACGATGATAGTTGCCACAGGTGGACCCAGGAATTGCCGAATCGCTAGACAAGGCTGGTGCCAATTCTGGGGTGGGGTCAAGGCAGGAGGTGGCAAATGTAATTCAGAAGTCTAATCAAATTTAATACAGATCGTTGCAAAATGTATTATTGCTTTGAACTTAGGATCAGAACATTATGATGGTTACATATCATAAGGACGTTCCTTTTTAGTCTCAATTATAGCAAGTTTTAATTATGGCAGAGTTTCGGCAGGCTTTTAAACGGCACAGCTGTTGCGGACTCAATGCTAAATCCTAAGATTAGCTGCAGCATGGCCAACAGCAAGTCCAGGCCCTGGACTCCAGGGTCCAGATCGTTCACACACACACACACACACAGAGAGAGAGAGAGAGAGAGAGAGAGAGCTTCCACCAGACACCCGCACAGGTTCCACTAGACTACCGAAAACAGGGCCACCCATTGCTTTGATAATGTCTGCTCACCTAGCACACGGGCTGATGCGAGGCTTACAACCAGCAACAACGCCAGCGTTGTTGGGGCCATAGCGTTCCCCATGATCCTGCAATGCTTCACTTAAAACCCTTTTTTTCTTGCATGCATGGATTGCACGTTGTTATCCGGCAAAAGGGGTTTCACTACAAACGGTTATCGGATGCTGATCTAGAACGGGCACTTCGGATGTGTCTGGTTATAAGTCTGCTACTTAGCTAACTGCCTTGTCATGGCGTTCACCCATCGGCAATTTTCAGATACTAAGTTCTGATGTATTGAAAGGCAATGATTTACTGCTTCACAATTCGTTTGACAGTATGTTTCAACCCTGTTATGGTTGGGCACGGGACCTCACAGACTGTACAAAAACAGAATAAGAGGCAGCCTTCTTCTACGGACCCTCCCAGAAAAAAAAAATTAAGAAGAACACTAAGACTAACTATTCTTAAATTGAGGTACCAGCGTTGGCTTATTTCAGAAACGTGCGGGGTTCAGCAAGACCTTGGAGGACGACGCATCGGGACAAGCCAAAGATGCATGGATTTGGAACGACATTTTCCAAACATAGCAACCTCATTATATTATATTCAGATTTTGACCATTCACAGAGTATGCATGCTAAGTACACACCTTGCAAACGGTAGTCGATGGTTTGCGTCCAAGAACCACTCGGGCAAGTACTAACTGGAGATGTTATCGAGAAATCACTGACATGAAAAAGGTTTTTTTACTTGTGATTTCTCCCGATTTAGGACTGCCCGAGTAGCAATGGGGCACTCCCGATATTGTACGTGCCTCTGCGTCGGGAGGAAGAAGGAAGAACTACACTGGACGATCGCCTCGGGCCTCGGGCGGACCGACTCGGGTCCGACCGAGGCCCGAGGCATCGATCGAACGAGGGTGCGGTAGTTTCGATGCGTACTGCCAGATGGGGACGTAGTACATCCGACGTACCCTCCGAAGTTCGGAAGAAGTTCTTCCCTGCAGCACGGGGAGGACCGGCTGATGTCCGAGATTGATCGCTCTAGTCGAAGTTACGGGATCAGAGACCCTGATTCAGGGTAGGACGGTTCCCTAAAATTCTTTCGGTGGCACCCGACAGTCAGCACTAGTGCTGAACATGGCGGTTATGTCGCGGGGTACCTGCTTACCCTAGCAGGAAACGTGCGGGTGAGCAAATTGCAAACCCTTAATGTGGGGCTACTAACGAAGTGTATATGCTAGAAAACATTTAATCATTCTCTCTCTCTCTCTCTCTCTCTCTCTCTCTCTCTCTCTCTCTCTCTCTCTCTCTCTCTCTCTCTCTCTCTCTCTCTCTCTCTCTCTCTCTCTCTCTCTCTCTCTCTCTCTCTCTCTCTATCTCCCCCCCCCCGCACACCCCTCTCACTAATAAACAACAAGAAACTTCTCATGGGTACCCCAAAAGACTCCATGGTTCCAAAGGCCCCGAACAAAGGCTCTCAAATCCTCCCAAACCAAGGCTCCCAAGCGAGCCCTAAAATACCTTCCCAAACAGGTCCCAACATTGCTAGCGCCAAAGGGGGCCCCTAGCGACAGATCCCAAAAACATTCCAAAAACCAATCCCAATGGGAATCCCAACAACTTTTCTCAAGTGAATCCCAAGGACAGATCCCAAAGACGTCCCAAATACAAAGGGTCCCAAGGCTCTCCCAACAAACACTCCCTAAACACCCCCAAAATATGGTCCCTTCCAAACAAACCCCAGCTATTCTGCAGAGTAGAATACCAAACCTCCCCCAAATATTTCCCAAAATGCCTAGGCCCCAAAAGTTGCCCATGTATGTATATACAGACCCCCCAAATTGCTCCAAAAGCCTGGTCATCCCAAAGCATTCCCAACATAATTCCCCCAAGGCATAGATCCCAAAGGCATAAAAGGGAACCCCAAGGGATAGATCCCAAAGGCGTCCCTAAACACCCCCAAAACCTGGTCCTTCCCAAAGGAACCCCGGAGTAGAATTTTTTGGGACCCCACAATAAACTCCCAAGCCTCTCCCAACAGCCCAGGTCCCAAGAGGAGGGGGGCGGGAGAGAGAGAGAAGAAGAAGAAAATGTAGCACAGCAGTCTCGGAATTTACCGAATAGAGCGTCTGCCCATATCGTACTATCCTAGTGTCCTCTTCTTTTAGGCATGATTGGATCCGACTACACGGTTTGATTTCAAACTGTTTTTGACTTATTCTAGAAACAGCGGCCCACATCCACTATCAACGCAGTGTTCATCGTATAATAAGACTCTTCAATATGAGGCACGCACTCCTGCAAAATGATATTTACTGCTCAAGAGCATCCACTCTGGTTGGTGTATGATGTGTACCACGCGTCGTCAGACGCCTCTGCTGTGCAGGTGGAGAGACAACTGCATGTATGTGTGTGTGTGTGTGTGTGTGTGTGTGTGTGTGTGTGTGTGTGTGTGTGTGTGTGTGTGTGTGTGTACGGTATAATTAAAAAAGTGAAGTATATATTTCACTTTTCATATTACGGATGGTTGAGAGTGACATAGGAGCGGCGGAGGGAGATCATCCTGCTGCAAAGCTGTCAGCATTGCAAAGTTAGGTCTTCTAAATGAATGAACGGTCGGTGTTTCATTTAAGTCAATGATTTGACACCTCATGCCGACAAGGCGACCGAAACATGCTGAATATATCTAGAGGAGGAAGAAGGGTTTTTTATCACCTTCGGCCTAACATGACTTTGTTATGGCATAACATGACTTTTCGTCTCTCTTTCGACACGAAATTTTGGTTACACCCCAAGTGCAGGTCCACTGGGGCTTGGGGTGCAGAAAAAAATGTTCAGAGAATGGGGAGGGTGCCCTCCCCCAACCCCTGAACATCGAACATTTTAGGAATACAGGCACCAGCTTTGGCGGCCATGGTCTCGGCAGCAGCCGGGCCCACACATCTGCTGCCGGGGTCAGATGCTGCCATTAATGCGGGTTCCTGCGCTTACAAGTGTGTTCCGAGGGGTTTGCTGAGCAAAACCAAAATCTTGCCGCCGACGTGCCAACGGCCCCAGCTGCCCGGGCGTGCTCTGCCTCTGACGGGGTTGGGATCCACGTCTATGCCGTCCCTCGAGTTGCCTTACGCTGTTGCCGTCGTTGTCAGTACGTTGTCACACAATTCAAGAAAGTAGCAGGTTCTCCTTCATTGCTGCGCACCCCCAGAAACAATCAAGCGGAATACTGTATTGTTATAACAGATCATTCTGCATGTATAGCGGCAACATCAGACCCAAGACCATAGTAGCATTGATTTGTTTCATATGAATGCATGTATGAATGTTTTGCAGTGAGGCTTGTCTATACCTTTGTGCAGCAAGTCATGGTAATCCTTGCATTGGTGCTCACTCTAGGAAATAATCACCTCTCCCTCCCCGCATCCCTCCCTCCCCGGGCGGAAAGGCGCCCCCCCCCCATCCCCGTCCCTCCCCCCCTCCCTCCCGCCCACCCTCTCGCTTTTGCTCTTGCCTGCACGCGCACGCTCTCGCTCGCTCGCTTGCTCTCTCTCTCTCTCTCTCTCTCTCTCTCTCTCTCTCTCTCTCTCTCTCTCTCTCTCTCTCTCTCTCTCCTCTCTCTCTCTCTCTCTCTCTCTCTCTCTCTCTCTCTCTCTCTCTCTCTCTCTCTCTCTCCTCTCTCTCTCTCTCTCTCCCCCCCCCCCTCTCCCTCCCTCCCTTCCCCCTCCCCCCCCCTCTCTCTCTCCCCCCGAGTGGATGTCCAGGACATTAGGAAGAGTCCATAAAATCCAATAAAGAGCCCCATGGGAACACCTGTTATTGTGTCAATAGGAAGTGACACGCAAGCATGCAAAGGTGTAAGAGCCTTAATGAGTAGATTTGATACCGTGAACATTATTCGTAAAAAAAAGAGAGCATACATCATGGGTAAATCAACTTTACAACATGCTCGACTGCATGTTCCAAGGACGTTTCCTGAACAAGCATGGATGTCGACAATGACGTCAATATGTGGCGTGGCGCTTCTGTACCTTCGCTGATTGCCAGGTTGCACTTTCCTTGGTGCAAAGGATGCCAAGCGCATGTGGCCCAAGGATTACTTTTGCATCCCAAGGGGTCATCCGTAGGCATGCCTCTCCGGCTGACACACACACACACACACACACACACACACACACACACACACACACACACACACACACACACACACACACACACACAGAGAGAGAGAGAGAGAGAGAGAGAGAGAGAGAGAGAGAGAGAGAGAGAGAGAGAGAGAGAGAGAGAGAGAGAGAGACGCTCCGCGCAGAGGGGAAAGCGCAGACAGGAACCCCCCCCCCCCCCCCAAAAAAAAGAAGCGAGCAAAGCTACGTGTGTCCCAGTGACCAATTCGAAAGCGGCCACTTATCCGCCAATGACAAGGGCAACTGGGCCTCATTGTATCCACTAGGAGCTCAAGTTTCCGAAGGAGTTGTTGCCACATTAGTGGCGACAGTAATGACAGTAATGACTTTAAAGGGGCCGAAGTTAGTACTAACTTATCACTTACTGTCGCCATTTATGTGGCAAGCGGGATCGCGTAGGCGGAGGTAAGCGGAATAGCAATTGCAACGCGAAAGCATGTACCCCTCCACCTCTTTCCCTCCAATTGCAGGTTACTTGTAACCTGCAATTGGAGGGAAAGAGGTGCAGGGAAAGAGGTAAGCTATTCCGCTTACCTCTCAGCTTATCTCAACGGCATATGAGTGCTTTTATGAAGAATATCTATGCAATGCTTACGTAGCAAGGTATGCATAGGAATTACATATGTTGCACATAATCCGTTCATGGCTGCATCGATATTGCAAATGCGTAGTGATATCGCTTTCTTTCGTGCACTTTGGAGCTGCTTTCATGGTTGCAAATTGTTTCGTGCGTTGATCTCTACATGCTACGCACCTCTGAGCCTGTGGAATATGTTGAGTTGGTTGTAGGTCCTGGAGCCAGTTGACGACATCATTTACATCTAAGGCGAGCTGGCTTATCAATAAGCCAGCCCGAGATCTCTTCAAGAAGTCATAGAAATACTATGAAATTTCCGTGAGAGACGCCGGAGTTATTGCAGAGGCTGGTGCGTCATAGCGGTACGTCCTGGCTGGCACTGCAACTACATTATAATGTTTCGTATAGTTTTTTGTTTATGGCAGCAGCGTTATTAACCTGCCCCCTCTGGGGTGCAGGTTTTCCGGTGTCGGGGGCCGACAGCCTTGGATGCCCGCTGGGGAGGCCTATAATGGGGACGCGCTGGTAACGCCTTGCACACGCCAGAGATCCGAGGCAGGCATATAAGAAAGTCAAAATTTCGGTTGGCAACGGCACTGAAATAAACAGGGTTCAGCTCCGCCGAGATGCGGTGTAGCTCCGAGGTCCGGAAGCTGTCCGTAAGCCCTGTAAATCGCAAATCTACTGTTTAAATCGGAAATCTAGCACGGAAAGATGGGATTTCGCGGCGTGGCAGCCTGAGCGGAGGCTTTTGTACAGCCTGTGTACAGCGCTGTATTGCGGTGTATTGCAGGTAACGCTGCGCCATGCACTCGCGCTGCAAGGCGCGTAATGCTGCCACCTCTTCCACGTGACCTGGTCATGAGCTCTGCTGCTGAGGGAGCCGCGCAGATGTGCACTCCGAAAAACCGTCGACACGAACTTGCAAAGTTCAGCATACGTGATGAGGCTCAGTCAAATATGCCGTTTTAATATTTAATGATGTGCTGAAAAGGTTTGAGGGCTGCGAGGAGTGGTTCACAGGGATACGATGGAAACTGTTTTCCACGACGAGTGCGGACATCGATGTGCCCACTTTCAAGGATTCTGACTTCGGCCATCAAGAGTGAGACATTTTTAAGACATCTTAAGGCAATGGAAGTGGTATCTGTGCAGTAAGTCCACGAGATCGCGTTTTCCGGGTGCGCCATTCGTTGAGCACCGATATCGATTTACCCACATACAAATTTCCAGAATTCTCCCAGCCACCTTAACCCTGTTGTTTTTACATTTTAATTCATTGAAAGGGTTAAATGTTCAGTAAGCTTGCAGGAAACGTTTTGCGGTTCCGCCATCCGCCGACATCTGCCTACGACTTTTTACCGTATGTTTATAGTGCTGCCTTCAACTGTGCATGCATCTGGATCACAGCTCGTCAGTTTTAGGATGGCAGAACCAGATGTGCTATTATGATGTTTGTCTCCCCGTGCACATCTCACATACCCTGTTCGCATCCCAACCTAATTTCGCCTGCAGAGCTTTTCCGCACTGGACTGCGCCTGCCATCTGCAGGGATTTACTATCAGTCTCAGGCCCCAGTGCCCCAATCGTCACGTGTCGACAGCCGACGAGCTGCAGGTGTAAAAAATATATGGATCTGGCAAAATCATGCGTGAAAGGGAAGAGAACAAGAAAACAAAAAGATGGGAAGGAGACAAGGGGGCCCCGGGGGGGGGGGGGGAGGGAGAGGGTAGAGGAGAGAGGAAGGGGAGAGAGAGAGAGAGAGAGAGAGAGAGAGAGAGAGAGAGAGAGAGAGAGAGAGAGAGAGAGAGAGAGAGAGAGAGAGAGAGAGAGAGAGAGAGAGAGAGAGAGAGAATGCTGCATGATGTTTTTGTCCCCCTGCACATCTCACATACCTCGCTCGCATCCCAACCTAGTTGCGCCTGCCAGCCTTTTCGGCCTTCCATTGCGCCTGCCTTTTGCCGGAATTGGGGGCAGGTTCCGCTGATCCGCCTAAAGGGATGGCCCTATGTTTTACTGTAGTGCGGAGAGGAGCGGATCGGGCCTGGGCATCCCGATCCGGCTCGGATACATAAGCGGGCGATTACTCGTACAATTACCTTGGTACTTTTAGCCGATCGGTTAGAACCGCGACTCTGGGTCGGGTCGGTCGAGGGTTCGATCCCCCGGCACAACATCTGGTATCGGCGATCTGGTTGATGGGCCATTTTTCATGGTAAATCGCCTCTGGTATGAGCGCGAGTCTGAGATGGGCCCATATCGATCGCAGGTGCTTGGTGCACGTGTTTGAGGCCCCACGGGAGTGGCCATGTGATCAGGCACAGTGCAAAGTGGGGGATTCGGTGATCGGTGGCGATAATCGCGGGATGTAAGCGCGGTATATCTCCTTCCCGGGCGGCCAATCGGGCCGCTGCCTCCTTACCTAGAGTGGAATACGAGCGAGGACGCTCGGTTCTTAGGTGGGGGGAGATGTAGTGCGGAGAGGAGCGGATCGGGCCTGGGCATCCCGATCCGGCTCGGATACATAAGCGGGCGATTACTCGTACAATTACCTTGGTACTTTTAGCCGATCGGTTAGAACCGCGACTCTGGGTCGGGTCGGTCGAGGGTTCGATCCCCCGGCACAACATCTGGTATCGGCGATGATGTAGTGCGGAGAGGAGCGGATCGGGCCTGGGCATCCCGATCCGGCTCGGATACATAAGCGGGCGATTACTCGTACAATTACCTTGGTACTTTTAGCCGATCGGTTAGAGCCGCGACTCTGGGTCGAGTCGGTCGCGGGTTCGATCCCCCGGCACAACATCCCTCCCCACTTAAGCAGTTGCCCTCCTGGCAACTCCAGTGGCACCTTCTGGCGGTGGGAGACCACCAGAGACCAACCCAACGGTCGCACCGTTGTCAGCGTATCCCGTACGCTCGATCTCGCCATGAGACCTAGCCTTCCCAAAGGCTAACGCATTGCTTGCTACCTGCCATTGACAGCCACAAGCCCCCCAATGCACAAGAACCCAGATTAATGCCCAAGAAACTGGAGACTCTGCTCCAGCCACAGTGGCCAAGCCGAATGATGGTGGGTCAGGCGCTAGGAGCGAGGCGGCCAGCATGACCCTGATTTCAGGCGGTACTATACCTCCGTTAATGCCCCCAGCACACATTCGCAAGACCGGTCCAGCCCACGAGCGAGACAACGCAAAGGCTTTTCTAGGGCGTCGCAGGGCGTCCCCCGCGTTGGGACGCCAGGCTACAAGAGCACCCCGCAATTGCCGGACAAGTGGGTATGGGTATACAAACTACACACTTGCAATCTGACACCCGCATTTCGTTCATTCTCACAGTGTTCATCGTTTGACAGGCATGACACACTGTCTACCGTTGAGGTTTGGATTTTGCACGCACAGGTTTTCTACCCCTGCTCTGCGTATGGGCTCTTGGCTGACCCCAATATTCATTCACCAAATCCTCGCAATGCTCGAGAAGGGCTTCAGCTGGCTCCCAGCTATTGTGCTCTTGTGAGTATCCTTTCCAATGGACAAGGAACTCCAGTTGAGCACCCCGAAGTCGATCCCCTAAAATCTTTTCCACCTCATACTGAGGTTCGCCATTGACAATCTCAGGCATGGGGGGAGGTTTTACACGCCCCCCCTGCACATAAGTATTGAGCAACGACACATGGAAGACATTATGCCAATTCAGGGTTTCAGGGAGAGACAGCCGATACGCGACCTCGTTCACCTTCTCCGTCACCACAAAAGGCCCCATCCACCGTGGCAAGAGTTTCTTCCCAATCACACTCTTTGGCCGAGCATACCTCGTTGAGAGCAACACATGCTCCCCAACTTCAAACGAGATTGGAGACCTGCGCGCATCGACGTAGGCCTTCTGCCGGCTCACCGCTGCGTCCAGGCACTCCTTGGCCCGCTTCCACAGCTCTTGCATTCTGCGCTCAACCCCTTGTGCTTGAGGAACCTTGCTCACAAAGTCTGGGTGCCCAGGCACCCGCGGGTGCTTGCCATACACCAAGAAGAATGGCGTACACTTCATGGAGTCATGCCAGGCATTATTAATTGCAAATTCGCACATGGGCAAGTGTAAGTTCCAATCTTTCCCATCTGGTGCAACATAGTGCCTCAACACATCCTCCACCACCCGGTTCGCCCGCTCAGTCTGGCCGTCGGTTTGCGGATGATACGCCGACGAGAAGGACTGAGTGACTTTGAGCAATTTACACAAGTCCACCAAGAATTTACCCGTGAACCGGGGGTCTCTGTCAGACACAATGGTCTTAAGCTTAGGCATGCCAAAATCCTTAAACACATTGTTGAGAAACAACCTTGCAGCACCCGCTGCCGTAACCGTGACTGTTGTTGGCATGAGCCTCACCATTTTAGAGAACCGATCCACCACCACAAGTACAGCATCATGCCCATCCCTCGTTTTTGGCAAGCCCATCACAAAATCCATTGAGATATGTTCCCAAGGGCGTTCTGCAACGGGCAAGGGTATAAGAAGACCGTGAGGCTTACCAGACAAGGGCTTATTTCTCTGGCAGGAGTCACAAGATGCCACATAATTGCAAACATCAGCGTACAAACTATGCCAGAAGAATCCCCTTTGCACCAACCTCGTAGTCTTGCGCTGTCCGAAATGGCCTGCATAGGTGCTATCATGGCAAATTGCCGTCACCTCTTGTCGCAGCCCCGGCGCATCCGGCACAAATACGCGCTGATCACCATCCCTGTTGTCACACCAAAACATGCCGTCCTTCTCCACCAGCCCTTTCAGTCCCTCTAGCTCGTCCCCGGTGAGTCCCTCGCTTGCACTTCTAATCTTGGCGAGTATATCCGGTGTTTCCTCAGACCACAACCGCAAAGAGCCCTCATCCTCACGCTCTGACCTAGCAGTAACCCTAGTTCTAGCAGTAACCCTAGACCCATCAGTAACTGATGGACCCCCTCCTGCCGCCTTGGGAGAGCGGCCGGCAGCCGACCGTAGAGCACTGCGTATACTATTAAGACTAACAGAGGGTCGGCGCGAGAGAGGATCTGCACAATTCGTGCGACCAGGACGATACTCCCAAACAAAATCAAAGCGTTGCAGGAACTCTGACCAGCGAGCTTGACGAGGAGACAAGGCAACCTTGGTAGGCATGAAAACATTTGGTTTATGATCCGTAACAACGGTGAATTTCACACCCTCCACATAACAACGCCAAATTTGCAGGGCATGAATGACCGCTAACAACTCTTGCTCACCGACAGGGTAGTTACGTTCTGCAGGAGACAACACGCGTGATTCAAAAGCCACAGGCTGATCCTCCTGCAGAAGAATGGCCCCCAAAGCGGTCCCCGATGCGTCAGCCACAACCACAAAAGGTTTTGAAAAGTCAGGTATACGGAGAACAGGTGCAGTTATTAAGGCCTGCTTCAAATTGTTGAAGGCTTCCTCCTGCACTTGCGTCCATGCCCATGGCGCCTGATCTTTCAACAAATCCATGAGGGGGCGTGCAATGCTTGAGTACCCCAGGATGAATTTTCTGAAGTAGTTAGTCAGGCCCAGAAAACAACGAATGTCATGGACCGTGCGAGGGGTAGGCCATGCCCGTACTGCCTCAACCTTTTGAGGATCAGCGCGGACGCCTGCTCCACTAACCAGGTGTCCAAGAAATGCCACTTCTGACTGAAAGAAAGAGCATTTCTTCAGTTTGCAGTACAATTTGTGCTCTCTAAGCAATTGTAGTACCGCACGAAGATGCTCGTCATGTTCAGCTGCATTCTTGCTATACACCAAAATATCATCCATATACACAAGTACACACTTCCCTAACAATGGCTGAAGCACATCATTCATCACCTTCTGAAAGGTAGCAGGGGCGTTGGTGAGGCCAAATGGTAACACCTTAAATTGATACAACCCCTGCGGCGTGCGAAAAGCCGTTTTCGGAATGTCCTCCTCCGTGATTCGTACCTGATGGTACCCTGACATGAGATCCAAAGAGGAGAACACCTGTGCTCCATTCAAGTGGTCTAAAAGGTCATCAATCCTTGGCAGTGGGTATTGATTGCGCTTCGTGAGTTTATTTATCCCTCTATAATCAATGACCATCCTTAGTGTGCCTTCTTTCTTTCTGACAAAGAGGATGGGGGACGCAAATGGAGATGTACTGGGTTCTATAAATCCTTTACTCAACAACTCCTCAAGCGTTTTGACAACCTCAGCCCGCTCTGCTGGACTCAGGCGGTACATGGGACGGGAAGGAGGCACACTGTCATTAACTATAGGGATCGCATGGGAGATATTACGAGGAGGGGGCAAGCCAGAAGGCAATTCATCAGGAAAGACATCAGAGAAATCATTTACAATTCGTTCTTTCCTATGATTTTCAGCCATACTGCATCCCTCATCCCCAGTATTTTCCATCGCTTCCGCCATCGCGGAAATATGTTCAGGCAAAACAAGGAAACCCACACCCCCTCCCTTCACCCAACGGATTCCTACTGCAGCACTTACAACTGGCACATTAGGATCTGTACACTCTGTCATTGCAACCTTAAATGCCTGCCCATTCAGCTTGAAATGCGCCGTCTTGGTCTCCCATAACAATGCCGCTTTTGAGCGAGCAAGAAATGGTTCACCCAAAATAACCTCGTGCGCATCCAATGTACAAACAAGACATGGCACTGAAACATCATGGCCACGGATGCGCAAGGGCACTTCACACAACATGTTGGATTCCTCGGTACTGCCATCTGGCAGAACAATATTACGCGGCGAGACAGCAAGCAATTTAAAGCCTAGCCGTTTTGCCACTCGCCGAGAAATGAAACAACTGCTTGCTCCACTGTCAAGAAGACATCTCACGCGGCTGTTGCGTCCTTGGATCCCTGCACCCATCACGAAGGTCAACTTCGTGATTCTTGGTGCCAATCCCTCGGGCGCCCGCGAGGCAGAGCAGGTGTACAACATGTCATGTGAATTAACGTCAAGCTGGGCATCATCAAAGGAACGCTTAACACCAGTTTTTGCTGCAGAGGGCACCGGGGAAGGGGGGTGTACCTTCTTGGAAGGGCAGAACTTCGCAATATGGCCAACGACGCCGCATTCATAGCACTTGGGTGGACCCTTCTCTTGCTTAGTCCGGGGGTCCTTTGGTTTGCCTGCATGGGGGGGCTTGGTAATCCCCGCATCCTTAACCCCCAGGTCCGGCTTGGCCTTTTTCGCCTTGGGCGAGGCCGGCACCCGGTCTGGCAAAGCACAAAGAGCGTCAATGTAACTTTGCACCGGCGCATTACTGCCTGCAAACTTAAGACGCAGTTGTGTCGCCATCGAATATGGCAAACCCTTCAGGAACCTATGCACATCCTCAGTCCCCGAGTGCCCCGCCCCCATCCGTGCACGGAGTTGTTGGAATTTGCTCACATATATGGTAATGCTACCAGCGGTTTCCAAGGTTAAGGCATCAAACAACGGCAACAACACTTCAGGCGACTCAAGCCGACCGAAATGTGCCGTCATAAAGGACTCAACCTGATCCCAGCGCAGCAAAGTGCCAACACCCATGGCCGACACAAACGCATTCCATAACATGAGAGCAGATCCTGTGAAGCTTGCTGTTGCACGTCGAACACAAGAATCTTCCACGTGCAAGTTTGCCGTAAGTGGAAACTTCGAACGTGCAGCAATGACCCACTCCTTGGGTGAGAGCTCACTCTCATATCCTGAAAACTCCGGCACCTTAGATATGGCGGGCATACTCACTCGAGGAGAGGAATCACCTGCCAGGTTTGCCATAGTTGTGGTACAAGCCCTCATGAAGTCGGCTTGTGCCTGCCAAGCGGGTTCCATGTAAGCCCGCATGGCGGCTATCACATCCGCATTTTGGCGACTAGCTCTCTCCGCCTCAGTCTCTGCTACTTCACGTTCCACAGGTGCTTCACGATCAATAGCTATAGGTGCTTCACGATCAATAGGTGGGTTGAACTCCCCACGTGGTGCACCCTCATTAGGAACAATATCGGACATAGCTTATGCGGAAGAGTATTAAGCTTTTAACACACGAGAGAGGACGACTTTAACGTCGCCGATACCAAATGTTGTGCTGTGGGTACCAGCGAGATTGTGGGTACCCGATTTGGGAACCACGATCTCGAGGGTGCGATCGATCAGCGAATCCAAGGCTGACGTGGCCATGGCCTAGTCTTGAAGCATCTCTCCAGCTGGCGGACAGCTGGCGTGCATGTCCTGAAACTCAGGAGGGGTTATCGGACTAGTCCAAAGGATCCCGTAAGTAGGATCCTACTGGACGCCTGTCCTAAAGGATCCCAAAGGACGCCAAGGCCGAAGGCCTTGGGACGGCAGGGAGCCGTCTAGCTCACAAATTCCAACTTTGATCTTCGGATTCCGTTCTGTACTGATACCAAACACAACATTTGATGTTGTGCCGGGGGATCGAACCCGCGACCGACTCGACCCAGAGTCGCGGCTCTAACCGATCGGCTAAAAGTACCAAGGTAATTGTACGAGTAATCGCCCGCTTATGTATCCGAGCCGGATCGGGATGCCCAGGCCCGATCCGCTCCTCTCCGCACTACATCTCCCCCCACCTAAGAACCGAGCGTCCTCGCTCGTATTCCACTCTAGGTAAGGAGGCAGCGGCCCGATTGGCCGCCCGGGAAGGAGATATACCGCGCTTACATCCCGCGATTATCGCCACCGATCACCGAATCCCCCACTTTGCACTGTGCCTGATCACATGGCCACTCCCGTGGGGCCTCAAACACGTGCACCAAGCACCTGCGATCGATATGGGCCCATCTCAGACTCGCGCTCATACCAGAGGCGATTTACCATGAAAAATGGCCCATCAACCAGATCGCCGATACCAGATGTTGTGCCGGGGGATCGAACCCGCGACCGACTCGACCCAGAGTCGCGGCTCTAACCGATCGGCTAAAAGTACCAAGGTAATTGTACGAGTAATCGCCCGCTTATGTATCCGAGCCGGATCGGGATGCCCAGGCCCGATCCGCTCCTCTCCGCACTACTGTAGTGCGGAGCGGAGCGGATCGGGATCTCTTGTCCCCGGTCCGGCTCGGATACATAAGCGGGAGATTATTCGTACAAGTACCTTGGTACTTTTAGCCGATCGGTTAGAGCCGCGACTCTGGGTCGAGTCGGTCGAGGGTTCGATCCCCCGGCACAACATTTGGTATCGGCGACGTTAAAGTCGTCCTCTCTCGTGTGTTAAAAGCTTAATACTCTTCCGCATAAGCTATGTCCGATATTGTTCCTAATGAGGGTGCACCACGTGGGGAGTTCAACCCACCTATTGATCGTGAAGCACCTATAGCTATTGATCGTGAAGCACCTGTGGAACGTGAAGTAGCAGAGACTGAGGCGGAGAGAGCTAGTCGCCAAAATGCGGATGTGATAGCCGCCATGCGGGCTTACATGGAACCCGCTTGGCAGGCACAAGCCGACTTCATGAGGGCTTGTACCACAACTATGGCAAACCTGGCAGGTGATTCCTCTCCTCGAGTGAGTATGCCCGCCATATCTAAGGTGCCGGAGTTTTCAGGATATGAGAGTGAGCTCTCACCCAAGGAGTGGGTCATTGCTGCACGTTCGAAGTTTCCACTTACGGCAAACTTGCACGTGGAAGATTCTTGTGTTCGACGTGCAACAGCAAGCTTCACAGGATCTGCTCTCATGTTATGGAATGCGTTTGTGTCGGCCATGGGTGTTGGCACTTTGCTGCGCTGGGATCAGGTTGAGTCCTTTATGACGGCACATTTCGGTCGGCTTGAGTCGCCTGAAGTGTTGTTGCCGTTGTTTGATGCCTTAACCTTGGAAACCGCTGGTAGCATTACCATATATGTGAGCAAATTCCAACAACTCCGTGCACGGATGGGGGCGGGGCACTCGGGGACTGAGGATGTGCATAGGTTCCTGAAGGGTTTGCCATATTCGATGGCGACACAACTGCGTCTTAAGTTTGCAGGCAGTAATGCGCCGGTGCAAAGTTACATTGACGCTCTTTGTGCTTTGCCAGACCGGGTGCCGGCCTCGCCCAAGGCGAAAAAGGCCAAGCCGGACCTGGGGGTTAAGGATGCGGGGATTACCAAGCCCCCCCATGCAGGCAAACCAAAGGACCCCCGGACTAAGCAAGAGAAGGGTCCACCCAAGTGCTATGAATGCGGCGTCGTTGGCCATATTGCGAAGTTCTGCCCTTCCAAGAAGGTACACCCCCCTTCCCCGGTGCCCTCTGCAGCAAAAACTGGTGTTAAGCGTTCCTTTGATGATGCCCAGCTTGACGTTAATTCACATGACATGTTGTACACCTGCTCTGCCTCGCGGGCGCCCGAGGGATTGGCACCAAGAATCACGAAGTTGACCTTCGTGATGGGTGCAGGGATCCAATTGGACGCAACAGCCGCGTGAGATGTCTTCTTGACAGTGGAGCAAGCAGTTGTTTCATTTCTCGGCGAGTGGCAAAACGGCTAGGCTTTAAATTGCTTGCTGTCTCGCCGCGTAATATTGTTCTGCCAGATGGCAGTACCGAGGAATCCAACATGTTGTGTGAAGTGCCCTTGCGCATCCGTGGCCATGATGTTTCAGTGCCATGTCTTGTTTGTACATTGGATGCGCACGAGGTTATTTTGGGTGAACCATTTCTTGCTCGCTCAAAAGCGGCATTGTTATGGGAGACCAAGACGGCGCATTTCAAGCTGAATGGGCAGGCATTTAAGGTTGCAATGACAGAGTGTACAGATCCTAATGTGCCAGTTGTAAGTGCTGCAGTAGGAATCCGTTGGGTGAAGGGAGGGGGTGTGGGTTTCCTTGTTTTGCCTGAACATATTTCCGCGATGGCGGAAGCGATGGAAAATACTGGGGATGAGGGATGCAGTATGGCTGAAAATCATAGGAAAGAACGAATTGTAAATGATTTCTCTGATGTCTTTCCTGATGAATTGCCTTCTGGCTTGCCCCCTCCTCGTAATATCTCCCATGCGATCCCTATAGTTAATGACAGTGTGCCTCCTTCCCGTCCCATGTACCGCCTGAGTCCAGCAGAGCGGGCTGAGGTTGTCAAAACGCTTGAGGAGTTGTTGAGTAAAGGATTTATAGAACCCAGTACATCTCCATTTGCGTCCCCCATCCTCTTTGTCAGAAAGAAAGAAGGCACACTAAGGATGGTCATTGATTATAGAGGGATAAATAAACTCACGAAGCGCAATCAATACCCACTGCCAAGGATTGATGACCTTTTAGACCACTTGAATGGAGCACAGGTGTTCTCCTCTTTGGATCTCATGTCAGGGTACCATCAGGTACGAATCACGGAGGAGGACATTCCGAAAACGGCTTTTCGCACGCCGCAGGGGTTGTATCAATTTAAGGTGTTACCATTTGGCCTCACCAACGCCCCTGCTACCTTTCAGAAGGTGATGAATGATGTGCTTCAGCCATTGTTAGGGAAGTGTGTACTTGTGTATATGGATGATATTTTGGTGTATAGCAAGAATGCAGCTGAACATGACGAGCATCTTCGTGCGGTACTACAATTGCTTAGAGAGCACAAATTGTACTGCAAACTGAAGAAATGCTCTTTCTTTCAGTCAGAAGTGGCATTTCTTGGACACCTGGTTAGTGGAGCAGGCGTCCGCGCTGATCCTCAAAAGGTTGAGGCAGTACGGGCATGGCCTACCCCTCGCACGGTCCATGACATTCGTTGTTTTCTGGGCCTGACTAACTACTTCAGAAAATTCATCCTGGGGTACTCAAGCATTGCACGCCCCCTCATGGATTTGTTGAAAGATCAGGCGCCATGGGCATGGACGCAAGTGCAGGAGGAAGCCTTCAACAATTTGAAGCAGGCCTTAATAACTGCACCTGTTCTCCGTATACCTGACTTTTCAAAACCTTGTGTGGTTGTGGCTGACGCATCGGGGACCGCTTTGGGGGCCATTCTTCTGCAGGAGGATCAGCCTGTGGCTTTTGAATCACGCGTGTTGTCTCCTGCAGAACGTAACTACCCTGTCGGTGAGCAAGAGTTGTTAGCGGTCATTCATGCCCTGCAAATTTGGCGTTGTTATGTGGAGGGTGTGAAATTCACCGTTGTTACGGATCATAAACCAAATGTTTTCATGCCTACCAAGGTTGCCTTGTCTCCTCGTCAAGCTCGCTGGTCAGAGTTCCTGCAACGCTTTGATTTTGTTTGGGAGTATCGTCCTGGTCGCACGAATTGTGCAGATCCTCTCTCGCGCCGACCCTCTGTTAGTCTTAATAGTATACGCAGTGCTCTACGGTCGGCTGCCGGCCGCTCTCCCAAGGCGGCAGGAGGGGGTCCATCAGTTACTGATGGGTCTAGGGTTACTGCTAGAACTAGGGTTACTGCTAGGTCAGAGCGTGAGGATGAGGGCTCTTTGCGGTTGTGGTCTGAGGAAACACCGGATATACTCGCCAAGATTAGAAGTGCAAGCGAGGGACTCACCGGGGACGAGCTAGAGGGACTGAAAGGGCTGGTGGAGAAGGACGGCATGTTTTGGTGTGACAACAGGGATGGTGATCAGCGCGTATTTGTGCCGGATGCGCCGGGGCTGCGACAAGAGGTGACGGCAATTTGCCATGATAGCACCTATGCAGGCCATTTCGGACAGCGCAAGTCTACGAGGTTGGTGCAAAGGGGATTCTTCTGGCATAGTTTGTACGCTGATGTTTGCAATTATGTGGCATCTTGTGACTCCTGCCAGAGAAATAAGCCCTTGTCTGGTAAGCCTCACGGTCTTCTTACACCCTTGCCCGTTGCAGAACGCCCTTGGGAACATATCTCAATGGATTTTGTGATGGGCTTGCCAAAAACGAGGGATGGGCATGATGCTGTACTTGTGGTGGTGGATCGGTTCTCTAAAATGGTGAGGCTCATGCCAACAACAGTCACGGTTACGGCAGCGGGTGCTGCAAGGTTGTTTCTCAACAATGTGTTTAAGGATTTTGGCATGCCTAAGACCATTGTGTCTGACAGAGACCCCCGGTTCACGGGTAAATTCTTTGTGGACTTGTGTAAATTGCTCAAAGTCACTCAGTCCTTCTCGTCGGCGTATCATCCGCAAACCGACGGCCAGACTGAGCGGGCGAACCGGGTGGTGGAGGATGTGTTGAGGCACTATGTTGCACCAGATGGGAAAGATTGGAACTTACACTTGCCCATGTGCGAATTTGCAATTAATAATGCCTGGCATGACTCCATGAAGTGTACGCCATTCTTCTTGGTGTATGGCAAGCACCCGCGGGTGCCTGGGCACCCAGACTTTGTGAGCAAGGTTCCTCAAGCACAAGGGGTTGAGCGCAGAATGCAAGAGCTGTGGAAGCGGGCCAAGGAGTGCCTGGACGCAGCGGTGAGCCGGCAGAAGGCCTACGTCGATGCGCGCAGGTCTCCAATCTCGTTTGAAGTTGGGGAGCATGTGTTGCTCTCAACGAGGTATGCTCGGCCAAAGAGTGTGATTGGGAAGAAACTCTTGCCACGGTGGATGGGGCCTTTTGTGGTGACGGAGAAGGTGAACGAGGTCGCGTATCGGCTGTCTCTCCCTGAAACCCTGAATTGGCATAATGTCTTCCATGTGTCGTTGCTCAATACTTATGTGCAGGGGGGGCGTGTAAAACCTCCCCCCATGCCTGAGATTGTCAATGGCGAACCTCAGTATGAGGTGGAAAAGATTTTAGGGGATCGACTTCGGGGTGCTCAACTGGAGTTCCTTGTCCATTGGAAAGGATACTCACAATAGCACAATAGCTGGGAGCCAGCTGAAGCCCTTCTCGAGCATTGCGAGGATTTGGTGAATGAATATTGGGGTCAGCCAAGAGCCCATACGCAGAGCAGGGGTAGAAAACCTGTGCGTGCAAAATCCAAACCTCAACGGTAGACAGTGTGTCATGCCTGTCAAACGATGAACACTGTGAGAATGAACGAAATGCGGGTGTCAGATTGCAAGTGTGTAGTTTGTATACCCATACCCACTTGTCCGGCAATTGCGGGGTGCTCTTGTAGCCTGGCGTCCCAACGCGGGGGACGCCCTGCGACGCCCTAGAAAAGCCTTTGCGTTGTCTCGCTCGTGGGCTGGACCGGTCTTGCGAATGTGTGCTGGGGGCATTAACGGAGGTATAGTACCGCCTGAAATCAGGGTCATGCTGGCCGCCTCGCTCCTAGCGCCTGACCCACCATCATTCGGCTTGGCCACTGTGGCTGGAGCAGAGTCTCCAGTTTCTTGGGCATTAATCTGGGTTCTTGTGCATTGGGGGGCTTGTGGCTGTCAATGGCAGGTAGCAAGCAATGCGTTAGCCTTTGGGAAGGCTAGGTCTCATGGCGAGATCGAGCGTACGGGATACGCTGACAACGGTGCGACCGTTGGGTTGGTCTCTGGTGGTCTCCCACCGCCAGAAGGTGCCACTGGAGTTGCCAGGAGGGCAACTGCTTAAGTGGGGAGGGATGTTGTGCTGTGGGTACCAGCGAGATTGTGGGTACCCGATTTGGGAACCACGATCTCGAGGGTGCGATCGATCAGCGAATCCAAGGCTGACGTGGCCATGGCCTAGTCTTGAAGCATCTCTCCAGCTGGCGGACAGCTGGCGTGCATGTCCTGAAACTCAGGAGGGGTTATCGGACTAGTCCAAAGGATCCCGTAAGTAGGATCCTACTGGACGCCTGTCCTAAAGGATCCCAAAGGACGCCAAGGCCGAAGGCCTTGGGACGGCAGGGAGCCGTCTAGCTCACTAATTCCAACTTTAATCTTCGGATTCCGTTCTGTACTGATACCAAACACAACATATGGTATCGGCGATCTGGTTGATGGGCCATTTTTCATGGTAAATCGCCTCGGGTATGAGCGCGAGTATGAGATGAGCCCATAACGATCGTAGGTGCTTGGTGCACGTGTTCGAGGCCCCACGGGAGTGGCCACGTGATCAGGCACGGTGCGAAGGGGGGATTCGGTGATCGGTGGCGATAATCGCGGGACGTATGCGCGGTATATCTCTTTCCCGGGCGGCCAGGCGGGCTGCTGTAGGTGGACCTAAGAATGAAGTACGAGCGAGGACGCTCGGTTCTTAGGTGGGGGGAGATGTAGTGCGGAGCGGAGCGGATCGGGATCTCTTGTCCCCGGTCCGGCTCGGATACATAAGCGGGAGATTATTCGTACAAGTACCTTGGTACTTTTAGCCGATCGGTTAGAGCCGCGACTCTGGGTCGAGTCGGTCGAGGGTTCGATCCCCCGGCACAACATAATCGCCGATACCAAATGTTGTGTTTGGTATCAGTACAGAACGGAATCCGAAGATTAAAGTTGGAATTAGTGAGCTAGACGGCTCCCTGCCGTCCCAAGGCCTTCGGCCTTGGCGTCCTTTGGGATCCTTTAGGACAGGCGTCCAGTAGGATCCTACTTACGGGATCCTTTGGACTAGTCCGATAACCCCTCCTGAGTTTCAGGACATGCACGCCAGCTGTCCGCCAGCTGGAGAGATGCTTCAAGACTAGGCCATGGCCACGTCAGCCTTGGATTCGCTGATCGATCGCACCCTCGAGATCGTGGTTCCCAAATCGGGTACCCACAATCTCGCTGGTACCCACAGCACAACATCCCTCCCCACTTAAGCAGTTGCCCTCCTGGCAACTCCAGTGGCACCTTCTGGCGGTGGGAGACCACCAGAGACCAACCCAACGGTCGCACCGTTGTCAGCGTATCCCGTACGCTCGATCTCGCCATGAGACCTAGCCTTCCCAAAGGCTAACGCATTGCTTGCTACCTGCCATTGACAGCCACAAGCCCCCCAATGCACAAGAACCCAGATTAATGCCCAAGAAACTGGAGACTCTGCTCCAGCCACAGTGGCCAAGCCGAATGATGGTGGGTCAGGCGCTAGGAGCGAGGCGGCCAGCATGACCCTGATTTCAGGCGGTACTATACCTCCGTTAATGCCCCCAGCACACATTCGCAAGACCGGTCCAGCCCACGAGCGAGACAACGCAAAGGCTTTTCTAGGGCGTCGCAGGGCGTCCCCCGCGTTGGGACGCCAGGCTACAAGAGCACCCCGCAATTGCCGGACAAGTGGGTATGGGTATACAAACTACACACTTGCAATCTGACACCCGCATTTCGTTCATTCTCACAGTGTTCATCGTTTGACAGGCATGACACACTGTCTACCGTTGAGGTTTGGATTTTGCACGCACAGGTTTTCTACCCCTGCTCTGCGTATGGGCTCTTGGCTGACCCCAATATTCATTCACCAAATCCTCGCAATGCTCGAGAAGGGCTTCAGCTGGCTCCCAGCTATTGTGCTCTTGTGAGTATCCTTTCCAATGGACAAGGAACTCCAGTTGAGCACCCCGAAGTCGATCCCCTAAAATCTTTTCCACCTCATACTGAGGTTCGCCATTGACAATCTCAGGCATGGGGGGAGGTTTTACACGCCCCCCCTGCACATAAGTATTGAGCAACGACACATGGAAGACATTATGCCAATTCAGGGTTTCAGGGAGAGACAGCCGATACGCGACCTCGTTCACCTTCTCCGTCACCACAAAAGGCCCCATCCACCGTGGCAAGAGTTTCTTCCCAATCACACTCTTTGGCCGAGCATACCTCGTTGAGAGCGACACATGCTCCCCAACTTCAAACGAGATTGGAGACCTGCGCGCATCGACGTAGGCCTTCTGCCGGCTCACCGCTGCGTCCAGGCACTCCTTGGCCCGCTTCCACAGCTCTTGCATTCTGCGCTCAACCCCTTGTGCTTGAGGAACCTTGCTCACAAAGTCTGGGTGCCCAGGCACCCGCGGGTGCTTGCCATACACCAAGAAGAATGGCGTACACTTCATGGAGTCATGCCAGGCATTATTAATTGCAAATTCGCACATGGGCAAGTGTAAGTTCCAATCTTTCCCATCTGGTGCAACATAGTGCCTCAACACATCCTCCACCACCCGGTTCGCCCGCTCAGTCTGGCCGTCGGTTTGCGGATGATACGCCGACGAGAAGGACTGAGTGACTTTGAGCAATTTACACAAGTCCACAAAGAATTTACCCGTGAACCGGGGGTCTCTGTCAGACACAATGGTCTTAGGCATGCCAAAATCCTTAAACACATGCGATCCCGATAACGGTGCGACCGTTGGGTTGGTCTCTGGTGGTCTCCCACCGCCAGAAGGTGCCACTGGAGTTGCCAGGAGGGCAACTGCTTAAGTGGGGAGGGATGTTGTGCTGTGGGTACCAGCGAGATTGTGGGTACCCGATTTGGGAACCACGATCTCGAGGGTGCGATCGATCAGCGAATCCAAGGCTGACGTGGCCATGGCCTAGTCTTGAAGCATCTCTCCAGCTGGCGGACAGCTGGCGTGCATGTCCTGAAACTCAGGAGGGGTTATCGGACTAGTCCAAAGGATCCCGTAAGTAGGATCCTACTGGACGCCTGTCCTAAAGGATCCCAAAGGACGCCAAGGCCGAAGGCCTTGGGACGGCAGGGAGCCGTCTAGCTCACAAATTCCAACTTTGATCTTCGGATTCCGTTCTGTACTGATACCAAACACAACATTTGGTATCGGCGACGTTAAAGTCGTCCTCTCTCGTGTGTTAAAAGCTTAATACTCTTCCGCATAAGCTATGTCCGATATTGTTCCTAATGAGGGTGCACCACGTGGGGAGTTCAACCCACCTATTGATCGTGAAGCACCTATAGCTATTGATCGTGCAGCACCTGTGGAACGTGAAGTAGCAGAGACTGAGGCGGAGAGAGCTAGTCGCCAAAATGCGGATGTGATAGCCGCCATGCGGGCTTACATGGAACCCGCTTGGCAGGCACAAGCCGACTTCATGAGGGCTTGTACCACAACTATGGCAAACCTGGCAGGTGATTCCTCTCCTCGAGTGAGTATGCCCGCCATATCTAAGGTGCCGGAGTTTTCAGGATATGAGAGTGAGCTCTCACCCAAGGAGTGGGTCATTGCTGCACGTTCGAAGTTTCCACTTACGGCAAACTTGCACGTGGAAGATTCTTGTGTTCGACGTGCAACAGCAAGCTTCACAGGATCTGCTCTCATGTTATGGAATGCGTTTGTGTCGGCCATGGGTGTTGGCACTTTGCTGCGCTGGGATCAGGTTGAGTCCTTTATGACGGCACATTTCGGTCGGCTTGAGTCGCCTGAAGTGTTGTTGCCGTTGTTTGATGCCTTAACCTTGGAAACCGCTGGTAGCATTACCATATATGTGAGCAAATTCCAACAACTCCGTGCACGGATGGGGGCGGGGCACTCGGGGACTGAGGATGTGCATAGGTTCCTGAAGGGTTTGCCATATTCGATGGCGACACAACTGCGTCTTAAGTTTGCAGGCAGTAATGCGCCGGTGCAAAGTTACATTGACGCTCTTTGTGCTTTGCCAGACCGGGTGCCGGCCTCGCCCAAGGCGAAAAAGGCCAAGCCGGACCTGGGGGTTAAGGATGCGGGGATTACCAAGCCCCCCCATGCAGGCAAACCAAAGGACCCCCGGACTAAGCAAGAGAAGGGTCCACCCAAGTGCTATGAATGCGGCGTCGTTGGCCATATTGCGAAGTTCTGCCCTTCCAAGAAGGTACACCCCCCTTCCCCGGTGCCCTCTGCAGCAAAAACTGGTGTTAAGCGTTCCTTTGATGATGCCCAGCTTGACGTTAATTCACATGACATGTTGTACACCTGCTCTGCCTCGCGGGCGCCCGAGGGATTGGCACCAAGAATCACGAAGTTGACCTTCGTGATGGGTGCAGGGATCCAAGGACGCAACAGCCGCGTGAGATGTCTTCTTGACAGTGGAGCAAGCAGTTGTTTCATTTCTCGGCGAGTGGCAAAACGGCTAGGCTTTAAATTGCTTGCTGTCTCGCCGCGTAATATTGTTCTGCCAGATGGCAGTACCGAGGAATCCAACATGTTGTGTGAAGTGCCCTTGCGCATCCGTGGCCATGATGTTTCAGTGCCATGTCTTGTTTGTACATTGGATGCGCACGAGGTTATTTTGGGTGAACCATTTCTTGCTCGCTCAAAAGCGGCATTGTTATGGGAGACCAAGACGGCGCATTTCAAGCTGAATGGGCAGGCATTTAAGGTTGCAATGACAGAGTGTACAGATCCTAATGTGCCAGTTGTAAGTGCTGCAGTAGGAATCCGTTGGGTGAAGGGAGGGGGTGTGGGTTTCCTTGTTTTGCCTGAACATATTTCCGCGATGGCGGAAGCGATGGAAAATACTGGGGATGAGGGATGCAGTATGGCTGAAAATCATAGGAAAGAACGAATTGTAAATGATTTCTCTGATGTCTTTCCTGATGAATTGCCTTCTGGCTTGCCCCCTCCTCGTAATATCTCCCATGCGATCCCTATAGTTAATGACAGTGTGCCTCCTTCCCGTCCCATGTACCGCCTGAGTCCAGCAGAGCGGGCTGAGGTTGTCAAAACGCTTGAGGAGTTGTTGAGTAAAGGATTTATAGAACCCAGTACATCTCCATTTGCGTCCCCCATCCTCTTTGTCAGAAAGAAAGAAGGCACACTAAGGATGGTCATTGATTATAGAGGGATAAATAAACTCACGAAGCGCAATCAATACCCACTGCCAAGGATTGATGACCTTTTAGACCACTTGAATGGAGCACAGGTGTTCTCCTCTTTGGATCTCATGTCAGGGTACCATCAGGTACGAATCACGGAGGAGGACATTCCGAAAACGGCTTTTCGCACGCCGCAGGGGTTGTATCAATTTAAGGTGTTACCATTTGGCCTCACCAACGCCCCTGCTACCTTTCAGAAGGTGATGAATGATGTGCTTCAGCCATTGTTAGGGAAGTGTGTACTTGTGTATATGGATGATATTTTGGTGTATAGCAAGAATGCAGCTGAACATGACGAGCATCTTCGTGCGGTACTACAATTGCTTAGAGAGCACAAATTGTACTGCAAACTGAAGAAATGCTCTTTCTTTCAGTCAGAAGTGGCATTTCTTGGACACCTGGTTAGTGGAGCAGGCGTCCGCGCTGATCCTCAAAAGGTTGAGGCAGTACGGGCATGGCCTACCCCTCGCACGGTCCATGACATTCGTTGTTTTCTGGGCCTGACTAACTACTTCAGAAAATTCATCCTGGGGTACTCAAGCATTGCACGCCCCCTCATGGATTTGTTGAAAGATCAGGCGCCATGGGCATGGACGCAAGTGCAGGAGGAAGCCTTCAACAATTTGAAGCAGGCCTTAATAACTGCACCTGTTCTCCGTATACCTGACTTTTCAAAACCTTTTGTGGTTGTGGCTGACGCATCGGGGACCGCTTTGGGGGCCATTCTTCTGCAGGAGGATCAGCCTGTGGCTTTTGAATCACGCGTGTTGTCTCCTGCAGAACGTAACTACCCTGTCGGTGAGCAAGAGTTGTTAGCGGTCATTCATGCCCTGCAAATTTGGCGTTGTTATGTGGAGGGTGTGAAATTCACCGTTGTTACGGATCATAAACCAAATGTTTTCATGCCTACCAAGGTTGCCTTGTCTCCTCGTCAAGCTCGCTGGTCAGAGTTCCTGCAACGCTTTGATTTTGTTTGGGAGTATCGTCCTGGTCGCACGAATTGTGCAGATCCTCTCTCGCGCCGACCCTCTGTTAGTCTTAATAGTATACGCAGTGCTCTACGGTCGGCTGCCGGCCGCTCTCCCAAGGCGGCAGGAGGGGGTCCATCAGTTACTGATGGGTCTAGGGTTACTGCTAGAACTAGGGTTACTGCTAGGTCAGAGCGTGAGGATGAGGGCTCTTTGCGGTTGTGGTCTGAGGAAACACCGGATATACTCGCCAAGATTAGAAGTGCAAGCGAGGGACTCACCGGGGACGAGCTAGAGGGACTGAAAGGGCTGGTGGAGAAGGACGGCATGTTTTGGTGTGACAACAGGGATGGTGATCAGCGCGTATTTGTGCCGGATGCGCCGGGGCTGCGACAAGAGGTGACGGCAATTTGCCATGATAGCACCTATGCAGGCCATTTCGGACAGCGCAAGACTACGAGGTTGGTGCAAAGGGGATTCTTCTGGCATAGTTTGTACGCTGATGTTTGCAATTATGTGGCATCTTGTGACTCCTGCCAGAGAAATAAGCCCTTGTCTGGTAAGCCTCACGGTCTTCTTATACCCTTGCCCGTTGCAGAACGCCCTTGGGAACATATCTCAATGGATTTTGTGATGGGCTTGCCAAAAACGAGGGATGGGCATGATGCTGTACTTGTGGTGGTGGATCGGTTCTCTAAAATGGTGAGGCTCATGCCAACAACAGTCACGGTTACGGCAGCGGGTGCTGCAAGGTTGTTTCTCAACAATGTGTTTAAGGATTTTGGCATGCCTAAGACCATTGTGTCTGACAGAGACCCCCGGTTCACGGGTAAATTCTTTGTGGACTTGTGTAAATTGCTCAAAGTCACTCAGTCCTTCTCGTCGGCGTATCATCCGCAAACCGACGGCCAGACTGAGCGGGCGAACCGGGTGGTGGAGGATGTGTTGAGGCACTATGTTGCACCAGATGGGAAAGATTGGAACTTACACTTGCCCATGTGCGAATTTGCAATTAATAATGCCTGGCATGACTCCATGAAGTGTACGCCATTCTTCTTGGTGTATGGCAAGCACCCGCGGGTGCCTGGGCACCCAGACTTTGTGAGCAAGGTTCCTCAAGCACAAGGGGTTGAGCGCAGAATGCAAGAGCTGTGGAAGCGGGCCAAGGAGTGCCTGGACGCAGCGGTGAGCCGGCAGAAGGCCTACGTCGATGCGCGCAGGTCTCCAATCTCCTTTGAAGTTGGGGAGCATGTGTTGCTCTCAACGAGGTATGCTCGGCCAAAGAGTGTGATTGGGAAGAAACTCTTGCCACGGTGGATGGGGCCTTTTGTGGTGACGGAGAAGGTGAACGAGGTCGCGTATCGGCTGTCTCTCCCTGAAACCCTGAATTGGCATAATGTCTTCCATGTGTCGTTGCTCAATACTTATGTGCAGGGGGGGCGTGTAAAACCTCCCCCCATGCCTGAGATTGTCAATGGCGAACCTCAGTATGAGGTGGAAAAGATTTTAGGGGATCGACTTCGGGGTGCTCAACTGGAGTTCCTTGTCCATTGGAAAGGATACTCACAAGAGCACAATAGCTGGGAGCCAGCTGAAGCCCTTCTCGAGCATTGCGAGGATTTGGTGAATGAATATTGGGGTCAGCCAAGAGCCCATACGCAGAGCAGGGGTAGAAAACCTGTGCGTGCAAAATCCAAACCTCAACGGTAGACAGTGTGTCATGCCTGTCAAACGATGAACACTGTGAGAATGAACGAAATGCGGGTGTCAGATTGCAAGTGTGTAGTTTGTATACCCATACCCACTTGTCCGGCAATTGCGGGGTGCTCTTGTAGCCTGGCGTCCCAACGCGGGGGACGCCCTGCGACGCCCTAGAAAAGCCTTTGCGTTGTCTCGCTCGTGGGCTGGACCGGTCTTGCGAATGTGTGCTGGGGGCATTAACGGAGGTATAGTACCGCCTGAAATCAGGGTCATGCTGGCCGCCTCGCTCCTAGCGCCTGACCCACCATCATTCGGCTTGGCCACTGTGGCTGGAGCAGAGTCTCCAGTTTCTTGGGCATTAATCTGGGTTCTTGTGCATTGGGGGGCTTGTGGCTGTCAATGGCAGGTAGCAAGCAATGCGTTAGCCTTTGGGAAGGCTAGGTCTCATGGCGAGATCGAGCGTACGGGATACGCTGACAACGGTGCGACCGTTGGGTTGGTCTCTGGTGGTCTCCCACCGCCAGAAGGTGCCACTGGAGTTGCCAGGAGGGCAACTGCTTAAGTGGGGAGGGATGTTGTGCTGTGGGTACCAGCGAGATTGTGGGTACCCGATTTGGGAACCACGATCTCGAGGGTGCGATCGATCAGCGAATCCAAGGCTGACGTGGCCATGGCCTAGTCTTGAAGCATCTCTCCAGCTGGCGGACAGCTGGCGTGCATGTCCTGAAACTCAGGAGGGGTTATCGGACTAGTCCAAAGGATCCCGTAAGTAGGATCCTACTGGACGCCTGTCCTAAAGGATCCCAAAGGACGCCAAGGCCGAAGGCCTTGGGACGGCAGGGAGCCGTCTAGCTCACAAATTCCAACTTTGATCTTCGGATTCCGTTCTGTACTGATACCAAACACAACATTTACAGTGTCTCTCGACGCATCGCATTTGCAAATTGAGAATTGAGTTTTGAAGCCCCAATTAGTTCCATCTCAATATTGAGATGGAATGTTGAGGCCTCGGTATTAGCATGGCATCTGCGGGAGGTTTTGCAGTGCACTTGCACAATTGTTATCAAGCCAATTCCAGTTGCTTGGCTCCGTGCCAGTTGCTCAAGCCGTGACAGTTGTTTCGCTACAGAAGTACTTCCCTACTAGTACGCTATCTCAAGATAGTTTTGAGGCATCAATTGAGAGCAAGCAGTCGTCTACCCGTTGATGGTTGGTGTGGCTGCATGCGCGTTTTCCTTTCAGATTCAACTCTCAATGGTTGTCCCAAGATCATGGCCATACACACTACTTTGTAGTCTCACGACTTCTCTGTGAGTGATATTACGCTGATGAGTTAAGGATGATTTCTAATTTCGCAACTTTGTCCCTTATTCTAGAGCGTGCTTGCGCAAGGGTATTCGCGGATTGTGGCATGTTCTGGTTAAAGGAAGTTGGGGCCCACGTGCAACGGAAACTCACGGCGCGAGGGGCAAGATTGCGCTCGAGCAGGCCAACAAGTCTAGATCTAGGATAGCCTAATTAGCAAGTGGTAGCCATATATGGTAGAAGCCTAGTATGTCTGATGTTCCTCATCCAGCTGAACCAAACAGCTCAACCAGCTGCAGTCTCCTATGAGGCCTCCTCCCCCTATATAGGACGAGGAACATCGATGATATCAGAAATACTAGGCTTATACCATCATCAATCAGCCATAAAGTGGAGCCTGAACTTTAGGGATTACTAGGTCCACTCTGTGGTTTAAACATCGACCAATTGGTCGAGAAGTCTTGCATCCTGAGGAGCTCCTATAGGAGGCTAGCTAGGAAAATGGAGAATTCTCCATATTCGAAGACAGAGAATGCTACAGAGAAATCACTTTAAGATCTGTGCAACCTTGAGAGGACGGATTCGGACGGAGTTTTAACGAAGGAAAAAGGAAGATGGAGTTTTAATGAGGTTTGTACATCACTGTAGAGCTGTGGTACCGGTACGCGTACCCCGCGATGTACAAACCTCTTTCACGTGGAGCATGCTAGCATAGCGCTATGCGCATACCCGCGTGCTCCACGTGTGGATGCTCCACGTGAAAGAGCTCGCGAGCCCCGAAAAACATATTCTTTTTTGCCAGGTACCACTGGGATAAACACCCACACTTTTCCCTTATCCTTGTCTTGTATATGTGAACATACGCCTGGACATTTGCGGATTAAGTGATACGTCTTGTTGCACTTTGCACGCAAGTACGTATGTTTATGTACAATGTCTCTGGCGTGCACGTCTAATTAGAATCAAACCTAATATAGTTGTAACTATCAACGTTAACTATGAGCTGTGAACTTTCGGTATTTAGACAAAATTGAGTAAGTATATAACTCACAGCTATAACAACGCGCAGTGATCGCATTATGGAGGAGGCGAAGGCCTGTATATTATGGCCAATAACAAATAACAAGAAAATACAAGCTGGGGCAGGGCGCCCACAACAACCATCTTTTATCCGTGCACGTGCACGTGCAGGCAAGATGCATTTTGGACAGAAGTACCCATAGCCAATCCCTTCAAAACGCTAGCTTGTCAGGACAGCAAGAAGCTCGTCCAGGCCTTCTTTGCTTTAGCTGTTGAGCCCTGGGTGTTCCAGGTAGTAACGACGCTGGTCGAATGTAGTAGCTACTTGGCGCTGACCCGCGATAAGATAGAAGTGCAAACGATAGCATTCAGAAAACTTTGAATTGCATAAGAGGAAATCACACCCCCGACGAATTATAGCTGTTGTAACTTTCTGTCAAACAGGTCCGTCATGTACATGTCGCTGATGCTTGCTGATATCCCAACCATGCGCATGCAGAGGTCAATCATTTGCACATTTTAAAATTTCAAGCTAGGTCGTTTTCAAATTTGTACACGTGCTGCGCCACAAGCACAATACCACCATATCCTCAGGAGGTGGCCACCTCTTGAGGATATATCTGAGGAAATGTATATCAGTTCACCTATATAGACTAGTAATGATATATCATTACTAGTCTAAGCAGTGCGTGCACGTGCTCCACATATGCTGAGGCTTCATATAACCAAATTAAAGACACGATCAGAAAGAAAGTTACTAGTCGGCCCCAGCGGTGGCAGCAGTGACGGTAGCGGTGAAAGTGCTAGTCTGAGTGTCGCGCTCTTCCGTTTTCAAAGCTTCATCATCCTGTTCTTGGTTACCGCTCTCTTCCAGAATCCCATTGGGGCCATCTCCTTGGAAATCTATGTCTTCGGAGGGAGCTGGGGCTGCTGCTTCGGCTGGTTCGTCGTCCCATGTCTCAGACCCATCGTCAGGTCCCGGCGCTGCAATTAAAGACCGGGTTATAAGCTTGGTGATGTATCATTACAGCGCCGCAGATATCTATAGATAAGTTATTGTGTTATTTCCTAGGACGGGCCTGAAGCCGACGTGGCATATGCGAAGACACATGTTCTCTACATTTGCTGTTCCCAAGCACCCAATTTCAACTGCCGAAATGTTGAACAGCTGCAGAGCTCCATCCTTAAAATACAATTTCACATGTCACGGTGTGTAAGAGGATTGGCAGCTTTGGGGATTAATTCCACAGGCACTTGGACATTGCTTACTCAAGGAGGCCAGCATGATATAAGGAAGGTAACATGATATGATTTTATTCTTTTGCAGTTGCAAATTGTTTTCCACTTGCATTTGTTTTCAAATGACAAAAGTAGGGATTGTCATGTGGTCTCATGCACATTCTAACCCATAATACTCCTGTCCATAAGTACACACGTATACGGTGAACTCCTTGAACGTTTCAACAGTGAATCGAACGGCCTTAGAAGGGGTCTTGAAACTTCAAGACCCCTTTAGTGTCCCTAGCACATCCTTGTACCAAGCGAACAAATGTC
>KV908408.1:509878-512378 GCA_002005505.1 Botryococcus braunii
TCGAACCGTCCGGGAGGTCTCCGTGACACCTCCGATGTTAATTATACGGGAATGATTTATTCCCCTTAGTTATATTACCCTTAGTTATATTACCCTTTATTCCCCTTAGTTGTATTAGTAATACTATTACTTAGTACATCGAAGCGAAGCCGTTCAATCATTCAACTTGAATGTACCCTCCACCCCCCCCAAATAAGTTATTCCCACCCTGACCGTCGCTTGGCGTAATTCGTGTGGCATTTCGCAAGGAAATTAATCCCAGCTCTGGAACTCCAGCACGTGATAGTACATCAGTACACGTGACTGCCACGCAAGCATTCCCGGTCCGCCCTTAAAGACGGTGTCACGTCGCCTTAGAGACCCCTAGCAGTACGAGCCTCGCGGAAGCAAACAGTGCCTTTGAAACAAGAAGCCGCTGTGTCCTGAGCATGAACTTTTCGGCCGATTAAACTTGAGGCAAACTATTGTTGCTAATAATAACGCCATGTTTCTTGAAAGATTGTTGTCACCAAACATGGCGTTATTCGTTGCTGTGAAGGCTTCGTTGTAGCGGATAGAACGAGATCGAGGTTAAGGAGCCATGCGCTCGGCAGTTTTTGAAAACAAAAGGGCTTCAGAGAGAAAGTGAATACATCAGTCTCAGGCCCCTGGTACCCGAATAGTCACGTGTCGACAGCAGAAACAGCTGCAGGTGTAAAAAATATAGATATCGGGCATAAAATATGTGTGAAAGGGACGAGAACAAGGAAAAACAGAAACAAGAGGAGCAGACAGAGGGGCAGAGGGTCCAGGAGAGAGGGAAGTGGGGGGAGGGAGAGAAGGAGAGAAAAAGGGGGGGGAGGAAGGGGGAGGGGCAGAGGGGGGGGAGAGGAGAGAGAGAGAGAGAGAGAGAGAGAGAGAGAGAGAGAGAGAGAGAGAGAGAGAGAGAGAGAGAGAGAGAGAGAGAGAGAGAGAGAGAGAGAGAGAGAGAGAGAGAGAGAGAGTGGGGGGGATAGAGAGAAAGGTGGGGGGAAAGAAAGGAAGGGAGAGGGGGGGAATAAAGAATGTAAAACAACCAGTGAGAAAAAAAACAACACACAGACACACATCAAAATTGTGGTGAAACAGCAAGAGAACACAACAGACAAGGAGTTAATGAACCACAGCAGGCAAACCCACACTGAACCCAACGAAACACACACACACACACACACACACACACACACACACACACACACACACACACACACACACACACACACACACACACGCGCGCGCGCGCGCGCGCGCGCAAACGCACACGCACGCACGCACGCACACACACGCGCGCGCGCGCACACACACACACACACACACACACACACACACACACACCCACAAACTCATACACACTCTCACACACACACAACCTTCTTTCTTCCTTCTTCTGGGGCCCAGCTGGCCAAAAGGGAAAGTTTTGTGGGGACTCGTGGGGGACTTGAGGTCTGCATGGGGCCCCAATCGGAAGCCGGGATTCGGTCTTGGCTAGGAAAAAAGAGGCAAGAGATGCGATGGGGCCCTGCTGTTGAGGCCGGATTGTGTGGATTTTGTCAAAAATGATATTTTGATGCTATTACTGCTGTAGGAAAGAACCAAACTCTGTTTTTATGGACAGAACTTGCAAGCACGAAAGGGATCACTAAAAGCCTTCTGTGGCAGGAACAGGCGAATCCCTGACAAGCCGTACGAAATTACGGGTGGGAATAACTCAAAATTTGGGGGGGGGGGGGGGGCTCCCACAGGCGAAGCCGAGGTATTCAATTCGAATTTTTTTACAGATTCCCCTGCATTGGGGTCCAATGTGGTTAGATCACTGTTTGGCCGCACCTCTCTGCAAAATTCTTCTGAACACCACATTTCTAGAACAATCAAAATTTACTTGATAGTGGTTCAGGATCCT
Source organism: Botryococcus braunii (assembly GCA_002005505.1). Taxonomy (NCBI): domain Eukaryota; kingdom Viridiplantae; phylum Chlorophyta; class Trebouxiophyceae; genus Botryococcus; species Botryococcus braunii. Next base: position 511,797 of record KV908408.1, read on the forward strand.
TGCTGATGTAAAATTGCCGCGCAGTGTACTCAAAATGAACCGGAGGGGCCGGCATCTTTTGCAGTTTTTGGCTCGGATGGTACTCTAAGCTCTTATATCTAGTCTGACACGGTGTCAGATACATTCTCTAGTAATTGTTTTACTTACTGCTTCACTTTGCCGAATCACTTTGTGCTTGGTCGCAAGGTTGGGTAGCTACACTCATTCGCAAATCTTTGGAAAGCGGAGTTTGCCACGAGTTACTTCGATAGAAAGTCTAAATGCTACTTTTTTAACTTATGTTTTCTGTCGACCAATCAAGACGTCGAACGGTTGTTACTATGAGATAATCCGTGAATTGATTGTGGTCCGATCGTCTAGTCAGCAGCCTCAGCTTTCTTCCTCACCATCACACTCTCTGGATTAGTGCTCAATTAGACGGCATATGTGCTGTCACAGTGTTCCAGGTGGTCAACATGTTTCTTGTTGTGCGATACTTTTGTCATATCGAACTAGGTCCTCCCCCAACTGCCCCGAGTTAGTTTGCTGCAGGATTTACCAAGGAGTTCCCCCTTGGAGGTGTTTGGTATATCAACACTTACG
>KV908408.1:514878-536133 GCA_002005505.1 Botryococcus braunii
GAGAGAGAGAGAGTGAGAGTGCTCCGCTGAAAGCAACCTTCTGTGTGGGTGTGGGGTTGGATGGTGTCTCTCTCTCTCTCTCTCTCTCTCTCTCTCTCTCTCTCTCTCTCTCTCTCTTCTCTCTCTCTCTCTCTCTCTCTCTCTCTCTCTCTCTCTCTCTCTCTCTCTCTCTCTCTCTCTCTCTCTCTCTCTCTCTCTCTCTCTCTCTCTCTCTCTCTCCTCTGTGTGTGTGTGTGTGTGTGTGTGTGTGTGTGTGTGTGTGTGTGTGTGTGTGTGTGTGTGTGTGTGTGTGTATCTGGCTTTTCCCTAAGGAACAGTGAGCCCCCTGCAGTGAGGCCCAAGGCGGAGGTAGCCGGGAATAGTTTATCCCCGGGCCCACCGATCAGTAAAGCTCATGAGCGGTGTGCGACATATCCGCAAATGCACAGTGAGCCCTAAACAACAAGGATCCCCCAACAATCAAAATTCCCAGAAAACAATGGACCCCCCGCATGGGTAGCCCATGGTAAATAAACCCCGATGTATATACAAGGGGTACACATTTGTAATAACCCAGGCGCTTCATTCTTTGATTTCTTCCATGACTCACCTGACTGGTTTGACTTCAAGACCTACTACCTGCCTCCACTATGAGGCTATTAATGTAGAACCAATGATAATGTACCGCCATATAAGCGCCCAGTCAGACGGGTGCTTCAACTAGTAATCTTAACAATACAACACTTCCCCTTGCCTTTTCCTCAAAAGATGTTGGCCAAACCTGGAGTGTCACGATGACCCTGAAACACTTGCATTGTCAAACGCTCTGTGAATATATCAGCCACATTTTTGGCAGACTCAATATATTTGATGGCCACCTGCCCTTTTGCAATGGCTTCACGTGCAAAGTGAAAACTCTTATACAAATTAGTCTAATGAACTTTGCAGCTTTCATGATAGCTGATCATGATTAAGTAACTTCATTCAAACAGGAATTGTATCATGAAGTTCGCACATCTAGGACGATTGCCTAACGGACTGCGGCCACCTGGCCTTGAACTCCCGTTCAAGCTTTAGAAGCCTGCGGCCCTGGCTGGCCGTAAACCCAGCTTCACTGTTCGGGCTACGCCGCCAATTTGGCCGAAGGAGGGTATAACTTGTTATCGCGGCCATTTCGGGGCTACATGGCCCTCATTGTGGCCCACATGGCCTTATATGGCCTTATGGCCTTATGGCCACATGGCCACATGGCCTTATGGCCTTATATTTTACAATAAGAGGGAAATCAAGGACGGAATCAATGCGAAATACTTGTGTTGAACAGAAGCGAATGATAACTACACCGTATCGGAACCGAATTTACATGGCTTCCATACCGAATCTCGGTCAAATCAGGTCGAAAGTCACTACAAATCTGAACGAAGGCGGACTGAAAATAGCACGGTATCCATAGTGTTTCAACATGGAAACCACACCAAATATCGATCGATACATGTCCAATTCTAACGGAATCACAACAAACTCCAGACCGGAGCTACGTGGATAACGTATGTTTCAAGATGAAATCCAAAAGTTTTCCAAGGGATTCAAAACGTAGTCACTTTGATACAGAAGCACGCATGCGCACACGCACACTCGCACAAGCAGCGCACGTGTGCGTGTGCATGTGCATGCCCGCGCACACCGACACACACAAATACACACACACCCACACACACACACACACACACACACACACACACCGCACGCACGCACGCACGCACACACACACGCACACACACACAAACACACACACACACACACACACACACACACACACACGCACACACACACACACACGCACACACACGCACACATGCACACACACCCACACCCACACATCCACACCCACATACGCCCACACAGCCACACACACATACACACCCCCCCCCCACACATGCATGCACCCCACCCGCCACCCCAAGGGACCAAATCTGTTGAGGTGGCCACTAGTGGTGGTGGTAAGTGTGTGTGTCTGTCTGTGTGAGTGAGAGTGTGTGTGTGTGTGTGTGTGTGTGTGTGTGTGTGTGTGTGTGTGTGTGTGTGTGTGGGTGGGTGGGTGGGTGGGTGGGCGGGTTGTACTAGACTAAGGAAGACCATTGATGAGGTGTCTCGCTAGCGTGACAAGATCGGCTGTGTTGTGGCCGGCTGGTAGGTCGGCTTCGTCGTGGCCGGCTGGTATGTTGGCGCTGTAGTGGCCGGCTGGTAGGTGGGCTTAGTCGTGGCTGGCTGGTATGTATGTGGCGCTGGCTGGTATATACGTTTCCGGTTTGTATATATCTGGCCGGCTGGTATATATGCGCCGGCTGTTATATATGTGGCCGGCTGGTATATATGTGGCACTGTCGTGGCCGGCTGGTATATATGTGGCGCTGGCTGGTATATATGTGGCCGGCTGGTATATATGTGGCAGGCTGATATATATGCGCCGGCTGGTATATATGCTGGTAAGGCACCATCACTGTCGTTAATGTTGGCACTTCCTGTGCTACTAAGTCAATGTAACGTTATAACATTACATGTTTTACATAAATGTATGATACTTCAAAACACAGGCAATCCCGACATGCTGTAGATAGCTGGAGCCTCACTAAGTTTTAGACACACATACAAATTTTTTATCTGCATAAGCACCACGTGCTGAGGACATTTCAGGAGGTGGCAGCTGCCACCTCCTGAAATGTCCATACAATGTGACCTAATTGACCTGCAGGTCAATTAGGTCAAATTGTATGGTTTGCAGGGTGGCATTGCCATAAACTCACAGACTCTTGGCAATGCACTTGCCTGAAGTCAGATTTACCAGCCATCCTCGATCACGCTAACAGAACCTGCAGGGAGTTATGATCAGCTGGTCGTAACTCCCCGCTGCAATGACATTTCCTTACAGTCTGTCTTCATGAAAATGTCTAGCTGAGCGATCATAAATTGCTATGCATAAGCATTGTCAGTGAGACAGACATGAAGCAAATGTCGTTACGATCAGCTGATCTGGTACCACCAGGTTCAGTGATTACGCCAATAAGGCGCCTATCGACATCAGATCAAATGCAATGTACAAGACGTACATTATGGCATGGCCCCCGGGGAACCCAGTAATCTTGAGCAATCTTTGTCCATAAACACACTGCTGCCACCGAATAACACAAAACCATTCAGTTCCTAATTAATTTTCTCACCGTTCGCATAGGCAGCAGTGAGGCATGGGAGCAGGAATACTGCCAACACTGTTGGGCTTCGTGGGCTCCCCATGGTCCTGCCCTGCACATTCAAAAGGTTTACGCGAATAAAGAACTTCTAGGTATACAAACGTTCTATATTATTCATATGCAGAAAAGGGTGCTCGAGACCTATGGCGTCGGGACTGTCATGCGTAATCCACACGACAACAGACAGTTGTAACATTTGACTGTCATGAACGGTACAAATATTTGCTGAAACCTATCGGGTGAAAGAATGCTTCAACGCTCTTGCTGTTGAGCATCGATGCCAAACATAAATTTACAGAAACCGTGCCAGCCAGTTAAAACGCACCTCCACATTTGATTGAGAACAAGGAACGAAATAAGTACGAACTTTCAAACGAAAATTGATGTGTCAGTACCTCACTTCCATAGTCCATCAGGTTTCTGAGGTTCAGTTAAACCTTGAAGGAAGGACGCATCGGGGCAATCCAGAGATACAACAAACACAGAGGAGTGCGCTAGAATATAAGAACCAGAACAAAACGAAGATTATTTTATATTAATTTGAGTTACCAGCACACTGTGGCTTATTCCAGAGACTTATGGGGTTCAGTCAGAGCTTGGAGTATACTCGAACTCGTACGTACGACGTGTCGGGACGAGCCAAAATTGCAGTAACTTGGAACGACAGTTTACAAACATTACAACTTCACACATTTGATATGCAGAACTATTGTTCATTCAAAAAATACACGTGCTCAGGTCACACCTTGGAAACGGTAGTCGATGGTCTGAGTCAAAGCGGTCTAGGTACTTGACGGGAGAATCTATCCCGGGGAGATGTGATATGGAAAATTTCCCCCCTTTACAACAGACTTCTCGACGAGAAGAAAACAATGGGAGTCCTGCTCCCGGAGGGAGGCTTGAGAACTGTTGTAAAGAGGGGAACCCTACCATAGTGGGAGGGATTCGTTCGAACGAGGGTGCGGTAATTTCAATGCATATCGCTAGTGCCTGAGTGACGGTCGCTGAGTGACGTCGTTCCAACTTCGAACCCGATGTCCGACATTGATCATTTGACCTAGGACACGGGATTCCCGATGCATAACACAGATTCGGGGCTGATTCAGGTCTCGCAAGTAACTCAGGGCTCATTGGCCGGGGAAGGTTTTTGCTCTCGTTTCCTCTTTGTTGTTGTGTGGTTGTTATTTCTTAGTGGTTTGTTGGTCTTGGTACTTGAGCCCTTGCTTCCATCTTTGTTTGGTCGTTGGTTGTTGGTTGTTATTTGTTGGTCTTGGGACTTGCTTCCGTATTATAACTTCTGGTTGTCATTGTCTTTTTGGTTGTTATTGCTTTTGTTCTGTCCTTGGGGTTTTGCTGCAATACTTCGGCTCTCGTACGCGCGTGATCTCTCTCTCTCTCTCTCTCTCTCTCTCTCTCTCTCTCTCTCTCTCTCTCTCTCTCTCTCTCTCTCTTCTCTCTCTCTCTCTCTCTCTCTCTCTCTCTCTCTCTCTCTCTCTCTCTCCTCTCTCTCTCTCCTCTCTCCCCTCTCTCTCTCTCTCTCTATCTCCTTCTCTCCCCCTCTCTCCCCCCTCTCCCTCTCTGTCCTTCCCTCTCTCCCTCCTCTCTCTCTCTGGCTCTCTCCCTCCCCCTCTCCCTCCCCCCCCTTCTCTGGCTCCCCCCCCCTCTCTATCTCTCTTCCCCTACTCCCCCTCTCCTTTGTGTACGCATGCTTGCGCAGGGGTGTGAGAGCACTCGTGCATGCACCCGCACGCGTGTGAGCGGGCGTGCGCGCATCGGTGGACAGCGGGAGAAGTTGTTGTAGTGCTAGTCTGTAAAGGGTAACAGGTCCAAGGACCTTAGACGGGGTGTCAGAGGCGACCTCTCCAAGGCAGGACTCATTGCACTCATATATGCATACATGTATATGCAGGCTTTCAAGCCATGCCTGGTTGCAGGTAATTACCGAGTTTGGGGTTTCCAAGCAACCAAAGCTACAAAGTCATGTGGTGGGGTTTGAATTCGGCCATTAAAGCCTACGGGACAGAAGTGCGCACAGATTTCAAGGCCACGTGGCTGTGACGGAAAATGAAAATCGACAAACCATGACTGTGGGTTGAAACAACATAGCCTGCAGGCTATGTTGTCCAGCTGGACTAACTGCGAATAAAACACTGAACACTGAGTAGATGTCCAGGACATCAGGAAGAGTCCAAAAAATATTTTATTAGGGATTAATCCCTAATAAGTCCAATAAACAGCCCCATGGGAACACCTGTTATTGTGTCAATAGGAAGTGACACGCAAGCATGCAAAGGCGTCGGAGCCTTAATGAGCAGATTTGATACCGTGAACATTATTCGTAGAAAAAGATAGAATACCAGGGTAAATCAAGCTTACAACATGCATACCAGGGTAAATCAACTTAACAACATGCTCGACTGCATGTTCCAAGGACGTTTCCTGAACAAGCATGGATGCCAATATGTGGCCTGGCGCTTCGGTACCTTCGCTGATTGCCAGGTTGCTCTTTCGTTGGTGCAAAGGATGCCAAGCGCATGTGGCCCAAGGCTTACTTCCGGATCCCAAGGGGTCATCCGTAGGCATGCCTCTCCGGCAGAGAGAGAGAGCGAGAGAGAGAGAGAGAGAGAGAGAGAGAGAGAGAGAGAGAGAGAGAGAGAGAGAGAGAGAGAGAGAGAGAGAGAGAGAGAGAGAGAGAGAGAGAGAGAGAGAGAGAGAGAGAGAGAGAGAGAGAGTGTGTGTGTGTCTCCGCGCAGAGGGGGAAACGCAGTCAGGAAACCCCCCCCCCCCCAACAAACCGAGAAAAACTACGTGTGTCCCAGTGACCAATTCGAAAGCGGTCACTTATCCGCCAATGACAAGGGCAACTGGGCCTTATTGCATCGACCAGGAGCTCAAGTTTCCGAAGGAGTTGTTGCCACATTAGTGGCGACAGTAAGGACTTATAAGTGACCGAAGTTAGTACTAACTTATCACTTACTGTTATGAATGCTGAATGACTGTTATGAATACTGTTATGAACGCTAGCCATTAATGTGGCAAGCGGGATCGCGTAAGGGGAGGTAAGCGGAATAGCAATTGCAACGCGAAAGCACGTATCCCCCCACCTACCAGTAACCTGCAATGGGAGGGAAAGAGGTAAGCTCTTCCGCTTACCTCTCAGCTTATCTCACACGCATATGCATGTATATATTAAAAATATTCATGCAATGCTTACGTAGCTAGGTATGCATAGGAATTACATATGTTGCACATAATCCGTTCATGGCTGCATCGATATTGCAAATGTGTAGCGATATCGCTTTCTTTCGTGCACTTTGCAGCTGCTTTCATGGTTGCAAATTATTTCGTGCGTTGTTCTCCACATGCTACGCATCTGAGCCTGTTGAACATGTTGAGTTGGTTGGAGGTCCTGGAGCCAGTTGACGACATCATTTACATATAAGGCAAGCTGGCTTATCAATAAGCCAGCCCGAGATCTCTTCAAGAAGTCATAGAAATACTATGACATTTCCGTGAGAAACGCTGGATCCAGAGTGATTGCAGCGGCTGGTGCGTCATGGCGGCACGTCCTTGCTGGCACTGTACATGTAATGACATTATAATGTTTCGTATAGTTTTTCGTTTATGGCAGCAGGGTTATTACCAGTGTCTCTCGACGCATCCCATTTGCAAATTGAGAATTGAGTTTTGAGGCCCCCAATTAATTCCATCTCAATATTGAGATTGTATCTTGAGGCCTTGGTATTAGCATGGCATCTGCGGGAGGTTGCGAAACCGAATTCGGTTGCACTTGTTATCAAGCCGATTCCAGTTGCTTCGCTCCGTGCCAGTTGCTCAAGCAATGACAGTTGTTTTGCAAGGGAAGTACGTACTTCCCTACTAGTACGCTATCTCAAGATAGTTTTGAGGCATCAATTGAGAGCAAGCAGTCGTCTTCCCGTTGATGGTTGGAGTGGCTGCGTGCGGGTTTTCCTTTCAAATTGAACTCTCAATGGTTGCGCAAGGTCATGGCCATGTATGTACGCTATCTCAAGATAGTTTTGATATATATCAACGAGGCATCAATTGAGAGCAAGCAGTCGTCTTCCCATTGATGGTTGGAGTGGCTGCATGCGGGTTTTCCTTTCAGATTCAATTCTCAATATTGCGCAACCATTAATGGTTGCGCAAGGTCATGGCCGTATATACACATCACTGTCTAGTATCAAGGTCATGGCCATATACACCACTTTCTAGTGTGAGTGATATTACGCTGATGAGTTAAAGGATGATTTTTAAACTCGCAACTTTGTCCCTTATTCTAGAGCATGCTTGCACAAGAGTATTCGCGATTGTGGCATGTTTTGGTATAGGAAGTTGGGGGCCACGTGCAACGGAAACTCACGGCGCGCGGGGCTAGATTGCACTCGAGCAGGCCAACAAGTCTAGACCAATTGACAAACTTGCAAGGATAGTCTAATTAGCAAGTGGTAGCCATATATGGTAGAAGCCTAGTATTTCTGATGTTCCTCATCCAGCTGAACCAAACAGCTCAACCAGCTGCAGTCTCCGGAGGATCCTATTAGGCCCCCTCCCCCTATTTAGGACGAAACATCGATGATATCAGACATACTAGGCTTATACCATCATCAATCAGCCATAAAGTGGAGCCTGAGCTTCAGGGACTACTAGGTCCACTCTGTGGTTTAATCCTCGACCAAATTTGGTCGAGAAGTCTTGCATCCTGAGGATCCTCAGCTCCGGAGCTCCTGTTTACACGAGAAGAAGGAGAGTACTCCGCAGTGTTCTCCATTTTCGAAGACGGAGAATGCTGCAGAGAACTCACTTTAAGATCTGTGCAGCCTTGACAGGACGGATTCGGTCGGAGGTTGTAACGAGGTTTGTACATCACTGTAGAGCTGTGGTGCCGGTACAGGTACCCCGTGATGTACAAACCTCTTTCACGTGGAGCATGCTAGCATAGCGCTATGGGGATACCCGGGTGCTCCACGTGTGGATGCTCCACGTGAAAGAGCTCGCGAGCCCCGAAAAAACATATTCTTGTTTGTCCCGGTACCACTGGGATAAACACCCACACTTTTCCGTTATCCTTGTCTTGTACATGTGAACATACGCCTAGACATTTTCGAATTAAGTGATACATCTCGTTGCACTTCGCATGCACGTACGTATATACATGTACACTGTCTCTGGCGTGCACGTCTAATTAGTATCAAACCTAATGTAGTTGTAACTTTCAACGTTAACTATGAGCTGTGAACGTTCGGTATTTTGACAAAATTGAGTAGATATATAACTTACAGCTATAACAACGCGCAGTGATCGCATTATCAAGGAGGCGAAGGCCTGCATATTATGGTCAATAACAAATACGATGTCATTCAAGCTGGGGCAGGGCGCCCACAACAACCATCTTTTATCCGTGCACGTGCACGTGCAGGCAAGATGCATTTTGGACAGAACTACCCACAGCCAATTTCTTCAAAACGTGAGCTTGTCAGGACAGCAAGAAGCTCGTCCAGGCCTTCTTTGCTTTAGCTGTTGAGCCCTGGGTGTTCCCAGGCAGTAATGACGCTGGTTGAATGTAGTAGCTACTTAGCGCTGGCCCGCGATAAGATAAAAGTGGAAACGGTAGCATTCAGAAAACTTTCCGTCAAACAGGTCCGTCGTGTACGTGTCGCTGATGCTTGCTGATATCCCAACCATGCGCATGCAGATGTCAATCATTTGGACATTTCGTACACGTGCTGCGCCACAAGCACATTACCACCATATCCTCAGGAGGTGGCAACCTCTTGAGGATATGTATATCAGTTCACCTATCACTACTAGTCTAAGCAGCGCATGCTCCACATTTGCTGAGGCTTCATATAACCATACTAAATACACGATCAGAAAGAAAGCTGCTAGTCGGCCCCAGCGCTGGCAGCAGTGACGGTAGCGGTGAAACTGCTAGTATGAGTGTCGCGCTCTTCCATTTTCAAAGCTTCATCATCCTGTTCTTGGTTACCGCTCTCTTCCAGAATCCTATTGGGGCCATCTCCTTGAAAATCTATGTCGTCGGAGGGAGCTGGGGCTGCTGCTTCGGCTGGTTCGTCGTCCCATGTCTCAGACCCATCGTCAGGTCCCGGCGCTGCAATTAAAGACCGGGTTATAAGCTTGGTGATGTATCATTACAGCGCCGCAGATATCTTATAGATAAGTTCTGGTGTTATTTCCTGAAACCGACATGGCATATGCGAAGACACATGTTCTCTACCTATGCTGGTCCCAAGCACCCAGTTTCAACTGCCGAAATGTTGGACAGCTGCAGAGCTCCATCCTAATAATAAAACTTCACATGTCACGGTGTGTAAGAGGATTGGCAGCTGTTATGGCAATCAGCGGAAGAGTATTTGACAGAGGCAAAGAGATCCGTCCATGAAGACGAAGATAGCGACTGATCACAATGCGTGAAGTTCTCGTCTTAAATGCAGAGCGGCCAATTATAGAATGTACGCGTTCATCTAAGTATATATGAAAACCAGAGAGAACTGTACGGGATCTCCCCATGCACGCATATGAAGTACAAGGTAATGGTTGTCTTTACATTCCCTCCCCCTTGGAATGAAGATGACGGGCAAGGGCCCTTCTTCATGAAACGCAGATCATGAAGATAGATCAAAAGGCAAAGGAAACCCTTCCGATCTTGCGCAATTAACCCACACACATCGGGTCAATTACAAGTTGCAGAGAGACAAGACATTGGAAGATACTCCAGGCAGGGAAAAGAGGAACAATTCCCTCCAGTAGCACAGAAGATGGCCTTTAAGGACCTTCCCTTCCAATAGAAAGTCGCATCTAGGGAAGAACTGTCCACCACTATAAGTTGATTCCAAGGGGCATGGCTCCCAATCCATATTACTCCCCCCCCATCATTCAACCCAAGTACAGTAGAACAGTAAGCCAGAAAGATAAGGTACAGTGTACCTTATGCTGTACTGTGTGTTGTACTGCTTTTTGAAAGAGGGTCCACAGAGCCTAATTGCAAGGCAACAAACACCATAAGGAGTACCCTCCCAGCCCCAAACCCTCCCAACCCAGAACCCACCCTCCCAAGTCTAAGCGCAGCCGCAGTACAGAGACCCATGCGGCGAAGATCCAGGCTGCCAAGAGGAAATCATTGCTCCAGCAAGGTCATGGCAGTACTGGCGCAGCCGCGATAAGGTCTGTCAGGTGCCTGACATTCCGAAGCGCCTCCCAGGAATTATCATGATCTGACCAGCCTTTCCATTTCACAAGAAAGCGCCAAGAGCGTCCAAATTTCCTCTTGCCCAGGATGGTCTCCACTTCATAGTAATCTCCTTGTCTGCCTGTATACAAAGGACCAGGGTTTGTAGGTTCTGCAGTAGGGTTAGTGGACGATACGTATGGCTTCAATTGAGACACATGAAAAACAGGGTGAATCCTAAAATCAGCAGGCAATTCCAGCTTAAATGCATTCACACCTACAGCTTCCAGGATACAGAAGGGGCCCATATACTTAGCTGATAGTTTAGAGGACAACCCAGGAGGGAGCTGGTTTTGGCGCACAGCCAATAACACTGAATCTCCAACCTGGAAAGGATGATCCCTCCTCTTCCTGTCAGCATAGTATTTCTGGCGCTGTTGGGAAGATGAAATATTAGATTTGGCACTATGCAAAGCCTTCTGCAAGTCCCCCACATATTCAGCAACGGCGGGCACCGACGAGCGCGTAGGAACAGCAGTGGACAAAGGCGTAAGAGGGTTTCTGCCATGGTTCAGGAAAAAGGGGCTATGCTGAGTAGTGGCCTGTACTGAATTATTGTAAGCGAATTCCACAATGGCCAAATACTTGCACCAATCATCTTGCCTGGGACCCACAAACCCTCTCAGCATGTCTTCAACGGTCCTATTAGCCCTCTCAGTCTGACCGTCGGTCTGAGGGTGGTACGCAGTAGACATATTCAGTTGCGTGCCGAGTAACGACATGAATGCCTTCCAAAAATGACTAGTAAACCTAGGGTCTCTGTCAGATACAAGGGAAGTAGGCATGCCAAACCGTCTAAATACTGTGTCAATGAAGATCTGAGCCAACTGAGGTGCATTCACAGTTTTAGAACAAGGCGCTAAGACAATCAACTTGGTCAAACGATCGACAAAGACTACGATGGAGTCATGTCCACAGCACAATGGCAGGTCTGTCACCAGATCCAAAGAAACACTCTCCCAAGGCGACTCTGGTACAGGCAAGGGCTGCAACAATCCAAAAGGTACTTTGCTAGTCCCCTTCATCCGTTGACAGCTAGTGCACTCTCTGCAGTACCGACGTACGGCAGACAACATGGCTGGCCAATAGAAGAACCTGCACACTTGCTCAGCAGTCTTGTGAGCGCCCAAATGGCCTGAAAAAGGTGTGCTGTGACACTCTGCTAGGATCCTCTCCCTCACAGGGCCTTCTGAAACATAAATCTTGTCATGCTCGGTATACAGCAACCCCCTTTTCCAACTCACGGTTCCCTGATCCAACAAACCAGGGACATGTGGATCAGTTTCATAACCCTTACTCAACTCTTCCAACAAGGTGTCTGACACAAGAGAGGAGACATGCAGAGTAGCTAAGTCTGCGCGCCGACTCAACGCGTCCGCGACCACATTATCAGTACCTTTGACATATCTAATGTCAGGCATGAACCTCATAATGTCAGTCAAAAAGCGCTCTTGTCGATCAGTACGCGTCGGTGCAGTTAAGAGGAATTTTAAAGCTTTTTGGTCAGTGTACACAGTAAACTTCCCCCCAATCAGCAAATGCTTCCACTTACGCAGGGCGTGTACAAGGTCCAATAATTCTCTGTCATATGGAGCCAACTTTCGCTCACTGGGCTGCAGTTTCCTAGACTCAAAGGCGATCGGCTGCAGTCCCTTACCTTGATCTTGCTCTAACACACACCCAATAGCAAAGGCAGATGCATCCACATGCACGACAAAAGGTTTTTGCAAGTCTGGTGGGAGCAAACAAGGAGCAGTACACATCAGATGTTTCAATTCACGGAAAGCCTTCTCATGCAAGTCATCCCATTGCCATGGAGCATCCTTTTTAAACAACTCAGTAAGAGGGAAGGCAACATGAGCAAAGTGGTCTGCAAATGTATCATAGAACTGTAGAAGACCCATGAACGAACGAAGTTCAGACACACAGGTAGGGGTGGGCCAATTCATGATAGCCTCAACCTTCTTCGGGTCCACCCTCACTCCCTCACTGGAAATGACATGTCCCAAATACTCCACCTCGGGTGCGCAAAACAAACACTTGGAGCGTTTACAGAAAAACTGATGGTCTCGTAGTGCCTGAAGTACAAGTCTCAAGTGTTGCAAGTGTTCCTCAAAAGACTTACTATATATGAGGATGTCATCTAAATAAACCAGCACAAACCTGTCTAAGTAAGGCGCCAGAACAGTATTCATCACGTATTGAAACGTTGCGGGGGCGTTTGTCAGACCAAAGGGCATCACAGTAAATTCATAGTGACCATACTTTGTCTTAAAAGCAGTCTTCTCTATACTATTCTCATGCATACGGATCTGGTGGTACCCAGAGGCTAAGTCAAGTTTAGTAAAGAGCTTACTACCACACAACTGCTCGAACATTTCATCGATACGTGGCAACGGGTGTTGGTTTCTTATAGTCAATTTGTTTAGAGCGCGATAGTCAATACACAACCGCCAACCACCGTCCTTCTTGGGGACAAAAAGGATGGGAGCACCGTAAGGACTAGAGCTGGGCCTGATGTACCCTCGTTCCAGCAACTCCTGCAGCTGTGCCCTAAGCTCAGCAAGCTGAGCCCCCGACAGCGGGTAAATGCGGGAGGCAGGAGGTCGAGCACCAGGTTCCAGGTGGATTTCGTGGTCTCCGACTCGAGGTGGTGGAAGACTGTCAGGCAAGCCTGATAGGACATCCGAGAACTCCTGCAACAAGTCCTCCAACCCCGGCTGGGCATGTATTGGTTCAGAATCCCGTTGTACAGGTTTCAACTTGAGCACGTACAATTCTGTCAAATCAGAAGCAAATCTATCCAACTCTATGGCAGAAATCACATATTTAGGCGCATCAGAACGCTGACTACCCACCAAAACATGTGTGCTTTCACCATCAACAAGACAAACAGTGTTCAAGCGCCAATTTACACATGGATTAAACGCTGTCAACCAGGGCTTTCCTAACACAACATCATAGGTATGCAGCTCTGTAGGCAAACAATCCACTCGGAACTGAAACGACCCCACAGACAAGTCAACTGCACATACCTGATCAGTTACCTTGGCTCTACCATCAGCGAGGTTCACTGTCAACAACGAGTTGAGAGGCATAGTGGGTAAAACAAGAGCATGCATAAACTCTTCACTCACAAAATTAGCTGTAGCATACCACTATCCAATAGCACCCTACATGCAACACCCTGCACCAATCCCTCAAACTGGATACACGTATGTGACAAGTCAGGAGTCGCTACAGTAAAATCTGCGCTCATCTGTGCAATATGATGAAGGGGCTGATAGGTGAGTTTACTAGGTACAGCTACAAGCCTAGTAATGACAGACACCTCAACCATGTCCCGCCCGAGAACACTCTTAACAGTGGGAGGCGCCTGAATCGCAGTAGATTCTCCCCATAACTGCAGTAGAGATGTCCAAGGGATAACGATGGTCGCATGGCGTTGCTCCTGCAGTTCTGGCCCTACAGCCTCCCCACCTGTGGACCTGGGGCAAAGCAGTGTTACCCTATCCCCGGGAAGGGCCCGTGTAATCACTCTTTCCCAAGCCATGGGAGCAGCTTCAGAACTCAAGGAAACAACCAACTCATGGGATCCATCAACATGCGTCTCTCTACCCTCACACTGCTCACAAGCAGGGGTGATCAGCCCAAAAGGGGTTTCAGACACAGGCAAGCGTTGCGAACTCGTCACATGAGTCACAACACTCTCAGAAAAGGTGCGTAGGTAGGTAACAAACTCGTCAAACGCGGGAAGAACCGGGATCCCTGTTTGAATCTCCATGGTACCAACACCTGTCACACCCCACAGCCACACCTATTAGGCAGCCGTTTTGTTTTTTACTTTTCTCATTTCAGGGTGTAAGACCCAGCATGCATCGACATTTGGGGATTACTTCCACAGGCACTTGGACATTGCTTACTCCAGAAGGCCAGCATGATATAATGAAGGTAACATGATATGATTATATTCTTTTGCAGTTGCAAATTGTTTTCCACTTGCATTTATTTTCAAAAGACAAAACTAGGGGATGTTATGTGGTCTCAGGCACAATTAAACTAAATAATACTCCTGTCCACAAGTGAGCACGTATACGGTGAACTCCTTGAACGTTTCAACAGTGAATCGAACGGCCTCAACAGGGGTCTTGAAACTTCAAGACCCCCTTAGTCTCCCTAGCACATCCTTGTACTAAGCGAACAAAGGTCTGCCAATGGATACAGTTGCTAATCGAAACGTGCGCGAACGTACGTTTCCACTTCCAAGACCACGGGTAAGTCGTAGTAAGGCATCTGGACCAGATTTTAAGTAGAGTCATGGCATTTTTGGGCTCAAAGTCACTATCTTCAAACTGGAAAAGGGGGGGATTGTTAGGTCGATCTCGACATGAAGGATTATGATTTCTCTGTGCATATATACACCTTCACCTCAAACTTTCTTGTCCGTGAATTGATTTCCCCTTGATGTGGAAATTCGACTATGGAAACATCATTCCCAGGTGTTTGCGGAATTCAATTTGTTGGGTGGCAATGTTTCCAGACTGCGGAATCTGTGAAGCCCCCCCCGCCCCCCCTCCCCCCCCCTCTCTCTCTTTCTCTCTCTCTCTCTCTCTCTCTCTCTCTCTCTCTCTCTCTCTCTCTCTCTCTCTCTCTCTCTCTCTCTCTCTCCCCCTCTCCCTCTCTCTCTCTCTCTCTCTCTCTCTCTCTCTCTCTCTCTCTCTCTAGAGATCTCTCTCTCTCTCTCTCTCTCACTCACTCTCTCCCCCCCCCCACACCTCCGTTTCCGCGCTTGTCTTTTGGTGCAAATGCAACTTCTTGTTTCATGCCCCCTTCCTTTTCATATCGTTGTTCATGTTTTACCGTCACGTCTGACCATGGCCCCTTGCTTTCGCGCAGCAGCATGTCGGATACGTGGTTTGCGTTTAGGATATGCTCCTCATGTCTAAGGATGGGCTAGGGAAAAGAATCATGCTCTCTCAGAAACTGTGATCGTGATCCTCTAAGGAATTCAAATCGCCAGAAGGGCATCACAGACCCAGACCCATTGCGTTTTGGAAAAAAAAATGCATGCATGGTTTACGCACTAGTGTGCAGTTCTAACAACAAACAATTCTGCTTCCGACAGTGGCATCGCTCTTGGTAATCGATTGATTTATGTTGAAAGGCCAGTTGACAATAATTTGTAGTTGAAGTCTTTTAAGCAGGTATGTGTATGTTGGGACGAAGCTTATCATTTTTGAGGGTGAGTGCTGTGCCAGATAGAAGTATAAGGTGCGTCAGCTGCACACCTGGCGCAGGAGCAATAAGGGATGGAGGGAAGGCTGGATAAGCGTCAACGTCTGTCGCATCCTCAAGGTCGTCATCAGGAGCAGCATCAATATCTTCATTGACAGGTGAAGTGGGGGCTGGTGATGGTGGGGAAGGAGGCGGTGGTGGTGGCAGTGGCGATGCCTCGAGCATGGGGCTGCTCATTGGCGGAGGATTGGTTGGTTCAACCGTGGGACTTGGACTCCACGATGCCGAGGGAGGATGTTGTGACTGGTTCCAAGCCATATGTGGCCAGCCCGGTTTATGGGAATGGGAGGGACCGTTGGATTCGGGGTCTGGTATACGGGTGCATAAAGGGGGCTCGAAGGTTCGCTATGCGGCTGATAGAGGGGAGCATAAGCCGGTTTCCGCATCGGAATGAGGATTGGGCCAGGGGCTGGCGCTGGTATGGATTCTCCGGATAGGGGACTAGAGGCTGGCCATGTCCACGGCCAATTCCATGGATTGCCTGTGTCAGTTGATGCTGAAACTGAACTTGCCGCATCTGAAGGCTTTGGACGTTGCTCCCATTCTCCTTTTCCGTTCGGCAGGACTTCTGCACATGTATGTGTATTAATGTAAAACAGCGATCAATACTTGAAGAACAATTGCGACAATCTCTCTAATATCTACTTTACAGAACGTGGTAGTCTGCTCTCCTGCAAATCCATTTGAACTTAGTTGGAGGCATTGCAGAAAAACTTCAAGTCTTTCGCCCGATGATTCATGTACATCACCCAAGGTGCTACATATGGGATGTGTACAGTGGTCACCCCAAAATGCTCTACCTGTACAGGTGGTGCTACGGGAGCTGGCATCATGGATCTCGGCATGAATAAATGTTTGCTCGATTAAGTCCCAAGCACATGTGTGTGTGTGTGTGTGTGTGTGTGTGTGTGTGTGTGTGTGTGTGTGTGTGTGTGTGTGTGTGTGTGTGTGCGCGTGCGTGTGTGTGTGTGTGTGTGGGTGTGTGTGTGTGTGTGTGTGTGTGTTGGGGGGGGAGGGGTGTGTGTGTGTATGTGTGTGTGTGTGTGTGTGTGTGTGTGTGTGTGTGTGTGTGTGTGTGTGTGTGTGTGTGTGGGTGGGTGGGTGGGTGGGCGTGCGTGTGTGTTGGTTTTGTGTGTGTGTGTGTGTGTGTGTGTGTGTTTTGTGTCGTTGATGTAAACTTATCTTCCAAGATCTGCACTGTTCAAATAAAAGATGCACGTGGCTCACAATGTAATCTTGTCTGGATAATACATCGCACCCTATGCATGCATGCGCTGCCGACAGAAACGGAGATATACATTACACGACATATGCCATGTATATGTATGGCAACTTACACCATACACACGCCATATGTTTATGCACACTGCTGGCTTCCGGCCGCATTCCTACAGGGCGTAAAGTAGAAGAAGATACATACGTGTAGGGGAACAGGCCTGCCACAAGATGCTGAACGCAGTAGGGGTTCCGAAACTTTTTGAAAACTCGCTCTCGCAGGATAGCAGGTGACAGGGCCGTCTATCAGATGTACGGTGTCCAGCAACTAAACGTTGATGAGATGGGGAAAGTCAACAACAGATCGAGGCAAATTAAGCCGCTTATTGGTAAAGCGGAGATCATCAACGACCTCCTAGGTCGGGGTGCAGAATTTAAAGGCAGAACGGCGGGTTACAGTCAAGTTCCTTTTCTTTTTTTTTTCTTTTTTTTTTTCTTTTTTTTTTGGGGGGGGGGGGGAGGGGGTCCTCTTGGATCATGTCCTGTACATGCGACTTTTTGGCCACGTCCGAGGCAAGAGGATCTTGATTCTGGACCGCTGTACATATTCAAGCACTCATGAGTGCTTGAAAATGTACAGTCGCAGAAGGAGGAACGTTCTCGACATCTCACGTGCCTTACATACATTTCTGATCAGTCGCAGAAGGAGGAACGTTCTTGACATCTCAGGTGCCTTACATACATTTCGCCCATGGAGAGACTTTTAGAAAATTTCTATTACCTGCAGGACCTCCTAGGACTCTGGCCTGCGTCCGCACGGCCCCAAAACAGAGGTATATACTTAGCATCACAATTCCCGGACGCCATTTTGAAGCTTGCGAATCGTCCGAAACTTGGCATCTTGATGAACCTGTGGAGGCATTAGAAGTACTGACTGTTGTCAAGTTGTATGAAGACGTTGTATGAAAGATAAAAAAGGGGAGAAAAGGGAAACAGACACACACACACACACACACATACACACACACACACACACACACACACACACACGCGCACGCACGCACGGACACACGACAACACACACACACACACACACACACACACACACACACACACACACACACACACACACACACGCGCGCGCGCGCGCGCGCGCGACACGGATCTGAGTGGCTTGACCGGATATTCTTGCGCAGGACACACCTACCCATACCTATAATACCTATAACCACAACCTACCCAGGGAACCGTTACTCCATACCCCACAAGGGCAAACGAGCGGGCAGCTGCTGACCTACTGCCCGAGCAATAGTAAAATAGACTAAGCCCACTTAAGAAACAGAAGCCTGAAGCACAATATCCTGCAACCGGTCTAAGAAGTCCATGGATCCACGGCATCACCATACAATCTGCAAAAAACTTTAAAAGTGAAAGAAGGAAAGAAATCAACCGCCAACGGCAAAAAAATCCGCTAAACTTTATAATCCATCACTTCCTGATCTCATGCATCCTCATGATGTCAATCGTGCATGCTGACCTTGTGCACACAACAAGAGTTACAACTCGTCCTGAAACTGTAAGCTTGTAAGTAATGGCCCACTTTACGCCCAAATTTCCTATAAAGGCCAAACTTTTTTATTAACCGTGGAGAAACCTAGGTTTTAAAGGTTTTAGATATGTTATGTTTACAGGAGGGCCGTCCAGCTTTGTGCAAGGTGATACTACGGAAAATCCGGCGTCGGATCGAGTCGATTCGCGTCAAAAAAATCTTCGACGCTCGGGGTTTCGACGGTCTTCGACGCGGGAGGGTTGAATACCGTCGAATACCGTCCCAAAGAGTCGAATCGTGACCATTGACAACCGCAACACATTGCGGGAGATTGCAGCTTCGTATTTATGTTTTTTCCCTACACAATTACCTTTTCACATTAAAATATCGTAATGAAGCTTTAGCACAATTTTCCTAGTAAATTCGACGTGCTTCCGAAGCCCTGAACCACCAGCGACACCGCGAGCAGTGTCGCTGGTCGCTAACACTCAATACCCATACCGCACCCTTGCTTATACATGTATAGATAATATTGGAATTAGTCTATCGCATTACTTCGTGTGCAGCAGCCGTCCTTCCGAATTGGTTAGCTATTGAGCAGATCACACATTAAGCACCCACTAAGGCTCATCAAGATGGGGTGCTTGATGGCCTGAGGAGAATTCAACTACATTGAAAGCCAGCCATTCCTCCCCATTCTTCAGGAATGGCAGATAAATCAGCGGGCCTGCAATCCCGTCCAACAAATCCCGTTTCCAAAGTTCTGTCTTCCTTTGCCATGCACGGGAGGAGAACCAGGTTTTCCAAGCGTTCCTTGTACAGCTTTTTAGCCCAAGTCTGAAGTCGCTGGCCCTGTTCTAAGTCATTGCTGAGGCCCAGGATGGCCTTCATCAGCTTCTTGAACACCCCCAAGAATAAGGCGT
This sequence comes from Botryococcus braunii, assembly GCA_002005505.1. Classification (NCBI taxonomy): domain Eukaryota; kingdom Viridiplantae; phylum Chlorophyta; class Trebouxiophyceae; genus Botryococcus; species Botryococcus braunii. The sequence goes on from KV908408.1 coordinate 534,358, forward strand.
GGCCGAGGGGGAACGTGAACGCTGCAGTCATGTTGATGTATGGGAGGCATTCGTACAATGGAGACAATGCGTAAAAGCTGTTGTTCTCGAGACGGGGTCTGGGGTTATCTACTGTAATCATGCCAGCTCCCATTGCCTGGTCCACGCACCGTCGAATCGCGTGCGAGTGACGTCGAATTCCTTCATGTTTTCGTAAGGAAAGCGTCGAAAATAACAGGCGCTCGAGGCGTCGATCAATTCGCGCGGAATTATTTTGGGACTCGATTCCGGTACAATCGGGCGCGTTTCGACTCGATTCCGCGGGGGGATTTTCCGTAGTGTGATAGTAGTACTATTATCACCTTGCACAAAGCAGGACGCCCTCCTGTAAATATATCATATATAAAACCCTTAAAACCCTAGAAATACATCGAAACTTTGAAATATGGCATTTTCATAAGCAAAAACTGTCAAGCATAAAATATCAAGCATAGTAAGTAGTATGCCACAGCTCCGATGGGAGACCAGAATCGAATAAAAGCCCGTTTCATCATGAGTCTGTTGTCAGTACGCATAAAATTTGCACGGGAGTCAGACTGGAACTTATTCTTGAATATTGAACCCAAATGGAGCATACGATGTGTATGCCTAGGTTCGAACGATGCTGTGAGGGTGCAGGGCAATGGCTACGTAACCTTTCGTACATGGGCATCAGCTGAGACCTAAACGCACAGATCACAAGCTATTCGAAGGTTATGGTTGGGAAATAAGTTTCTAGTGTTCTTTGAACAACCCGCAGCTAGGCGGACTTCACAGTTTGCTTTCAAGGCCATCGAATCGTAAAAGCACCTTGAGCTTTAGTCAGAAATTTATTCCACTCTGTGAATTTATTTGCTGAAATGATATTGTGGATGCTGTCTGGATGCAATTCACTGGTTCCAGGAATAGCGTACAAGGCGAGTCGACAAATTCACCGTCTCGAATATCCGTCTCACGTATTGCGGTGCTTGTAAACAGAAGCTCCTTTTGTAGCAGCCTTTCGAAATAATGACTTTCACGTATCTCCCTCCTACACACTTGTCCCTTGCTGTATTAATCTGTCTCTGTCAGGCATGATGGAATGTTGCGGTAAAAACTCTGCGAGCCAGTTTGACTGGATCGCCTTCCACGGTTGTTGAAGCTAACCGAACCCAGACGGACCGAACACGGCAGGTTCCTGAAGTCGTGTCGACGGTGTAAATGGCTCCCCGAGGCTCGGAAGGTCGAACCCTCCGGGAGGTCTCCGTGACACCTCCTGTCTTAAACATAACGTAGCTGGGCCTCTCCCAAGGGGCGGCGGAACCTGCCCCCAAATCCCGGCAGATGGCAGGCGCAATGCAGTGCGGAAAAGCTTGGCAGGCGCAATTAGGTTGAATTGCGAGCAAGGTATGTGAGATGTGCACGGGGAGACAAACATCACACCTGTTCAGATATATCGTAGAATACTTATATAACTATTCTACGACACTAGATTCCATTTCAACACTCTGGCATACATATTCACTGAACTACAGCCCTATACAAAAGTTATCAATTATCGTTGCGCTTTAGGACTGTTTAGTGATTCTGTGGGACCTGGTGGCCTATCATGTCAATCTAAACTGATAACTTACAAATAGTAAATTAGCTGTTAGTCAATCCATGCATTAACTCAAGGTGAAGACTTTGACGATCAGCTAGAAGCATTCTCTCTCTCTCTCTCTTCCTCTCTCTCTCTCTCTCTCTCTCTCTCTCTCTCTCTCTCTCTCTCTCTCTCTC
>KV908409.1:0-27500 GCA_002005505.1 Botryococcus braunii
GGGGATGCGGCCCTCCTCCCTCAGGGACCGACGGCAGATCGGCCTGCAGCCCTTCATTGACACCGTCCTGCGCACCAGGGCCCGAGAATACAGCAACAAGCGCAAGGCCGTCCCCCACCACCCCGCCACAGCCCGCCAGGTGTCAGCCTTGCTCGCCCCTCCTCCCCCCCGCTTCCTCTCCCCCCTTCTTTTCCTCCCCGCTTTCTCGTGCACATGTGTGTGAGTGTGTGTGTGTGTGTGTGTGTGTGTGTGTGTGTGTGTGTGTGTGTGTGCGCCCGCGCGCGTGGTGTTTGCGTGGTGTGTAGGGGGACGGCGGCGGAGGTGTGTGTGTGTGTGTGTGGGGGGAGGGGTGAGTGGGGGGGAGAGAGAAGGGCGATAGGGAGAGGGCGAGGGGGAGGGGGAGAGACAAGGGGCGGAGGGAGAGAGGGAGCGAGAGAGTACGCCCCGCAACCGTTCTGCCACCCCCTTCCACAGAGACACACCCACCACCCACCCCCCACACACACACACACACACCCACACACACACACACACACACACACACACACACACACACACACACACACACACACACACACACACACACACACACACAGGCCGCGTGCACTCCTTACACTCTCGCATGCAAGGCGTTGAAGATTCGAAGAGGGACGGCAGATTGCAGACAAGGTTGCGGATTACGGTGGTTCCGAGCCTGAAGCCACTGCTCTGGGCCTGCAGGCGAAGATATTACTGGTAAAGGAGCAGCAAAAGAAAGCCCGCACGGCATCCTACTACGACAGCTACGAGAACGGGGACTACGGGGGAGAGGCCCCCAGCGTGAGCGGGACCTCCCTGCCGAGCTTTGGAAGGGGCAAGCGCACGGGGCGTACCGCCCGGCAGTACAACGGCGACCGTACCAGGTTTGGAGACGTGGTCACCTCCCCCAATGGGCAGCACCCGCTCGCAGACTTGGCCGCGTACGACGCCGACAAGGAGCTCACTTGCAAAGATGCTGTGGACGCTCTGCTCGAGTTGAAGTCCATGTGACGCTGACGCTGACGCTGATGTTGAAGCCCGTGTAACCCCTGCGCTGATGCTGATGCTGAAGTCCATGTGACACTGGCACTGATGCTGATGCTGAAGCCCGTGTGACGCCGGCGCTGTTGCTGATGCTGAAGCCCGTGTGACGCCGGCGCTGTTGCTGATGCTGAAGCCCGTGTGACGCCTGCCTTTGTGAAGCCCGTGTGCGTTGATGCTGTGGAGGCTCTGCTAGAGTTGAAGTCCGTGTGACGCCGATGGACATCGCACCACCTCCATCCTTGTCGAGGCCATGCATGGCAATGCAGTGCCCCCTTCGGGCGTACCGCATCTCGATGGGAGGCGGGCCGTCAAGCCTCAAAGAGAGCGGGGTATAGGAAGGCGATGGGGGCAGGTGGGGCCGAGAAAGAGGGAGAGAGAGAGAGAGAGAGGGAGAGAGAGAGAGAGAGAGAGAGAGAGAGAGAGAGAGAGAGAGAGAGAGAGAGAGAGAGAGAGAGAGTATGTGTGTGTGTGTGTGCACGCGCTCGGGGGCGTGGACGCGTTGGTGCGTGTGCATGCGCGTCGGGCAGGCATGAGCAGCAGATTAAATAAGATCACGCAGGGGATGGCAACTGTGTTTAGGCTTTCGTAAAGCACATGTGCATGAGAGTGAGGGATGACATATAGTGAGGGTTGGTTGCACGTAGACGTCGCAATCAGAGAGGAGACGTACAGACAGCTCATGGGATGTTGCCAAGTTCTGAAGGCAGGCAGATCCTACTAGCGTCTTTTAGCAGCTGCGGGAGCTTCCCCATCTCATCAGCCTCTGCCCGGCTGAACGCTCATCTGCATTCTTCCTTTTTTTGCTCATAGTCTTGTGATTCAACCCGAATGGTTAGAAGAAGAGCAGCAGGGAGCAAGACTGAGCCTCCAAGATCCAGGTGTGGGGTTTTGGCTCTCTACGCCTGACGTCTTTGGCCGAGGCAGCTGGCCGAGGCCGAGGCATCGGGACTTCAGGCATTGCTGGGCAGGCGTCATGTTTTTATCCAATTGCACAGTACCACGGAACATTTGAAGACGGTCAGTAGTATAACCGGCTGTGGAATCTTTTATAACCGGCTGTGGAATCTTGACGCTTCTGCACTCACTTGGCTTTCATGAATTCGCATATGTGTGGCCGTGCAGCAACTGGTAGATTACGACAGGTTGAATATATACAACGCAATATTTGAGGTGTGGAAGGGAAGATGATGATGTTGATGATGATGGTCATGTTATGCTCCTGGGACCGTGTATGTCATCATCTGCTTGTATTGCACTCAACCTCGTCTGGAATTGTCCTGAACCCGTATCCTGGTGGCAAGTGACACGTGTCGTGCTCTTGTCTCCTCCTCCGTTAATGCTGAGCATGCAGGGCTGCGAGTGCCCACACGCTGCTGCTGTTTAGGTGCATTTCCCATTTCCAGGGAGACACTGAGGGAGGCCAGAAAGTGGGTCACGTGGCTGTACATCACTTCTCATTCCTGACGGGCCTCATAACGAGGAGCACATTCTCGAATAGAGCGTATGGCACCACGTGGTGCACCCTGGTGTCATTGAAGAGACAAGGGGATCGTGAACACGTTTTGAGTGGGTGTACCTCAGGCCTGATGCCTGCGTTATGAGCTGCTTTCATGGCCTGCCCCTCAAGGAGATTGAATCTGACCAAATCTGATGGGCCCGTCCATTGCGGACCTTGTTTCAGCACGTTTGCAGTTATCAAGTGCCTGATTTTATTTCTGAAAAGCATTGATCTCCCCCCCCCCCCCCCCCAAACCTTTTCCTCTGTGCGCGGAATCCCCCCCCCCCCCCCCCGGGGGGGAAGAGCTTGACCTCTCCCACTCACCCCTCTCGAGGGTGGTGGGATCCACAAAAGGAAGGGCAATGGCGTTTTGCTGGATTGATGGTTATGGGTCAGTTTTCGCTTGGTGTGCAGGCACGACAGTCTGAATAGAAGAATAGGAAGGCATATGCTCAGGAAGTTGAGAAGGAATCAGGGCTATTTTGTTCGATGCTGGTAACTCCTACGCACCCATTAAAACACGAAAACCTCGTAGGGATGCGGGTCTAATAAAGGACCTTCAGCCTCGAGAAGCACCGGTACATGTTAATAACACGTAGACGCTGTTACCCAAATCGTTAATGAACATTTGACGTAGATTGAAGGCGTGGTCGTGCTCCCAGGGTCCCTAGGAAGGATGTTGCAACATCCAATTGGGCAGGCAGTTGCACTCGTTGCAGACGGAAATCCTGGTGATAGCGGCCCGAATGGGCATGTGGGAAGCTATCATGATCATGGAAGTTATCCATCGCCACGTACACGGGAACTCGTTCTGTCAAGACCAGTTAGTAGGTTAATTAGAGCAACACATGTATAGGGTCCTGCTGGGAGGAAGGAACTCTTGCAAGAGTTCCATTTCGCTTCTGAGTTTATGTTATAAAGCATCGAGCCAGGCGGAAGAGTGAAGTCAGAAACAGCGTCCAGAGTAATTTGTGGAGATCCTCAAGGGGCCCCGCTTGATAGCCCGGGCTTGCCCGCTAGACACAGAGTTCAGGGCTCGGAAGGGGTTTGAAAGTCGAAGTAGGAAGTCTTTGAACACGCAGGTCCATACCACGAGTTTGAGGATTTTGGATTTCAGAGATTCGATTCTGGGGTCGTGGTGTGTGTACATAAGTATAAGCTCGCGGCTCGGGGGAGTAGGGGCACCAGGATCTCTCTTGATAGGCAGCGGCGGCCGGCCAAAAGCAGTTTCATTGGTAATCGGAGAGGCCGATCTAGCAAAGGGAGGAACTGTGGACGGGGTCTGTAAGTGGTAAAGGCAATGTGGATGAGCTTGCGCCCGTATTTGCGGACACGCTGGTTGCGCGGTATTTGCACTGGACTGAAAGGTTTGCAGATCTACTTGGCTGTGCATCGCCGTGATCTGTCTCATCTCATCCTCGGCACAGTATCTCAGCTTCAGCTTGTCCCAAACTCGAAACATAACCCTCGAAATGTTTTTGTTTCGGACAACTTTTTGGTAACGTGCACAGCCCTGCTGGCACCTGTTGATGAAGTGGAAAGTAGCGCGCAAAAGAGTTAAGGTTTTGCTCAAGCATGTGTCTCATTCTACACTCCGAAAGTTCCATCTGTTCAAACCAACTTCGATAATCTTTAAATAATGTTATTCACATCTCTGTAACCCCTCCCCATGTTGCTGGTGCTGTCACACCCTAAACGGATCCCTCTTCTCCCCATCCCCTCCCGTGCGTGCGTGCCGTGCGTGCGTGCGTGCGTGCGTGCGTGCGTGTGTGTGTGTGTGTGTGTGTGTGTGTGTGTGTGTGTGTGTGTGTGTGTGTGTGTGTGTGTGTGTGTGTGTGTGTGTGTGTGTGTGTGTGTTGGGCCGGGGGTGTGTGTGTGGGGGGGGGGGGAACTTTTGTCAGCAGTCTTTTCCTGCAATGCCCAAGCCCCCTTCTCCTCCCCATAGCCGCAGCTGTACCAAACCCCTTATGTCGCTGTACGTTCACTTTTCTCAAATCACAGTCAATGACTCTCTCGGAGAGTCTCCCCCCCCCCCCAACCCGCCCCGCTCTTCGCAACGGTTTTACCATTCCTTTACTCCATGCTCTCCAAAAGGGATCTGTGGCCCATGTGACATGAGCCATGTGTCCTGGATGGCCCAGTTATTCTCTTGTTCCCTCAGTGGTACTGGTGCCAGCAAGTGCAAGGGAATAAGGGGGCAACTGTCTGGTCCCAGATCTCACTTCTTGCACTTCACCAATTGGCTGCATCTTATACACATAGCACCAACGCGATCATTACAGATAGCAACCATCAAGAAGGATTGTCTTCAAGGGATTAATCAATATTGTGATTGCTCGACGCTTGGCCCCCCGGTTTTTCATAATTTGCACCAAGGTAGACAAGTCTGCTGAATGATATCAATAGAAACAAGTCTGCTGAATGATATCGATAGTGTTGAGTTGTGAACATACATTATAGAATGCCTTGTGCTTTAGGTGATCTTCAAATGTACATTATTAGGATACGGGTCCACTATCCACATAAGGTACCTCAAGACCCGTTCGGATGAGGTCTATTTCGAACATAAGGTACAATCTGATTTAGATTACGCGTTAGTGTGAAAGGACTATTAAAGCTGCGATCACCGCATAGTCGAGCAACTGGTTTGGAAAGATACTGGGCACATAAGGATGCCAGTCTTGTTCATGCAGTTGCATGTGTCTAAAGAGCAGACAGTCGTCAAGGACTGTAGCTGGAGAGGCACGAACTTACGACCTGTCTGCTTGCTTACAGGTGCGGTGACGCAGGGTGTGTATTGGTAATGTGTTCATGTTTGATTGCTTGTTTGTAAGTGAACCATCTTAGTGGACAATCAAGTCTCCCAAACAGCTAAGGGACGGAGTCTTGATTGAGTATAGGAAGGTACTTGCTTTCAGCCGTCAGGAGCTTATCCGTGTGTAGATGCTCATTGACAGATCAACATGTAACGGAACTGGTTTGGAAAGATACTGGGCACATAAGGATGCCAGTCTTGTTCATGCAGTTGCATGTGTCTAAAGAGCAGACAGTCGTCAAGGACTGTAGCTGGAGAGGCACGAACTTACGACCTGTCTGCTTGCTTACAGGATACGCCACTGCCCATAACCTTTTACAGGTTATGGGCCCACGCCCTTCCAGCTGAGCCAAGGGCAGACAGGAGTGCATGGCATCATCGGATGCATCTGTACTGGGTTTTCCACGGACTCGCCTGACGGCAAGAAGAAGTAAAAAAGGAACAACTGGATATTCACTCAGAAGGCCTACCGACAAAGTCTTCAATATCTTGGGAAGTTTTTTTCCGTGAAGTGACCTGAGATTATCACCCGTCGTCGTTGTCGTGAGACCGTCAGTAGGTCCGGGTGGTCAGGCAATTGAATTGCTGAAGAATATTTTGCATATCTTGCATATTAAGGGTACATGCTAGACCTCGAAAGGGTGGAATACTTGAAAGTGCTGTGGTGTACGCCGGAAGGGTATACTTAAACCAGCTGTGTCAGGCTGAACGCTGTGAGAGCAAGTGAAGTGTATGACCAGACCTCAAATTCGTTCCCAAAGCAAGGTTTCTGAAAGTAATCCCAGCAGTACAGAGACTATGGCAACACCAGCAGGAGGCAGCACGGCCTCCTCAGGAGCTGGACAGTCCGGACAGACCACTGGAGGCACTGCAGCCAGCTCGTATGCATACACGATGAACTCCTCCAATCCCAAGATGTCTACGCAGCTGAAGGCTGATCGCACTAATTTCAGGGCCTGGCGTGAAGAGCTGGAGTCCTGCGCAATGCAAAAAGGAGCAATGGGAGCGTTGGAGACAGCTATGCCTAAGACAGCAGAGAACGCAGCAGTAAAACATTTCATTTTGCAGTCTGTCCCGTCCATGTGGCACGACGAAGTCAAACAGCGGGGGAGCGCTTTTGACTTCATTCTGTGGATGGCAGACCGCTGCACTGGAGGGAAGGACAGGGAAATCAACGAGAAGTGGATCAAGGGGCTCAAACAAGGCATGGTAAAGGGAGAGACAGTGCAAGAATGGTGCCACCGAGTCATCAGTATTGCCGCCTCCCTGGAGGCCAATAACCATCAGCTGAGCGACCGCCAGATCTGCAGGTATATGTATAAGGGGCTACCTGCAGTCTTGCAGAACGACGCTTGGGCAATTACCTCCGCCAAGTCAGACCCCTGCAACATGCTGGAGAGGATCCTCACCGCCATTGAGAACTTGGAGTACCTGGATATCCCGCTGGCAGAGTCAGTGCAAGTCACAGCATCAGCTGCAGCAGTTATGGCAGCAGCAGCAGCAGCCGTGCCAGCTCAGGGTGGAATCCCTGGGCCTCCCCAAGGCGCTGGAGCTGCACCGGGCGCTGGAGCAGCACCAGGAGTGGGAGCTGGAGCACCTGCTGATGGTCAGGCCCCCTATGGCCCTTCTGCTCACAACGCTGGAGGCAGGGGGCGAGGGTCTGGACGTGGCAGGAGGCCAAAGGAGGAACTGGCGTGTCGCTTCTGCAACGGGACGGGACATTTCTGGAGGGAGTGCCTGGAACTGAAGAGGCTGCAAGCTCTACGTGGCACAATGCAAGCTGCAAGTGCGGGCCCAGCTGCGTGGTGGGGCACTGGAGCTCCTCAGCAATAAGCCAGCTGGTGGGATGCTGGCCAGTCCAGAGGAGGCCCTCCCGTGTCAACCTCACATGCTCCTGGATCTGTGTCCACTATCTTCCCCTTCTTCCCAGGCTGGCATCTCCCACCACCACCTCCTCCAGGTGCTGGTGAGCCTATGTTCGTTTCGTTGAATGTGCTTACCCCTACGTCTCATGGGGCTTGCAGTACCTCGTGGCTGATAGATAGTGGTGCATCGGTGCACCTTGTAAATGATCCGTCTTTACTACACAACCCAGTCATGCATGCCCAACCCCTCCCTCTTCATTTGGCCACTTCTGACGCCAAAGGAGGGATAGTTGCAACTGGGTCTGTGTGTCTGGTCAATGCCAGACAAGAGGTGTTTTGGCTGCATAATGTGCAGTGTGTGCCCACTGCACACACTAATCTGATTTCTGTCACAGGAGCCATTCAGGATGGAGCATCATTCCTCACTGACAGTGCAGGTGGGTACACGACCATGAAAGGCCCAGCAGGCTGGTCTGGTAAGATAGCCAGAGAGCGAGGGCTGTTTTTTTTAGAATGGGTGTGTCCCGTCAAGAGCCAGCATGATGCGCAACCACAGTCCAGTCCTCATGTTGCCTCGTATCATGCCAGGAAAGGGCACGTGTGTACAGATCGACTACTGTGGCATGCAAGGTTGGGGCATCCTGGGGTTAAGAGTATGACAAGGTTGGTGTTGAATGAATTGGTCAATACTGTACTTAGTGACATCCCCTGTCACATGCCATCAACAGCAGTGTAAACTATAGCCGTTATAGCCCTTTATGAACGGTATAGATCATACTCGTACCTCAATGACATAACACGTGACTTGTACGATATGCGTTCTCAATAGACATTACGTATGGTAGTACTTTAGGATCCCTGCAGTCCGAGCCATCCCTGGGCAGCCCAGGAACGGCTCGGTACTTGTCCGAAGCATGTTGGTATCCTTGACCAACCTCTACTGTTGGAGAGTGCTGTGTGCTGTTCCTGGAAACGTTGTAGCGTGGACGGTTTTTCCCACAGGCTACGAAGTGACGCTGCCGTCGTGCCATCACTGCAGGTGTGTTTAGGATTCTCAAAGCCGTTCCAGATATGATTGTGCTCAAACATTCAGACCAGTTAGATATTACTGCTGTGTGCATTGATGAGAGTGCATGACGAGAGCGCACTGAATGTTTGACCTCATTGAGACTTATGTTGACGTCCACCGTTGTGGCGGTAAGATAGTTTCACTGTACAAACATCACAAAGAGACCTTGCTGAGTTACTGATGAACTATTATTGTATTCTAGTGACGTAAAGTAGACATCGCAAGGCCTCTTTGGTGCTGAACTCTGCTATCAGGCAAGGCGTAGTGTTACGTGGTCTTTAGCAAGAGTGAGAGCAGTTAAGATCATTTGTAAGACTTGTCCGAAGCATGTTGGTATCCTTGACCAACCTCTACTGTTGGAGAGTGCTGTGTGCTGTTCCTGGAAACGTTGTAGCGTGGACGGTTTTTCCCACAGGCTACGAAGTGACGCTGCCGTCGTGCCATCACTGCAGGTGACGCCGCAAGCAGAAATGCTTGAGGTTATGGGCCCACGCTTTCCAAGCTGAGCTTGCAGTGACGCACGACAGATTTCCAGGGAGAAAAGGGGTTTCGGACCCCGCTTCGAGACTGCGAGCTTCACTGACGAGTGAGGTCTGGCCGTTCAAACATATCGAGCTAGTCACGTAAAATTATTCCTTCTGTAGTGCTGGAAGGAATTGTTGTACAGTAGCAACTGGGCTGGGAAAGCAGAAGTACTTCTGGGACTGATCAACTCAGTGTCAGAGCTAGGAAGAAGTGCTTCCAGGGGAAGTCATTTAAGGCTTGGAGTGAAGAACTGGCTTGATCATGAAAACTAGAAGCAGACAAGTGATCATGAAAACGAGAAGTAAGCGCACTGCAACGGAGTCTGGATCAGCTGGGTCTGGCTCCTCCATCAGTGCATCACCCAGCCAGCCAGCAAACTCCACTGCGCAGAGTGGAGAGATGTGCATCGCAATGACGAAAACCGGTGGCGTCGTCACCACGAATGTCAAATGTCCAGTGACTCTGGACAGAGAGGGAGTGGAATTTCCACTCTGGGATCTGGCATATGTGGCAGCCTGTGGCCTCAAAAGGTGCAAGGCAGCCATTGAAGCTCCAATGCCAGACACAGAGGAGAATGCAGCAGCGCTCCTAATGCTGATTGAGAGCGTCCCCAAGGCGTGGGGTGCCAAGCTGGCTGCAATGCAAGTGGCAGCCAATGCCTACCAGTGGGTTCGAGAGCGTTTTACTGGAGGGGCAGACCAGGAGGTAACAGCACGCTGGCTGGAGCTCCTACACACCAGCATGGGAGAGACAGAAACGTTGGAGGACTACTACAACAGGAAGGTGGCACTCTTCCATGCACTCAAGCGAAATGGGCACTCCATCATGGAGAGAGAAGCCAAGCTGGCAATCATCAAGGGCCTGCCAGAGGAAGCGAAGGAGACTGGGATGTTCTCCTCATCTGCTGGGAAGGATCTGGAGGGACTGTGGGAGATCATCTCCACCACAGCCAAGGGACTGGGCTTCAACGACCAGGTCCCCAGAGTCACCCCTGTGGCCAGGGCAGCCATCACACCAGCCTACTCCACCACACCAGGGACTGCAAGCCCACAGGAGACCCAAGCTGGAGGCCAGGGGGGCCAAGCTTCATCGACCAAGGTGGAGGGACGGGACCGGCGTGACAACAGGCGCTGCCGCTACTGCAACAAGCTAGGCCATTTTGAGAGGAACTGCCTCAAGAAGGAGGCGGACGAGAAGATGCAACAGAACCTGCAGCAAGTCATGGCTGCAATGGCCAATCTGCTTCCGCAATTCCAAAATCAAGCGTCGGCTGCAGTGGCTCGACCTCCGGAGGGCAGCGGGAACGGCAACAACTTTTTCCCCGGGGGATATCCACCACCCTCTGGTATGTCTGCCATGATTTCTCTGAATGTCTTAACACCAACACGCGTCATGCCAGAAGCGAGAAGTTTTCTGGTGGACAGTGGAGCCACCATCCACCTAGTCAATGATCTGTCCCTGCTACATTCCCCCACCCTGCACAGAAATCCCATTCCTTTGCATATGGCTACGTCAGATGCCACGGGACAGATAATTGCAACTGGTTCCCTGTGCTTGAGCAGTGCAGAACAGCAACCCCTGTGGCTTCACAATGTGCATTGTGTTCCTTCAGCTACAGCTAATCTGATTTCAGTGACAGCTGCTATACGTGATGGGGCTAGTTTTGTGACAGACAGTGTGGGAAGTTACACTGGTATGCGTGGCGCTCAAAACTGGTCTTGTTCAGTTGCACAGAGAAATGGCCTGTATTTCTTGCAGAAGGTCAGTCCAGTCAGAAACCCTGTCTCTGTGTTTGTTAACACAGCCAGAGCACCAGTCGCTCATGATTGCAGATTGAGAGCACTGTGGCACAGTAGACTGGGGCACCCAGGGGAGGTTAATATGAGGCGACTGCAGTCTGAAGATTTGGTCCTGGGCATCCCTGTATCTCTCTCCCCTTGCGCAAACTGTCACTCTTCGTGTGAAGCGTGCATTCAAGGAAAGCACAGTCGTCCCCCTTTTGGAACCAGTTCCAGAGCAGCCACTGAGCCCCTTGAGAGAATTCATTTGGACACAGTTGGCCCCATCTCCCCTACAGCTATTACTGGGGAGCGCTTCTTTGTCACGATTGTGGATGAGGCTACGCACTACGTCATAGCCCTGGCAGTAAAAACCAAGGATGCAATCAGCAGTGCAGTCAGAGACCTCCTGATTTTTTGGCAGAGGCAGTTGAACCGCTCTGTTAAGTGCATTCGTACTGACAGGGGGACAGAATTCCTCAACAGTACATTGAAGGGTTTCTGTACGCAGGAGGGAATTAAATTTGAGACCTCTGCAGCATACACGCCTCAGCAAAATGGCGTTGCTGAACGGATGAACCGAACAATCAAGGAGAAGGCCAGAACACTCATGTTGCATGCAGCTGCCAAACAGTCACTCTGGAAGGAAGCAGTGGAGACAGCCTGCATCCTGTACAATATGGGACCTGTGACTGGACGTGACAAGACGCCTTATGAAGCCTTCCATGGGGTAAAGCCCGATGTATCCCTGCTCAGGACTTTTGGCTGTCTAGCACATGTGCACATACCTGATCACCAAAGGGGAGTGTTTGAGTCTAAGACCTCCCCTGGTCTCTTCACAGGGTATTCCAGTGTGTCAAAGGCATATAGAATTTATATGGGAAACGGGATTTGGAAAGAAAGCAGAGATGTTACCTTTCTGGAGCACTTAAGGGGCGCAGACAGAGTGGGGCTTAGCACCATGTCTCCTGTGAGTCCAAATGCAGTCCAGCAGCCCTTTGCCTTGCCTTTTGTACAACAGGAGGGCCAGCAGTCCTTGGGTCAGTTGTCTTTTTGGGACTCAGATGATCCTGAGCCTCTCTGCAACCGAGAGGTCAACGTGCAGCAGTCCGGACCTGACTCCCCCTGTGCAACCACCCCCTGTGCAACTACCCCATGTGCAATCAACCCCTGTGAGAATTCTGAGACTACAAGTGTCAACGTGGACGGGGAGCCCACTTCCTCGGAGCTGAGCCATACGCAGTCCGGCCACAGCTGGTCCGTACTCGGACACATGGAGAACCTGGCGCGAGGAGGCGAGGAGACCAAGTCACACATGCAACGTTTGAATAATGTGCAAGAATGTGTTCGAATGGAAGTTGGGGCCATGGGTGTCCGAGGGCAAGACGGGCTGACCCGGCAGCAACGGTATGATCAGAGAGTAGCAGCACGTGAGACTGCAGCTGAGGTCACTGTGGAACATGATGGAGATGTGAGTGATGGAGAGAATAGGAGAATGTCAGAGGCCATTTGCCCAGGGGAAGCAACGGAAGCTCAGCCTAATGGACAGGACTTGGCCAGGCTGGAGGGCATGTCTGATCATGTAAGCGCTGAGAGTGAGGCAAGAGAGGTCAGTTTGGAGATTTCCAATCAGACACTTGATGGACAAAGGGAGTCTTCAGATGGCCAGGCTCTGCGTGCTTGTGAGGGACACACTGGGGAGTCACAGGTGTGTTGTGAGAGTACAAGCGTGGATGAGAGAGACACCACTGCAGGGTGTCGCACAGTGCCAGATTATGCTGCGCCTTTGAGTGATGAGTGCGTTTGGGACATGACGAGTGATGTAAGACCCAGATTGAGTGGAGCAGCATGTGAATCCTCCAAGGAGAGAAAGCTGCAGACACCTCCAGAGTGGGAGAGAGTCAGAGAGGTGTGTAACGCAGTAACCTCGAGCGAAAGAGTAGTGGAAGCACGTGCGTGTGAGCCTAGAGAGGATAGCCATGTTGTGCATGATCACAATCTGAATCCTGTAAAGGGTAAGATACCTGGGGTGAGGTGGTCCAAGGTGCCAATCCCTGGAAACCTCAGGGAGGCGCAAAGATCCCCTCAGTGGGAATTCTGGCGCCAGGCAATGCAAGAGGAGCAAGATTCTCTTGATGCGCACGAGGTGATGGAGTACGTTGAGAGACCCAGGGGACACAAGGTGATCCCTGTGCATTGGATCTTCTCTGTGAAGACTGATGCACATGGGAACGTGTTGAGATTTAAGGCTCGGCTTGTAGCCCAGGGCTGTAGACAGATTCCTGGAGTTGATGTAGATGAGGTCTTTGCACCTACCAGTAGCTATGGGTCCAGGAGGACTTTGCTAGCAACTGCTGCAGCAAAGAACATGGAAATTCACCAGGTGGATATAAAGACCGCCTTTTTGAATGGTGAATTAGAGGAGGAGGTGTATGTGACACAGCCTCCTGGATTTGATAATGGCAACCCCAACATTGTGTGCAGACTGCGTAAGGCCCTTTATGGCCTGAAGCAGGCTCCCAGGGCTTGGCACAAGACCCTGAATGAGAAGCTGCTGAGTATGGGATATGAAGTGTGTAAGAGCGATGCGGGAGTTTACATAAAGAGACACGAGGATGGGGAGCTGTCATACATGCTTGTGTATGTTGATGATCTTTTGATTGTGGCAATGGGTGCGGAAGAGATAGAATGGGTGAAAAAGGAGCTGTTGGCAAGCTTCAAGATTCATGACCTTGGTGAAGTCAAGGACTTCTTGGGCTGCCAGATCCTGAGAGATAGAGAGAATCGGTGCTTATCACTGAGCTGCGTGCCTAAGATTGATGCACTGTGTGAGAAGTTTGGGGTGAGTGCTGAGTCACGTACAGTCGATACTCCCATGAGTAAAGACTTTGTGATGTCTGGGATGCCGCAGGTTACAGTGGGTGAGACCAGCTTTGGGTCTGGGACTCCACTGCCTCCCGGGCATAGATATTGTGAGCTTGTTGGGTCTCTGTTGTATATTGCTAATACAACTCGACCTGATATAGCTCAGGCTGTGGGTGTTCTGTCCCGTTACCGGAACGCTCCCACCACTGCCCACATGAATGAGGGCTTGAGGGTATTGAGGTATCTTCAGTCTACTCGAGAGTGTGTCTTAGTGCTGGGAGGGAAAGGGCCTGTGTTAGAAGGTCATGTTGATGCAGATTATGCTGGCGATATTGACAGCAGGCATTCTACCTCGGGATATGTGCTATCAGTGTTTGGCAGTGCTGTGGTCTGGGGTAGTAAGAAGCAACACTCAGTTGCTACCTCCACTGTGGAGGCAGAATTCATGGCAACCAGTCTGGCTATTAAGGAGCTTAACTGGCTGCGTGGGTTCATGGAGGAAATCGGAACTCCTCCTTGGTCAGTGAAGCTATACTGTGACAATCAGGGGTGCATTGCTAACCTGAAAAACCCACTGTATAGCAAGTATACTAAGCACATTGCAGTGTGCTTCCACTTTGCACGTGAAGCTATTGCAAAGGGGCAGGTTACACTCTGCTATGTGGAGTCTGCAAGGAACAAGGCAGACATGCTGACAAAGCCTCTCGCTCGCCCTGCCTTCCAGATGCACAGGCGAGGGTTTGGACTTGTGAAGATGACATAGGTGACAGGGTGCTGTCAAGGGGAAGTGTTGAATGAATTGGTCAATACTGTACTTAGTGACATCCCCTGTCACATGCCATCAACAGCAGTGTAAACTATAGCCGTTATAGCCCTTTATGAACGGTATAGATCATACTCGTACCTCAATGACATAACACGTGACTTGTACGATATGCGTTCTCAATAGACATTACGTATGGTAGTACTTTAGGATCCCTGCAGTCCGAGCCATCCCTGGGCAGCCCAGGAACGGCTCGGTACTTGTCCGAAGCATGTTGGTATCCTTGACCAACCTCTACTGTTGGAGAGTGCTGTGTGCTGTTCCTGGAAACGTTGTAGCGTGGACGGTTTTTCCCACAGGCTACGAAGTGACGCTGCCGTCGTGCCATCACTGCAGGTGTGTTTAGGATTCTCAAAGCCGTTCCAGATATGATTGTGCTCAAACATTCAGACCAGTTAGATATTACTGCTGTGTGCATTGATGAGAGTGCATGACGAGAGCGCACTGAATGTTTGACCTCATTGAGACTTATGTTGACGTCCACCGTTGTGGCGGTAAGATAGTTTCACTGTACAAACATCACAAAGAGACCTTGCTGAGTTACTGATGAACTATTATTGTATTCTAGTGACGTAAAGTAGACATCGCAAGGCCTCTTTGGTGCTGAACTCTGCTATCAGGCAAGGCGTAGTGTTACGTGGTCTTTAGCAAGAGTGAGAGCAGTTAAGATCATTTGTAAGACTTGTCCGAAGCATGTTGGTATCCTTGACCAACCTCTACTGTTGGAGAGTGCTGTGTGCTGTTCCTGGAAACGTTGTAGCGTGGACGGTTTTTCCCACAGGCTACGAAGTGACGCTGCCGTCGTGCCATCACTGCAGGTGACGCCGCAAGCAGAAATGCTTGAGTTGGACAACGAAGACCTGGTCACTGGGATCAATGTGTCCCTTGCTCCATGCTCAGAGTGTTCTCCCCAGTGTGAGTCATGTATACAAGGGAAACATTCTCGCCCCCCCTTTTCAGCTTCCTCTAGGCCTGCAGAGAGTGTGTTAGATAGAGTGCATGTGGACACTGTGGGTCCCATTTCACCAGCTGCAATCACGGGAGAGCGTTTTTGGGTTACTGTGGTTGATGAAAAATCCCATATGATAGCCTCATTGGCAGTGAAGTCGAAAGAAGCCATTCCCAAGGCCCTCATTGAGCTCTTGAAGTACTGGCAGACATTTCATGAGAAAGTGGTGAAGTGTGTGAGATCTGATAGAGGGACAGAATTTCTGAATCAGCAGTTCAAAGAATTTTGTGCTCAGCAGGGCACTAAAATGGAGACCTCAGCTCCATCCACGCCTCAGCAAAATGGACTTGCTGAGCGCATGAATCGGACTCTGAAGGAGCGCACAAGGACCCTGTTGGTGCACGCTGCAGCAGACCCTTCCTTGTGGAAGGAGGCACTGGAGTCTGCCACCCTGCTTTACAACGTGGGCCCCACCACAGGCAGGCCTCTGACCCCTACTGAGATGTTCTATGGGGTAAAGCCTGATGTTGCTTCCTTGCGCACATGGGGCTGTGTGGCACATGTTCACATTCCCCCAGGTCAGCGGTCTGTATTTGGACCAAAGACCATTCCAGGCATGTTCACTGGGTATTGCCCACAGTCCAAGGCCTATAGAGTGTACGTAGGCAATGGTGTATGGAAAG
Source organism: Botryococcus braunii (assembly GCA_002005505.1). NCBI lineage: Eukaryota > Viridiplantae > Chlorophyta > Trebouxiophyceae > Botryococcus > Botryococcus braunii. The sequence goes on from KV908409.1 coordinate 15,933, forward strand.
AGAGCAGGGATGTTACATTCCTTGAGCATTTGAGAGGAGGGGAGAGAGTGGGTATGTCTAAGGTGCAACCTGGATCCTCTCAATGGCTCCCAGGAGCGTCCTCGCAGGGCAGGGGAGGCAATTCCAATGTCCCCAGCTCACCAACAGCCATTCCCGTGAATTTTTGGGAAGCAGAGGATGACCCAGTGGTGGAGTGCAAGCCCACTGGATCTCCTGCTACCACTGCCAGCTCTCCAGAGGATCACAGCAGGCTGAGGAGCTCAGTCGGACCTGTGGCTGGAGCCCCCAGCAGCCAGGATGGTTCCCCTGCCACTTCAGAGACCTCACAGCAGTCATGGTCAGTGCTGGGCCATCTTCAAAATTTAGCTCGGGGGGGTGCTGAAGCGCACTAGCAGCTGGACAAACTGCAGAAGATGCAGGAGGGGGTCAGGTTCCAGGGGAAGTCTCAACATAGACTTCCCCCAGGAACCACCCTCACAAGGGATCAGCGTTATGAGCAGCGCCAGGCTAGGAGGGACTCAGTAGGGGTCCCCATGCATGACCCTGGCTCAGGCCAGGTACTTGTGAGTGAGCCACCCTTGGTAGGTCTCCCTGATTTGCAGAGGCAGGTTGAGACAGGGGAGGCTATGCTTGGAGAAGATGTTAGCGAGAAGAGTAGTGGGCTAGAAGTGCCAGCAGCAGGGGAAGCACGTAGCCAAGTTGAGCTGGGAACCAGTCATGCTTATGGGGTGCAGCCTGACACAGTAGGCGCAGCTCAGGAAAGTCAGAGTAGTGTACCTAGGTGTGAGTCCAGGAGAGAGAGAGAGCTGCTGCTTCCACCTGCATTGAGAAAGGTGAGAGATTGTAACGGTGGAGCGCATGAGTCTGGCAGTTCAAGAGAGAGAGTTGGGGAGGGCTCTGGCAGTTCTGCCTGTACTACAGGATCTCAACATAAGGTACAAAATGTACCTTATTTTGGGAACCACGATCAGAGGGATATAAAAGACAACAGTCCCAGGAGTGCTGACAGTACTGCAGAGTCTCAGCATAAGGTACAAAATGTACCTTATGTCAAGCTGGGAAAGGTTCACGTGCCATCTAATCTGAGGGAAGCCCAATGCTCCCCTCAGTGGGATTTTTGGCAACAAGCAATGAGGGAAGAGATGGATTCCCTTGATACCCATGAGGTTCTAGAGTATGTGGACAGACCACATGGACAAAAAGTTATTCCTGTCCATTGGATATTCTCCACTAAAATTGATGCACATGGGAATGTTACTCGCTTTAAAGCGAGGTTAGTTGCCCAAGGGTGTAGACAGATCCCTGGGATAGATGTTGGGGAGGTATTTGCACCCACCAGCAGCTATGGGGCAAGGAGGGCTGTGCTGGCAGTGGCTGCCACACAGAATCTTGAGATCCACCAAGTGGATATCAAGACGGCTTTTCTCAATGGAGAGTTGGAGGAAGAGGTCTATGTGACCCAACCACCAGGATTTGAGAATGGCAACACGAGGGTTGTGTGCAAGCTTAGGAAGGCACTATACGGTCTAAAACAAGCCCCACGGGCTTGGCACAAGACCTTGACCGACAAGTTGAGCGTGATGGGGTATAGTGTGTGCAAGAGTGATGCGGGTGTATACATCAGGAGGGCCCCTGATGGCAACCTGTCCTTTATTCTTGTTTATGTTGATGATCTTCTCATAGTTGCCAGATTGGTTGCAGAGATTGAGTGGGGGAAAGAGTTGTTGAAGAAGGACTTCACCATCCGTGATTTGGGAGAGGTGAATGATTTCCTGGGGTGTCAGGTCCTACGCAATAGAGTTCAGAGCACTATTTCCATGAGTTGCACTCCCAAGATTGATGCTCTTGTGGAAAAGTTTGGTGTTGCTGATGATGGGCGTGTGGTTGATACCCCCATGTCCAAGGACTTCGTGGCTAGCAGCAGACCCGAGTCCTCAGATGGTTTGTCACATGGGGCAGGTACCCCACTGCCACCTGGTCATCGGTACAGTGAGTTGATTGGATCGTTGCTATATATTGCCAATACGACCCGGCCTGACATTTCTCAGGCTGTTGGAGTGTTGTCAAGGTATAGAATGACACCCACTACCTCACACTGGAATGAGGCCATTCGAGTGCTGAAGTACTTGAGAGATACGAGAGAATTAGCTCTTACTCTGGGTGGAAAGGGGCCTGAGCTAGAAGGCTATGTTGATGCCGACTATGCTGGGGACCTGGACCACAGGTATTCCACCACTGGCTATGTTCTATCAGTCTATGGTAGTGCCGTGGTTTGGGGAAGCAAGAAGCAGAGCTCAGTTGCTACCTCAACTGTGCAAGCCGAGTTTATGGCAGCCGGCCATATTGTGAAGGAAGCCAACTGGCTTAGGTGCTTCTTGGAAGAGATTGGAGCTGCACCTTGGAGAGTCAAAATTTTCTGTGACAACCAAGGATGCATTTCCAATTTACGGAACCCCCTTTATTCCAAATTCACAAAGCATGTTGCAGTAAGCTTCCACTATGCTAGGGAAGCTATGGCACTTGGGCAGGTAGATATCCTCTATGTAGAATCTGCTCGAAATGTGGCTGACATTATGACCAAGCCACTTGCTAAGCCCGTGTTTGTTGGTCATCGTGATTCACTAGGTTTGAGAAGATACACATAAAGCATGCAGGCAAGGGGAAGTGTTGAGTTGTGAACATACATTATAGAATGCCTTGTGCTTTAGGTGATCTTCAAATGTACATCATTAGGATACGGGTCCACTATCCACATAAGGTACCTCAAGACCCGTTCGGATGAGGTCTATTTCGAACATAAGGTACAATCTGATTTAGATTACGCGTTAGTGTGAAAGGACTATTAAAGCTGCGATCACCGCATAGTCGAGCAACTGGTTTGGAAAGATACTGGGCACATAAGGATGCCAGTCTTGTTCATGCAGTTGCATGTGTCTAAAGAGCAGACAGTCGTCAAGGACTGTAGCTGGAGAGGCACGAACTTACGACCTGTCTGCTTGCTTACAGGTGCGGTGACGCAGGGGGTGTATTGGTAATGTGTTCATGTTTGATTGCTTGTTTGTAAGTGAACCATCTTAGTGGACAATCAAGTCTCCCAAACAGCTAAGGGACGGAGTCTTGATTGAGTATAGGAAGGTACTTGCTTTCAGCCGTCAGGAGCTTATCCGTGTGTAGATGCTCATTGACAGATCAACATGTAACGGAACTGGTTTGGAAAGATACTGGGCACATAAGGATGCCAGTCTTGTTCATGCAGTTGCATGTGTCTAAAGAGCAGACAGTCGTCAAGGACTGTAGCTGGAGAGGCACGAACTTACGATCTGTCTGCTTGCTTACAGGATACGCCACTGCCCATAACCTTTTACAGATAGAAACAACGACAAGCGCATTGCTAGTATAAGCCACATTTTCCCCATTTGGCCAATTTCAATAAAAACATCTCGAAATCCGGCTCAGTAGACATATGAAATCTTTAGCAGGCCAAGGGACCTCTTCACCTGAAGCGATGCCAATACTAGAAGTGAAGGTGCACAGTTATGCATACAGCAGGTGCCAACACTAAAGAAGTAGGGGCACAGTTATGCATACAGCATGGAAAAGCGCCGAGATATTAGGCTCCTATCTGTCCGCTAAAATCCTCATTGCTGCAGGACATTGCGTGGAAACAAGTTGAAGTAAATCCATATAGAATCCTGGGTTCGCAATGCTTGACTAGGATCCGAGCAACTTCTGCTTACCACCACCAACTTAATCTCATCAGTTCCAACAGAAATTTTGCTCAAACTTCAATTCTACAATGACCCTGAGTCCAGTCCTCGACAAAACTCGAACATCTGATCCACTGCACCGCTCGATTTGCTCATTTCTTTGAGATTACATTCAAAGAAGAGCACATGAGTATTTCAATTAATCCTTCGTTAGAGTTTTCAAAATTTTCTTATTTTTGTTTTGAACCACATACACGTGGCACCGCAGACGCTGTACGAGGATGCCGGGTAGCCCCAATTCAGTTGACCGACAGGCTTTGTACCGTGGAAGCAGGTGCATACACCAAGTAAAAGAGAAATAAGATGCTTTCGGATAGCTTCGTGGGCACTGTCCCAGGAATACCAGGTGGGAACACAGTCCAAGACATCCAAGGACGCGTGGCATTCTGCACGCAGGAGTACCTGCATTCATGTCTCACATTCGAAGGATCTGTCCCGTGCAGCGTACATCTGCTCCGTTGAGTCCGGCAGGGAGCATTTTCTTCGCAACAAAAGACGATAGACAGCTAGATAACGATGAAGGCATTTCATTCTCTCGTGTTTTTGTCCGTGGTGTGTTCGGCGTGGGTATGGTACGTGCCCCTCTTCGAAGAATTCCTTTCCCGTCATGCCTGTTTGGCAAAGATGCTTTGTTGCCTGATACTGACCAGGATTAATGGCATGAGTACCATTACATTATTTCAGATTATCACATTTGCTTCTTGTTTCTTTAATGAAGCAGTGAAGAAGTTTTCGGAACTTACTTTGTAGCCGTCAAGGATCTGGAAGAAAGCGACCTTTGATTTCCACAGGCCTTAGCAAGATTGTAACCTACAATTTTTCTTGGTCTGTTGCAGGAGCTGCGATGGAAGAGAGATGGGAGGTGAGGTAGCCCGAGGTCGTGGTAGGCCTGCGTGTCGAGAATAGGACCTGGAAAATGGGGTGATGGGGCTTAATTTTGGGATGGGAATGTGCTATGAAGTTTGAAATTTTCCAAAAAGAAGCTATGCCAATTTTAATTTCAAGTGACGAAAAGTGACTGTCTTGATGTGCCGTGGTGGCAGGCACCGCCTGGCAACGTTGCAACAGTTGTGTTGACAGAGCGTGAGACATCCTAGCAAAGCAGCCCATACTAAGCCCAAGGGTTCAGAGATTTACAACTTTAAATACAAAATGTCCGACGGCGTCTGTATGTTGATGATTGGCCTGAATGTCGCTTCTCTGAAGAGTGCCCTGTTGTTTATAGATCTATACTTAGGTCTAGACCTAAGTAGTCACTGCTATGGTGTTGGGTAGGTCGGGTCCTGTCGCAGACCTTCTCCCAGGCGAGCGGATCTGGTGGATCTGTGGAACTTTCCACGCAAAACACTTTTAATGTGAGCTACTGCCTAGCACTGTGTGCTATCTCTTCAGGACCTCTCGCAACGTTGTTAAACAGGAAAGTCGATTATGATATATAAAATATATATATAAACATATATGTATAATCGATAAATATATATAAAAATCGATTAATGCCAGACCCAGCTGCAGACGCAGAAGCCCCCTTTTTGGAGGTTTCCTGTGACAAACCTAGGTGTGCGGTTAGGATACGCTTCACTCGTTCAATTAAACCTAATTTTGAAAGTGTCTGGTCAGGTTTCTGATCGGAAAACTTAACGGTCGTCCCTGCAAAGGATAGAGAACACCAACTCTCGAGGGTCACTAGTGCCACCTAGCTAGCCAGCTGGAAGGATCATATCAACTTTCGAAGCTCATTCTTGGAAGTTCTCCTTTTCATTATAAGATCCCTAGCTGTCCAGCAATAAACTCGTTACAAAAAACATAACGCTTGTATTTAAATAAAGCTAAATTTAGCTTGCCAGCAATTGATGAAGTAACCATGTTTATTTGGAGTACGTAAGTAACACACTTTTAGGTGCTGCAGGACCGGCAATAGTATTGCACACATGCATGTACATGTGTTGCACACACATGTGTTGCAAGTTGTAATGCTTGAACATGCAATGGGCAACTCAGAAACTGTGCTGAAACCAAGGCTGGCTTGCAGCTTATTCTTTGTAGGTCATCCCGTGCAACACCATACGTTAAAAGGTCAGTCCATGCAACACCATACGAAAAAGGGTCCTTTAAAGGTCATTCCGTGCAACACCATACGAAGAAAAAATCCAAAAGTTGGCAACATCGTGTGCATGTGATATTGAATGATTCCCTGAATATGGAGTCTCTCGTCCACGTTATTCCACGAAGTACTGGATATGGATATGCTCCGGAGCCTCCATTCTTAGATACGGCCGGCTTCCTTTTTAGGGGCCAGGTTTCTTCAGGGCCAGGCAGACTTTTTAGCCCTCTATGACATAAGTAGGCAAGCAAGCAATGTTGACATTATTAATGTGACATAAGTATCTACGACATAAGTAAGCAAGCAATGTTGATCGTTTTGATGTCATGGCATGCGGTAATCAATAGAGTTGTTCTGTCGCCTGAAAAGAATAGAGCAGTTCCTATCAGGTGTCATGACAGAAGCATGTTGGGGGGAAGTTAACGTCGGCACGTTCATTTGCAGGGACAAACGGCAGGCAATCAACAGCGGCTCAACGCCCCTCCCGGTGGAACGACTTCTGGCACATCAACAACACAGCTACCCCTTCCAACGGTACGGAATTGTTGCCCATCCCCTTTGTGTCCCGTGTTTTCTATGTTTCTCTACTGTTCTGCATCTAAGGTGCGAGTGTGTTTGGAACTCCACTAGGCAGTACAGATATGGCACATACAGTCTTGCAGGTATCTGCCAATCTCTAAACCTGTGTGAGATCAAAAAAGCGACTTCTCCTGGTACTGCACAGCATTGAAAGTGTACAGACGAAATTAAATTGGCCATGAAGAACCCCCACATCAATGTCACTGTGCAGTACTGGGGTTTCAGGGCCAAGAGAGAGAGAGAGAGAGAGAGAGAGAGAGAGAGAGAGAGAGAGAGAGAGAGAGAGAGAGAGAGAGAGAGAGAGAGAGAGAGAGAGAGAGAGAGAGAGAGAGAGAGGAGAGAGAGAGGGGGGGGGGGGGGGAGAGAGAGAGAGAGAGAGAGAGAGAGAGAGAGAGAGAGAGAGAGAGAGAGAGAGAGAGAGAGAGAGAGAGAGAGAGAGAGAGAGAGAGCGCGCGCGAGAGAGCGAGAGAGAGAGAGAGAGAGAGAGAGAGAGAGAGAGAGAGAGAGAGAGAGAGAGAGGAGAGAGAGAGAGAGAGAGAGAGAGAGAGAGAGAGAGAGAGAGAGAGAGAGAGCGCGAGAGAGAGCGCGAGTGCGCGCGCAGGGGGGGGGGGGTCTTTGTCTGTGTATGTTTATGTATGCCTGCGCTGGGGGGTGGGGGGGGGGTGGAGATGGGTTGTGGGTGACATATGCGCTGTGGGGAACTGGATCGTGTCGCGTGTCCGCCTGTACACGAGCGTCTGTGGGCATCTGTACTGTGCATATGCCTGCATATGCAGTGCACTCAGTATGCAAGTGTCCTTTGTGCATTGGTCGGGGTGGCTGAGGGGAGATTAGGTCATGCCTGTGGCTCAGGATTGGCACGAATCAGAGTTCACTCGTATCAAGACACTCAGAATCACACAGGTTGGGGGAAATGAGTATCCAAAGCTTTTTTATATTACACGGTAAACTCTAAACCCTCATTTCCCGTACCCCTCTTACATGGCGAACTCAAATCTTCTTCTCCCCCACCCCCCCCCCTCCCTCGACCCCGCTCGAGCGCAGTTGCATGTTGGCGGGTATCGAACCCGGCACGCGGGCTGTTCCTTCAATCTATTCCATTCTTCTTCAGGGAGTCTCGCCGCCGCCAAGGGGTCCACCACCGCCTCCGGGCAACGAAGCAAGCGGCATCAATGTAACGCCTCTGACTCCGGGCGCAACGCCAGCAGCCACGCCCGCCTCAGCCAAGGGATCCACGAGTTCTCCTCCTCCTCCACCACCGCCTCCTCCTCCTCCTCCCCCTCCACCGTCAGCTTAAGATGTCCAGCTGGACTGCCGTCGTTCTTCCACGCTTCCATACGTTTATGTAAGTCCAGAGATGCAGCGGTGGTTCCTCCGGCCCGTCTTCCACCATGAGGCTTGCAGAGGTCAGTTCTGGAGGTCAACGGATGTCTCTAATTATAGACTTCAGTAACCATTGTCCAATGGACGGGACTCAAAAACTGTCAGCATGAGTCTCCTGGAGCCCTCTTGAGGACTTCCAGGCGCGTTCTCACCTGATTCACTTACGGTGGGCCGTGACTGTCCTTTGACCCACGGACGGTCCTTATTCTGTCAACATGAGCAGCCTCTCCAGAGGGCTTTACCGATACAGTTTGGCACCTGTGGTGTTTTGCGGCGTTCTCTTGCGCCCAGCCGTGGGGAGGCGTTCGGTAACGTTGATGTCAGTGTTGCATTACCGTTGTGGAGCCGAGAGTGTCTCATGTGTGCGAGTAGCACTGTGCGTGTTCCCGCCTGTACAGTCACATGTGCTAGGCATCTCAGGTCGCCTTTGGGGCGTCCTTCGCAGCCTGCACATGGGAGAGGGGTTGATGGCACCTCACGAAAAATGTTTGCAGCTCGAAGGCGTTGCTTGCACCATCAGTCGTCAAGTACACTCATTGCCTGGAATGTCAATGTCGTGGTAAGAAGCAATTGAAGAGGGGCCGAATGCTTGCTGTGGGCCGCATCAGAGTACGTCGTCAGGAGTTACAAGCACGGGCAAATTACCCGCTGCAAGCCGAAGTATGGAATGCCATGGTCCTGTCAAGTAGCTAATAAAGAGGGGCGAAAGCTTGCTAAGCGTTAAAAGAAACGCGTTTTTAGGTGTTCAGGAGGGCCGATTTATGCATTGTAAGCCGGAGGTCTTACAATCAAGATACTCAAAAGCTTGTCTAGGCAAGCATGACGTTGGACTTCTATCTGGATATGAATCTGCTTGAGGCCAGTAAGAATCATTCAGCAAACTGCATGAAGGACATGGATTGCAAGGATTCGGGCTGTGTCCATGTACTATCTGTCTATGTCTTCTGACAGTAACAGTCTCACATCGCTAATGTCCGAGGTCCGTGCTGCGCAGCCAGGCTTGATGGGTTCTTTCTGGAGGTCCTAGGTGATTTTTGTGACGGTAAAGATATGGACAGTTCCAGGATCTGTTCAAATCTGTGCGGCAACTCAGTTGTGCAAGTGGCCTTGCCACTTCGATGTGTTGTGTGTGCGTAGTGTTCATGCAGCTCAATTTGAAACAAATGATTGCCGCGAAGTGCACTTCACTTCACGTGATTATAAGGGTCTGCAAAACACAGACGAACACACACACGTCCCCCCCCCCCCCAAACACACACACACACAACCTTCTATGCCAAGAGCACGCCCCCCCCCACCCACCCACACACACACACACACACACACACACACACACACACACACACACACACACACACACACACACACACACACACAGAGGGGGGAGGGGGGAGAGAGAGAGAGAGCGAGAGCGAGGGAGGGAGGGAGGTAGAGAGAGAGAGAGAGAGAGAGAGAGAGAGAGAGAGAGAGAGAGAGAGAGAGAGAGAGAGAGAGAGAGAGAGAGAGAGAGAGAGAGAGAGAGAGAGAGAGAGAGAGAGAGAGAGAGAGAGAGAGAGAGAGAGAGAGAGAGAGAGAGAGAGAGGGGGGGGGGGGGGGGCACGACACACCAGTTCTTCCAGTCATTTTCTCTTAGAGCGCAAATGTTAGGGAGCTGTAGTCCTGTGACGTAGGTGACACGAGTGCCCGTGCCCAAGTAGCAGCCGTTCCCCCTTTTTCTCTTATACATTGCAAAGATATCTCCTTTCTCAGGCTCAGCAGGTCAACTCATCGAAATTTCCATAGAAGAAGTGCAGAAAACAGCTATCGTTGTACCATCCCCTCGACAGACTCATCCTCGACCTTAGGCATGGGTAGCAGGGGCAAAAGCAGCCCCGAGGGGCCTTCTACATTTACACGCATGTGCCACCTTCGCCGATATTCTAAGAGAACTTAGCATGTCTTGCCATTTACAGAGCCTGCAGATGCAACTAGAAAATAATAGCGGTTATTCCTTTCCATTCTGTCTAGCACAGATACTGCATGATGGATTTATGGTATGCGGTTAGAATAGGCTTCACTCTTGATTATAGATACTGGAAACTTCGCACCGGGAACGGAAGCCAGGAGGCAGGCGTTTTCTAGGTACTTCGAGCGTATCTCCGTGTAGATTTAGTGATCCAGGAGATACCCGGCCCGGGTATCTCCAAACCGGTCAAACTTCTGCATCATTGCGGGCCACGATTCGTGGCCTGCGAAAGGCTCTAGGACCTGTACAAGAAAGCGATCTCGCGCAATTCACCGGAACATCTAGAAGACCACACTGGCAAGATTGCGACCATAAATGCTCTGTGCTGCCACAGGCAGTCGCAAGCCAGAAGGCTGAAGCCCTGAAATGCCAAGAGCAACGCGGCTGCAGATTATCGGAGTTCTGTTGTTCTACCTCTCGACGTACTTCGCGCCGCTGTGGTCTTGGCCCACCGTACTGGGCTTTTTGATATTTGGGAACAATGTTGTGCGAGTACTAGTTATCTTGTATATCATCAGTAACATATGGGGGCCGTTCAACCGCGGCCCCTTTACCGGATCGTGGCCCCAGCCACTTCGGAGGTGAGACCACGCACTCTTCCAATCGATTTCTGATAACCAAGACTTTTATTTTTGGATCTTTCTGTGTCTGTTTCATGGTACACGAAAAAGGGTTCTCTGGGTGGGTTAGAGGGCGGTCTTCTCTGAGGAGGTCTCGCGATCCTTAATATCATTTGGGAAGACCTTGGTCTTCAAGAGCCATACTCTGAGCTTTCTTCGAATTTCCTTATTCATGAAGCTCTTAAATGGCGAGTGAGAGAGTGGCTCATTTTCTATTTTCACACACGTTCCACAGCCTCAGGAGCTAGTCCCCTTGGGGAGACTGTCCATGATAGGTGTGCATAAAACAGCAAACAAAAGGACTAAATGCAGTACTCATTGATGTCTGGCACCACTCTTAGCCCTTTTGTGTGTCGCGGTAAAGGGTCTCATTTGGTTCCCTACCATTTTGGCAATCTATGCGTGAGCTTGCCTAGCGTTGACTAATCAATCCAGTGCGTGATGCAAAGAGCCTGTCGTTTATTCTGGGTCTTGATGTGATGCATGGGGATTGTGTGGTGATGCATAGGGAATTCTATGGGGAGCTTGGAGGATTGCATAAGGCAGGCATATGAAGCTCTTTGGTTCGGAGTTTACATTCCTGCATCTAATCTTGTCCAAGAGATCCTCAACTGTTTCTCGCTGCATCGCTATGAAGAAGGGGTGAGGTGGAGGCAGGGGACACACACACACACACACACACACACACACACACACACACACACACACACACGCACACGCACATGCACAGGATCACGCACGTGCGCGCCCGCGCGCAGGACAGCAAAGGGGAAAGGAGGGTGGGACAGGGTGGGACAGGGTCTTTGATAAGTGATTTGCATGGGCAGGGTGGGGATATGGAGGCATGCAGCAGCATATTTCCCGCTGGCGCTGGTCAAGACAGCAGACATACCGTCGGACCGCTCTTACATTTTTGCATTTCATCCGCACGGCATTTTCAGTATCTCTGCCTTCCTGGCTTTGGGTACTGATGGGGCTGGCTTCTCAGACCTCTTTCCTGGTATCCTGCTCTGTTCTTGAGCCCGTAGTTCTGTCCTGGCATGCATTGTGTGGGCTGTTTGGCTTCATCCCTCCGAGCGAAGCGTGCAAGAGCATGGGGGTGTAGGTTTGGGT
>KV908409.1:32500-52500 GCA_002005505.1 Botryococcus braunii
GAAAATGCACAGTTTCAATCTATTTCTTTACTGGTTTAATTTAATTTTGCCCCCCCCCCCTCGTTTGAGGAACCGGGCCCGGGGGGGGGGGGGGGCTCGGTTCGGTGCTCTCGACTGAATCTGCAAGGCAAGAGGTGAGGGAAATGCCAAAAAAAACAAGTAGGGGGGCGGGAGAACGCCCGCATTTCCCGCCCCCCAGTAAATGCTAATTTCCGTTGCAGTTATAGTGATACCTGGGTCAGGACCCCATCTGGCAGGCCGAGTGGTGACCATTTCTTGTCAGGTCAGTTGGCGGTGCACGCACGACGCTGTTGACATTCATTGGGCATACAACCGAATGGAACTAATGCCAACACTTGCGTGTAACTGCGTGCATAAGCGTATTTCACGAAGCCTACTTCATCTCCTGGAAGGAAACAAAGTGCCAAGAAGAGCCCGTGTTCGCGCATGCGCAATGTGTGTCATGGGGCTTTGTGAATCTCACGAAAGTATTCCATCAGCTCCATGGATTGCTTAAAAGATCCAACTCCTTTATAGTTCGACATTCTCGAAGAGGCTGTTCACGTGTCGAGCATGTGGCCCACATGCATTATCCAAACACCAGGTCGAGGCTTGCCCCATTCGGGGTCATCTTTTCGATACGTGTTGATCAGGTCGATGTGCGAGTGACTTCTCTGGACGTTGTTAGTGCACAGAAATATAAACTCTATTTCACAGTTAGTGATGAGGAGGCTGACACGGCACGATGGGTTCGTGGGGCCAAATATTTTATTCTTCGTCTAGCCGCCTCTTCCAACTTTGAATGTTGTCGCCTGGCAAGCCAACAAAGCTCGCCTGCCAAGGCAAATTTGCTGGGGGCCGAGGATTTGATTTATGTTCTGCGGGGGTCTATTGTTGTTGCCCACAACTAGGAGGAAACAAGATTGCGAGCGCCTCACTCTGCCGCTGCTAATGTGCAGAATCCCCACACCCCTCCTGGCTCCCCGCCCCGGGGGGGGGGGGTGAGGGGCCGGACAGAGCGCGAGAGAGGAGTGAGAGAGGGAAGGAGGGCCGATGGATTAAGGGAGAAATGAAAAGCAAGCTTGCAATGCCACAAGTTCTTTGCAGATTACGCGGCTAGGTACCTCATATTAATTATAGGCAAGAACGAAGTTTCAGTTTGCAGAGTACTGGGCAAAAAGGTCGTAGGCAAGGAAGCTCCCAAAAGAACGACAATCGCGAAGTATGGAAGTTGTTAAATTGGAGGGCAATCTCAGAAACAGACCACAAGTCTGGACCAGGCCCAATGTGAATTGCAGGGATGTTATGTTCAGGCTTGAAAGCTCGGCTGTGCAGTAGGTTGGTCAAGTTTTCACTGCGACTCGATGTACATGTGCGATTGGTGCATGTAAGATTGGTTGCCAATCTGGGATGGGTGGTTCTGTAAGCTGAAAGTTCCTTGACGCACCGGCGTTAGTATGATTGACCTCCGTATACCTAATGTCCTCGACGTCAGTGTTACAACTTGGCAAAATCCCAGCGATGTTAATAGCTGCTTGCTTGAAGCAACTTGGCAGAAACCAAGCGACATTGCTGCTTGTGCTTGGCTTTGTTCAAAAGTGTACACCGCAAGCCATTCACATTTTTATGCTGATTTATGTGGATGTGGCCACCTGGCCAAGGCAGAGCACAAGCTGCGAGATTGCTCACAAAAGGAAGGGCATGACGGACCTGACATGGGCAGCGCTTCACCTGCCAACGTCAATCAGTAGTGGCCACCACGGAATAATGTCGGAAGTGTTGGCAACTGAAGCCAACTACCCGTACATTGAATGACCTTGACCGGAGTGCAACGTTATGCATATGGCCAGATGTGTGTGTGTGTGTGTGTGTGTGTGTGTGTGTGTGTGTGTGTGTGTGTGTGTGTGTGTGTGTGTGTGTGTGTCTGTGTGTGTGTGTGTGTGCGCGCATGTTGAGGGGGGGGGGTTGGGGGACTTCTGATTAGAGGCATGCAATTACTATACTGGCCATGGTCACCATCAGGCTCAGCCGATTGTAAGTGACTGGAATCCTTTCACATTCCTTTGCAAATAGTGCAATGTCTCACGACTCAATTATATACCCCTTTCACTGATAAGGGTAGAGAACCATTCCAGCGGATACATCTGCTGGACCAATCCCTTCTCGTAGACAAACTCTCTGAATCATTAGCTTTTGCTTGTCCAACGTCGGTCCAAAACCAGGTCTGACTCAGTCAAGTCATTTCTTAAACTTCAGATTCGACCCACGTTGAACTTCAGGTTCGACCCACTCAAAAGACCATTTTCCTGCAAACGTCAAACCCACTTTCATCTGGCCCAAACCATTCCTGATCAGGAATGGTCACGACCATTTCAACACCAGTTCTTGGTCAATTCACGACCAACCACACCAAATTGATTTGGTCAATTCCGCAAACTCCTGTGAGGAGGAAGTTCCGTGGAGGTCACATTGGAGCTCCCCATGGCCACGAAAACTTCGTGTGGAAGATCATTCTCAAATGCCCTAATCCACTACTACTCGCTTATGCCGACCAGCAACTTACTGACAGTCACTTCAAAAGCCATCACCGTCTTTGTTGATACACAATATGGCAACAAGCTCTCATGAGCCAGTGATCACCTGAGCCAGACTAAACATGCTACTAATCATGTGCCCCTTCAGCAAGCCTCGTGGAAACAACTGTCTTTTTAAGTTTGAGAGATTGAGTCTGACGAGCACGAACCTGGTTGTGCATGGGCAATAGACACGGGCCGGCAAGCCAATACAGAGTATCAATTGAATTCTCCGCCAAGCCTTCAGAGGGAGTGTGTATACCCCAAGGCGAAGTGTTAACGTTGACGATTCAACGTCGCTACCAAGCCTGATGCTAAAGGCTGGTCAAGGTACGGGAGAGGACAAACTTCAAACATCCAAAAAGCCAGTACAAGCAAAATGTGTTTTTAACGATCCGCAAAACAGCACACCTAAGACTTTTTTCCAGGCTAGAACGCACCCGCCTGAAATATACATTTCAGTTGCGTCAATGTTTCAGCTGCATCAATACCCGGCCATATACAAATAACCACAAATCGAGATATCCGATAAGATCAAGATCAGAAAGGGCCACTCATGTGACGAATCAATTCACTGTTTGTGCACAATCACGAATGCTAATTCAGTAAACTACCAAGCCCCTGCCCCTGCCTAAGGTATTTAGACTGAAGGTGCACGTTCCCATCAACCACCAAAACATAGCTAAGCATTCAGTCACGCTGGCACAGCTCAAACGACACGATTGGTACATTGTCGCAATCGGAGGTGATCGCACCTACACATGATGACAAACACCGCTGTTGACATGGAACACGAGCCCACTAGTCCACTAGTGCGTGAAATTATGGCTAATGGCCATGCTGCCGAGCATGCACGTAGCCACAAACTGGGAAAGGAACATCCGCATGCGGACCAAAATAATCTAAATGTACTTTCTGGACATGACCCGTGCATCCGCTGATCAGTGTATGAATGATGAGGCAGACAAGACTGCACATTCCCACCACCAATATACCAAATGGGAGAAGGGGGTTGAACACAAGTCTTAAACTGGATTTTAAAAAATGGGTGAAATGAACACTGTACCTCCCTGCCTTGGGGGAAAATTGCGGATGTCGCAGAAATCTACGAAGTACATTAAACGACTTCTTACAAAACCACCTAAGAAGAGCTAAAATGCTACAAAAATTGGGATCGCTAGTTCAATATCCAGCAAAGAACCATTTGGAATCTGCTGGAATCATTTTTGGGATGTGATGCTAAGCCCATTAACGCTTTGGCTGCACCGGCCCACGGGTTTCGGAGAGGGTTGTGACACCGCTAAGCGCAGGAAAGTATGCAAACTTCATCACACGTTCTTGCCCTCTGGCAAGGGCTTGTAGGAAGCGTTGCCCTTGCAGTCCCGGAACAGCTTTCCAAAATCGATGGTCGGTTCACCATCTCCAGGGTTTTTGGCTACCAAATCCACGCTCCTAGAACGCCCACTCCTCATCAGCACCCTGGCTCAAGAATGTGTAGGGCATGCAGGCAACCAAAGAAACACACACACACACACACACACACACACACACACACACACACACACACACACACACACACACACACACACACACACACACACACATAGCCAGGGCAAGGCAAGCCTCCACAAGAGGGTGGCAGACACACCCAGTCGTGCATGGGCTCACGCGTGCTATGCACCCTTCCCTTACCTCCCCCCCCTCCCAATACACGCACGCACACGCACACACACACACACACACACACACACACACACACACACACACACACACACACACACACATCATCATCATCATCATCATCATCATCTCCACACTCCAAGCGAGTAGGGAGGACACAACAACAACAGGGGTTCACAAAGGTGAAGAGGCAAACAGAGGGAAGGCAAGGTCAGTCGTGAGCAAGCGAGTGGCAGAAAGGGTGGACCTGTTGTCAGACTCTGGAAGCAGAATAGATTGCACACAGACCTCTGCCACATCAGCACGAGGAATCAGCCTGAGCGGCAGCTCCTGGAACTTGTCATCCACGTCCATCAAGATCTGACGTTTCCCCCCCTGCACCATACCCAGGCTCCCCACATGTGTGCCAGAAGACCAAGGACTTCCGCCCCATCTATTTGGCCTCGCAGTCATACTCATACATATACCATGCACCCCATCTACAGCGCGCGGATACATACAAGCCCAAGTGTTCCCCCCTTGCCACGCACACACGCACGCGCGCGCGCGAACACACACACACACACACACACACACACACACACACACACACACACACACACACGCGCGCGCGCGCGCGCGCACGCAGGCAGGCGCACAGTGTGTGCGTGTGAGAGGGAGGGGGGGAGGTTTTGACAGGGGAAGTGAAAGGAGGAGATCATAAAGTTTTTTATTTTCTTATTTCTTTAATTTTTGGGGGTGGGCTGGGGCCGACAAACTGCATTGGATAGCAGGCATGGGACGGACCTCCTCGTTCTTGAGTCCTCCCGGATGAAGGATCGTGTATTTCAGACCTGAGGCAATGAGGTACTCCTCAGCCTTGCGTTTCCACAACAAGATGTTGGCATCTCCGATGCTGTTTAGGAAGTGATCGGGGTTGGTGATACCCATGCTACTGACCAGCACCACCTTTCTGACCCCGGCTGCCTTAGCTGCATCTATTTGCACCTTCTGACCCTCCCAGTCCACCTATGCATCCCCAAAGGCACACACGTTCACGTTGCTGACATTTCCAACCCAGCCATGCAATCCTTAACCCACCAATGCAAGCCCCAAAGACACAGGGCCTCAGTTTTGACCCAACCACTCCATAAATATATTCCAAGGAGACGCACGGATTCACAGATTGCAAGAAAGACTAGCCCGGTCTCCAAACACCCCAAACTCACATGTGCATTCCGTGAGCACTGGTGCTTACAACTGTTGGCAAATCAGGGCAGACATACCAAGCGTATCCTCA
Organism: Botryococcus braunii; assembly: GCA_002005505.1. Lineage (NCBI taxonomy): Eukaryota > Viridiplantae > Chlorophyta > Trebouxiophyceae > Botryococcus > Botryococcus braunii. The sequence continues at coordinate 38,033 of KV908409.1, forward strand.
AAGCATTTCACATCCGTACGCAATTCCCCATGAACGCGAACAGTGAAGGTCTTAATAAAATTGGAAGAGAGATGCAGTGAGAAGAGAAGTATACTTGTACACAACTGAAGTATATTTAACCCATACTTGGGAGGGAAATAGTTTTGGGAGAGACACTTACTTAACGACCTCTAGCATGTTCTCAACTCTTCTAAATCGACCCATGCGTTCTAGGCACACGAAATTTCTCAACTATTGCAGAGAAAAACAGAAGATGCATTTCCGCAAGCCTTCAAAAGACATCCAGCAAACCATGCACCTTGAAACACACTTGGTGAACCTCGGATATTTTGTTTCATCTCAGAAGGAGCAGGGTAGATTCTTCAGGACCACCCAAACCCCAAACGCAACAACCTAACCCCATAAGCAACGACACTCCCAAAAGCCCACTTTGTCCGCAAGAAATCCCACATTTCCTCCAAGAAATCCTGCACTTGCGCCCAGGAATCCCACCTTCTCTCCCAAAACTTACACTTCCTCTCTAAAGAATCCCTTGTTCCCACACAGGGATGCCGTATTTCTCCCACAAAATCCAACATTTCCACCCCGGAATCCACATTTGTGCACAGGAATCCCAAGTTTCCTCATAAAAATCCCATATTCCTTCCCAGGAATCCCACATTTGCTTCCCCAAACAGAGCTTCCAAAACCGTGCTGGAGAATTCCGCTAAGCTGCTCCGAATTGCATGCATACATCCTGTCTTAATGGGGTCAAACGGGATTGTATAGCTGCACATAGCTTCCCAGGCAGCCAGTACGAATCATGCAAAAGCTTTGGGCCCACCTCTTTGGGGTACTGGTTCTGCTTGAACCTGAACTTTGGGAAGGCACGCCTGTCCCCCAAGAGCCTCCTCAGAAGCATCTGGGCCATCACATAATGCCCAGTCAGGTATCATCATCTAATCAGAAAGCCATCACTTGGCTTGCATGCGGATAGTTCCAACAGGGCACATGCTATCAACACTAATTTCTCCTCCCCCCAACACACACCCACCAACGCACCCTTCCCCCCACCCCCCCAAACACACACACACACACACACACACACACACACACACACACACACACACACACACACACACACACACACACACACGGAGAGCGAGAGTGGGCGGAACAGAGAGGGGGGGGGGAGAAAGGGAGGAAGAGAGAGGGGGAAGGAGGGGGGGGAGGGGGGTGAGAGGAAAAAGGGGGAGGCCAGCATGCGCAAAGGACCGTAGGTGAACGTAAAACTCATTCCTACGCCAGCACATAAAGCACGCGCAGCCATGCACCCAGACAGAAACACACAGGCCCATGCACTTAATCGCACACAACCTCAACACACATGCACCCCTCACATCAACCCCCCTCCCCCGCCCCCCCCTCCCCCCCCCCCCCCCACACACACACACACACACACACACACACACACACACACACACACACACACACACACACACACACACACATAGTGTGATGTGACAATCTTTGCAAGGGCAGAGTGAAGGGGAAGGTGTGCAAGACTAAGAACGGTCCTGGCAGAGCATACCCCAGGAATAGACCACCAGATCAGCTGGGGCACTGCGGAGGTTGCAATGATGACCGTATCGGCGCCCGTGAAGGCCTCTTTTAGCTTCTTAAAGCCATCTGGACCACATATGTCGACGGGGTAGATGCCCTTCACAAGCTTCAACTTCTCAGCGCTCTGCAGCGGCATAAGAGACATCAGCGCATCTGGTAGAGTAAGGATCCCCCCCCCCCCGGCCCCGGGGCGCCGGCCCGATTGCCCCCCCTGAGATCTCTCCCAGAGCCCTAATGCCTCCTGAGATCTTTCCAGGAGCAGATCACTCTGGCTGGACCCTGTCGACTCTCATCGTATGATTCCAGCTTCTGAGACAGGGCTTGGGCACGTGAATCTGTCTTTTTTGTACTGCATGCAATAGAGAGATTGCGTCAGGTATGGGGAAAGCCCAATGCCAAGGAAATGACTTACCCAGTACTCTCAAGTAGGACAGGGTTGTAAACTTGTGCAAAAATAGCACATCCTTGTCAGGGGTTAAATAAAAGGGGTGGCTTGGGTTTAAAATACACAAAAGGTCTCTGCGTGGATGGCGTTTGACACATCAAGAATCACATGTCCAAGACACTGCTACCTGAGAGCACCACATAGTGCGACCCTCGAAAGCGAGAAGTACGGAGACACACAGAAAGTTTGAGTCCCAAGGTTTCCTCCAGATGTACGTCCTGCTGCGTTGGCAAACGCAGCCGCGCACTTGTAACATGCAAATGTGGCTGATGTTACACTTCGTCTGCTTCAAGTGGGAAGGGAAATCGGGGACACAGTCTCCTACGGGCTGGCCGTAGGGGATTGTTGTTATGGCATGCCCCTGCCTCTCTTGCACAGAGAGACTTTGGGAGATTCCCAAGGAGGGCTGCGAGCACAAATGTGGTCTGGAAGCACAGACAAACAGATTGTCTCAAAGAGAAATCAGAGAAGTTAAGGGCAGCACGCCAGCCAGGTTGGTGGAGAGCACCCACCTTTGGACTGCGAACAACAGCTCGAACAATGAAGTCATCAGAACGGGCTAACAACTTGTCTACAATGAGGCTGCCTGTCTGTCCAGTTGCTCCGGTTACGACAACCTGCATACAGCAAAGCCTCACCATTTAATAAATTGCTGACAAACGCTCATGTGATTGCTTTAAGCTCTGTTGGTTGAGACTTGGCCGGTGTCCTTTTGATTTCTGGCTGAAAAAAGGGAGGTGGGGGGGGGGGGGTTACATAGGCGTCTCCACAGAGAGGGTTGCAAAAGAGAACGCTAATCCTTGCTCATCACACAAACGTAAACGTAAACGTAAACGGGAAAGTGTGGACTCGGATAAGTTTAGTAATCAATCACGATAAAGAAAATGCAGGGTAGCCTTGAAACGAGCGTCTGCACTTACGGTCACTTTTTCATTCATAGTGAGAGCACCAAATCCACGATAATTACGAGACCTGCAAACCATCAAATCAAAATTTCAAGTGCGTCTCTCCACAACAAGTTTGCTTCGACTAAGCACTCTCAACGACCGGAACAACGAGAATCTTGGTTTAAGCAGAAACAAGATTGAAGAGCGGTGCAATACACACACAAATCAATACAAACACAGATACGTGGTGTACGCAATTCAAAGCCGCCACGTCAACCTCAGAAGGCACTCTCGAGGATCGGTTCAGATCCGTACCAGAGCAACAAAAGCTGTCCCTCTCTTCAAGTAACAGAACCCCACCGAGAAACAAGCTATCAAAGTTTAGAACTGCTGTTATCAGATGAGCTGATGCGTCAAGTAAGCTTTGTCGTACCGTTGGTCGAAGGGCTTGGCCAGTGAAATTTTTAGGGGCAGAATTATGCCATATTGGCAGAATTAAATAATTCCGAGCGGTTGGCTGGCAGAATAATCCCATTTTGCACCCTCCGACTCTGCCATTTCAGGCAGCGAAAAAGAAATGCGGAGAGGCTGATTCTGCCACCGAGTGGCAGAGGGAAAAAAATGCAAGATAGGGATTTCTGCCACGGTGGCATTTGAAAATGTATTTCTCAAGGGACGATTCTGCCACCCCTGTATTCCGGACGAGGGTCATGAATTCTTGAATTCTTTGTTGTGTGTTGTTGGAAACGCGTATATACATGCTGAAGTTGCATTAAAAACAGCAAGAAGGGCTGCGAGTGAATCGTGCATGTGCAAATAATGCAGTGGAGAGGTTGGGTGTTGGAATTGATAGTCTTTCAAGATCTTAAAACAGAAGTCTTATTCAATGACTCTAAACGAGACAAGGGTATGCGGTAAAGCTGGTACAGGAGCGGCGACTTTTGTGATCAGACTCTAGAGATTGGGTCTGCTAGAGCAGAGGCGAGTTTCGTGATCAAACTCCAGCAGAGGTAGGGGTCTGCTACAAAAGAGGCGAGTTTCGTGATCAAACTCGAGCAGAGGTAGGGGTCTGCTACAAAAGAGGCGAGTTTCGTGATCAAACTCCAGCAGAGGTACAAAAGCGGCGAGTTCTGTGCACCCATGACAATAAATCTTGTCAGGCGCAAATCTGGGCTGCAGAAATCCGCATTTCAGGACATTTAATCAGGGGTTTTGAGGGCCATGGGCAGTACACGTGTGAGGCGTACTGCAAGTTGCCGTAGTACAAAGAAAATCTAGTGGGCCCTGCGCGACAAAGATGGTACCGTACCGCCCTGAAGTTGCAGGTGGGACATGCCGTTTGAAGCCCGGGGAGGTAAGGGCTCTGTTTGCAAGAGCTTTAGAGGGCGTTCCCAGGGCTTTCTTTTTGCAAGATGCATACCAGTGGGTGGCCGTGGTGGCAAGGAGAAAGGGTGCGAAGTTTGGAGAGCATCGGGGAAGGGACGGAATTTTGCATGCCCAAGGTCCGAAAGGAAGCCGTGAGCCCGACACCTTGGTAACATTTTGCTGCAATATTTTCAAGCAATCCGTGATTGGTTTGGGGTATTTCTGAATGTTTTGGCTGGGCTGAAAGCCTGGCCCGTGTGAATGCGGACGGGCAGAGGGGAGGGGACGCACCCTCAAGGGGTGATGTTGGGCCCTACGCCGAGTTGCGGGGCCCAAAATTGAGAAATATGGTGAACTTCCACTTGTTGGTGCAACTGGTGTGTGTGAAACCAAGCGTTGGTCATGTGTAGGGGCTGTATCTCGTCGGCCTAGCTTCCACCCACGTTTTGCCTTGCTCATGTAGGACCTTGATATTGAAGCTTGTGGGCTGTAAGCGCAAACTGGGGTTTTGCAGGCCAGACTTGCGTGAGTAACGCTGTGACAAGACTTCTTGTCATGGGTGTGTGGTAAGTTGGCGAAACTTTTGATGTGATGCTAATTCTGCCACCGTGGCGGGCGGAAATTAAATTGTTCCTGCCGTGCCTGCCACCGTGTGGCAGACGAAAAATAAATTACTGAGCCAAATTATGCCAAGTGGCATAACTCCAAGATTCCTTAAAAATTTCACTGGTCTTGGCCCGTTGTCGGGAACACCAGCGTGCAGGACGCAGGCTGCATCAGGCAACCCCGTGTCCTGCAGCTGCTGCGCAGCGCTCCGAACCTTTGGAGGGCGCACGTGAACATAGAAAAAAGTTGGCAGGCATGACCCGGAGCACGCGGAGACGAGATTATGTAAGCACCACCAATACTCCCAGTGGCCCCCATACATACACGAAGTTTCTTGGTCTCCACCCAGCATACCCAAGGCCTTGAAGAAAAGCACAGACAGACCAATGTGCATACAATTGGTTCCTGGTTTGTTGTGGGCGACCCCGTCATCCAGATGGATCCACAGCATCCCCAGCAACCTGTGGATGTACATGGAGACGGAGACGTGGTATAGAAGTGACGGTGGTGTTCCCTAACAGGGGAATGATTGCACTAGCTAGGATATTAGTGAGTACACTGTTATAATAGTGAGAACTGTTATTGTAACATGCCCATGGGGTCTCCACCGTACCTGTGTCTATAGATTTGGGTCGGACTTCTGATTGCAGATGTGATCAGTATCTGAACCAGAATCCCATGTCCGTGGATCCAAGTCAGTAGTGTGTTTTTGTTTCTTGGCAATATTGAAAGAACAAATTCGAATCGGCGATAACATGAAAAAGAAGTTCGATGAAGCCATAACATTAGACCACAATTACTTCAGAATGAAAACATTAAATTAGGTTGGGAACACCATCCAACCCTTTGTCGAAACGTGAGACAAAGCTTCAAGCACGCTCCTGATGGACGACTCCACTTGGACGACTCCAGAGCAGGAGATAACTCCAGACACTTGTTAGGAACACCATCAAACAAGGCCACCTGTGCCATAACCATGTATGTCACAGAAAACGTAAGGACGTGTAGTACGAGTCCTGTCGCACCATGCGCACAAGGGACAAGGAGTCGAGGCTATCCACCATCAAGACTTTACACAAAGTATCGTAGCTTAACAAAGCAACCTAACTAAGGGCAGTCTTACCTGTGCCATAACCATGTATGTCACAGAAAACGTAAGGACGTGTAGTACGAGTCCTGTCGCACCATGCGCACAAGGGACAAGGAGTCGAGGCTATCCACCATCAAGACTGATGAAAGAATGCCAAGCCGTCCCATATGACGCAAGGCCAAAGGAAACTAAACGGTAGGTGGACGAAGCTAGAATTCTTAAGTTCTAGGCCTCCGAGCCTACCAGCTACACTGACTCCGACGAGACCGTACGACAATAATCCGGGTCCCTACGGAACTGCCACTTACACGCGCTTCAAGGAGGTCAAATCCTCAGCACGTTTCCTAACTTCAAAGGAACTCCTATGACCTTTAAGAGTACCCTAGTGTTTCCTGGGTACAAAGGTCAGACCTAGCAATTACTCAAGAAGAGAACTAATTGCCCTTCATGAGTACATCACTTGAACCTCCAAGGCACACAAGAGGATGATAGTAAACTCGAGGTCATGACTTCTCGAATCGACTAATCCTCAACGACAGGCAACCACATTAGTAGACATTACCTTTGAGATTACCGTATGACAAGCACCAAGCATAACACAAGGAGCTAGTCACATGCCAAGTGTACCTTCCAAACTACACCACGAGTTCCACATGTCTACAAACGACTGGAAAGTGACTATTTATTGTCCATCAGCCACTTCACACACGAAGGCACACGCTATGGGGAACCTCAAACCCTAGGGTTCCCATATTATTTCACAACACCTCCCCTTGCATGAAGTGGGGGAAGTGAGTGTCCATCACATGAAGAGAGTTATATGCCCCCCAAAGTAAGTAGGCATAAACATCACTCCATCAGCGAGAGCAACAATTATCCGTACAAGCATGAAATCAACTGCCTGATTACCTCCCCTGGAGATCAGGAAGGAGCAACCAATGCAAAGCATGCATAAACAAACGCCAAATCACGAAGGAACGCTCAAGCACAATATGAATGTAGCAAGAGCACCATAACATGTTAAGAGATCACTCTCATGGCAAATCTCCTAACCGATAAACTATTCCCCGCGTAAGCGCGACCATGAAAGCGTAAACTGGATAGACAGTTTGTCCCAGTGTAAACCAAAAACTGAAGTAGCTTGATAGGAGCCTTCAGAATGCCAAAGGCCTTTAGAAGCTTCTCACACGAGAAGAAAATGCATTTGACAAGAGGCAGCACCTCCTCAAGTCAAGCAAAACTTTAGACCAACGAAGTGGGAAGTAGACAATCACCTCAACTTAGATAATCCTCCCCTCGAGCTATGCACCATAAAGTGACTTAACAGACTGAATACCAAACAAAAGCGGTGGAGCAAACAGCCACTTCAAGCAAAAGTGACCCTCCCATCGATGAATTTGCTCACGCTTAATGTTAACACAAGCATCACAAGCTCAATGCTTACAAGCATCAATACACGAAGCATATGCATTGCCGCTACTGCAAGAAAACATATGACTGACCATTCCAATCTCACACCAATTCCTTGTGAGACCAAAGTACGTATCAAAGGGTAACCATCCAAGCTGAAGAATCGTTACTTTAGTCAGCTTATCCGAGTTTAAACAGCGGCTTCTTCTACCTCTTATTGTCACTTCTTGACTGAAGTCAAACGTCAAACGGAACTGATTCCGAAGCTCTATTGGGTATGCCGCAAGCTATCTTGGAGTTGTTCCCAAGTTCCTGTTGGGTGCCTCACGCCTACTGCGCATCTTGGCCCACACTCAAACTTATCCGGGAACATACACTACCAGTGTACACTCCTCAACTATATTGGACTACCCGCAAACCATCATGGATCACGTGCTATCCCCATAGCCTCTGTATAGGGCAAAGCAAGTTCCTAGTTATCACGGCCGTTACAGCCCAACAGTCAACCAAATGAGGCACCATTGTCTCGGATAATCTTGGTCCCTTTAATGCACTCTCTCACAAGCAAGTTATCATGGCAATCACAGGCCATCATACTTGGTGATAGTCACATAGTCATGTATAAATTGGGCAATGAAGAACCGCTCGCTGTTGAAGGACGAGCACAAACACCAATGAGGAGAGCTTCACTCCACCTTCGGACGGATGAAGCTCCATGATATGATTAGGGCAAACCAACGTACAAAGTTTGCCTTGAGAAACAAAGGCAAAGAAATTGTCCCTTGCATCACAATTTATCACGTGTAATCCATGCAAGCATAAGACAAAGTATTGGCAATAAACCAGTACTTCGAATGTTACGAGCAACCATCCGAACCTTCGAAGCATTAACCGCTTCGAGATTCGAATTGTACCGCGATCAGACAAACACGAGTCCGAATCGAGAGGCTCTAACTACCGCGTGGAGATAGACCCAAACGTGTCTATCTACAGTGACCTTGGAAACTTGTCTGAACAGCTCTGTAGAGGAACCAGCCTTTCAGACACCATACCAAGCACTCAAATATCCTTTCAAGATCATCGCAGCATACAAGAAAGGTCAAATGCAAGTAGCAATGCCAGTAGAACAAGCAACCCACAGTAGACGCCTTTGCGCAACGTGAATCTGAAGGTTGCAAGTAGCATAACTTGTAGCAGTTAGTACTAAAATCTGTGAAACTTAAGTTAGGTCCACAGACACACATAAGAAGTACCCAAGACAGGTTTCAAGAAGCTACAACTCCTTAAAGCCGGCAAACTTCACATCTGCCCTTTAGTGCGCTGTACCCCAAGATATTCAGGGAACCTATCATCAGGATAATCTTAGAAAACATGGGACTTCATCAAAAATCCCTCAGACTCAAGTACTTAACATGAGGAAAAACAAACCTTTGCATAACAAAGAGCATAGAACCCCAACATATCCAACTGCAGAGTTTGCCCATGTGCGCGCATCGATAACATAACCTGGCTATGCACCTGTCTTCCTCCAGATGCAGCCAAAAACAGTGTAGTCTCGCAGAGGTTTCCATATGCATGTTATACATGCCCTAGTACAATAAAAACCAGTTGATTAAGGGTGAGATACCCTTAATCCAAACATGTGTACACTGACAAGTCATCTCCAAAGAAGTAAACTGCATCTGGTGCGCTGACCCTTTCCTTCAACATAAAAGTCATGAAATTGCTACACTTAACACAACATGTGCATGCTCTTTAGGAGCAAGTCACTAGTCATGACCACATTGTGAACAGAAGGGTCTGCATAACCAAACTCCCCAACTGCACACACTGCCATGGCCTTGGAAATGTAAAATGGTGTGAGGTATGAAGAGACACCTTTCTCATGCCTATCACATCCCCAACAACCCAAGGCCAAGTGCATCTTTATGATGTCCATGTCATGTACCATTGAAAAGTTACAAATCAATGGTAATTGCAAAAGTTTTTATAGGTGTAAGAGAGAGAGACAAAAGTGCAGATAACCACACCTATGCCCACTCGACTCATCGCATGCTCACATAAGGAGTATTCTGCTCACTCAAGAAGCACATACTCAACATGGAGCAGCCTAAAGATGCCCCCAAGCAACAAGCCACATGCCCCACACACTAGGGGCACTTGGGAAGGTAGGGAAAGATGCTACTGCACACATAATCAGGGGTCACATGTACTTATGCCCCATGAGGAAGTTGGGACCGTACTCCCTTTCACGCTTGAAGGTGAGATTATTTCTCCAGAGGTGTCGATGCATGTCCATTCTTGGCACGCAAGGAACCTCCTTTTGTCCTCCCCTAGTCCCGAACCAGCCCATACTGAACTGATCCATGTGTGCATGCCGAAGAGTTAGTATACCGATAATCACATATGTCAAATAGTAGGCTTGCAAGTAGACGCTTGGAACGCCCCTTTTGGAAGTTCAACGTTGAAGTGCCACTACACTTTCACAGATGTAGCACATGAATGCTCAAAATATCACACAGAAATGATTGTATCTTAAAACATTCCGCCTTTCAAGTCCACATTGGCTTGAACGGATCGAAATCGCCACGAAGTTTCAACAACGACAACAACTGATACCATGAGATTCAGCACCATGAATTAATCAACTGCTAAAACAATTAATTCAAACCTTTCTGACGGAACACCATCGTCAGCAAGGGTAATGTTTACCACAGGCGTCAAACGTATTCGTTGACGATCGGCACTCGCCGATACCATGAAAGAACAAATTCGAATCGGCGATAACATGAAAAAGAAGTTCGATGAAGCCATAACATTAGACCACAATTACTTCAGAATGAAAACATTAAATTAGGTTGGGAACACCATCCAACCCTTTGTCGAAACATGAGACAACGCTTCAAGCACGCTCCTGATGGACGACTCCACTTGGACGACTCCAGAGCAGGAGATAACTCCAGACACTTGTTAGGAACACCATCTAACAAGGCCACCTGTGCCATAACCATGTATGTCACAGAAAACGTAAGGACGTGTAGTACGAGTCCTGTCGCACCATGCGCACAAGGGACAAGGAGTCGAGGCTATCCACCATCAAGACTTTACACAAAGTATCGTAGCTTAACAAAGCAACCTAACTAAGGGCAGTCTTACCTGTGCCATAACCATGTATGTCACAGAAAACGTAAGGACGTGTAGTACGAGTCCTGTCGCACCATGCGCACAAGGGACAAGGAGTCGAGGCTATCCACCATCAAGACTGATGAAAGAATGCCAAGCCGTCCCATATGACGCAAGGCCAAAGGAAACTAAACGGTAGGTGGACGAAGCTAGAATTCTTAAGTTCTAGGCCTCCGAGCCTACCAGCTACACTGACTCCGACGAGACCGTACGACAATAATCCGGGTCCCAACGGAACTGCCATTTACACGCGCTTCAAGGAGGTCAAATCCTCAGCACGTTTCCTAACTTCAAAGGAACTCCTATGACCTTTAAGAGTACCCTAGTGTTTCCTGGGTACAAAGGTCAGACCTAGCAATTACTCAAGAAGAGAACTAATTGCCCTTCATGAGTACATCACTTGAACCTCCAAGGCACACAAGAGGATGATAGTAAACTCGAGGTCATGACTTCTCGAATCGACTAATCCTCAACGACAGGCAACCACATTAGTAGACATTACCTTTGAGATTACCGTATGACAAGCACCAAGCATAACACAAGGAGCTAGTCACATGCCAAGTGTACCTTCCAAACTACACCACGAGTTCCACATGTCTACAAACGACTGGAAAGTGACTATTTATTGTCCATCAGCCACTTCACACACGAAGGCACACGCTATGGGGAACCTCAAACCCTAGGGTTCCCATATTATTTCACAACAAATATCCTCCTTATGCATTCATGCGAATGTAAGTGTCAGTCAAACTAGCTTTTGGCAGTATGTATGAACCACAAAAACCCTTATGTCAGATAGGGTCAAAACACAGTAAACAGGAAAGACGTATGCACTGTAAATATTTGGAACAGACTTTCATTTGGTTGACTGTGTAGTGGCAGATCCTCCCCACGGCGAACCCTAAAGTACCCATATGACTCTCAATCTTGTTCTCCGTAACCGGAGAAAACATACATGCTGCATACGATAGCAAGGAACTGAATAGCATGACAAATAATATGGAAAGGCGCGCTATTCGGAGGTGAACTGTGGCTTGGGTAGACAGGTTGACCACCGCCAACATCCGGGGCAGGCAGGAAAGACAGGTTTCCTCGGAACATTAACCAACACGAGCGACATAAAGCTGAAGGGGTCCACACCTGCACCGGACAGAGCTCCTGGTCAGCGGTCTGCGTGGACTGGGAGGTCCACGAACCGCGAGCAGGGGAAGTAGGGTGGGGCTGGCGAGCTGATCCGTGCACGTGCCGAAGGGGAGTAAAGGGCGGGGCGATTGTTGATTATTAGCTGCCTAGGGCACGGGGCGTATGTAGGCACAGGGGAAGGGAAAGGAAAGGAAAGAAACATTTTTTTAAGTGGACGGGAGTCGGCTGATCATATGAGAAAGACGCACACGCCGGGAGGGAGTTACATAGGGCGTTCAAGGTGCAAGTGCGCCACCAAAGCGGGCTTCGAACGTTCTTCGGAGTACATGTGGTTTCTGTCCTAAAAAGGTGGCGATCCTATAGAGCGCCTTATAAAGTCTTCGTAAGATAACGTTAGCCGGGTATCCTGCCTGTCTAAACCGATGGTAGAAGTCCACGGTCGCCGTAAGCCAGCGTCGGCCGCAGTGCAAATGTTTCTAAACCGCCACGGCTGGGGAAGATGACGCCTAACTTGCATGTGTCAGCCAGGCACGAATGTGCACTGGGGACCGTGTGTATATGGGGTATGGGACTGTATTCAGGACTGTTGCGCTTATCAAAGACCCCCGTAATAGAGTTCCTCTTGGGGTAGTGCCACCGGATATCCAAATCCATGAAGTGGCCATTACTTTGGTCTGGTAATGAGGTGTCTTGAATAGCCAAGCACAAGGGGTATATCCCTGGGACCGCCTGTACCAAGTCCCCCGTACTGACACGTCTGGATATCAGTTGACTGCAACCGTGAACTGCAGCCAGGAAGATGCAGGCACGAGCATCTTCCCCAGCGCGGTACCCTACGGTACCTGTACACGGGCCAGCTGCCGAAAGATTCCCCCACGGACCCCTCCACACGGTTCCTCAACGTCCACCCCATCACGCAGGCATGTGCCCGCATGATACCCAGATACGCATGTGCACGTGCGATGGTCTGGGAGGCAGGTCAGGTAATGCCAAATAGATTGCATTACGCGAAGTTGGTCCGTGAACCACCTCCAGCAAGCGTATGTGTATCCTTGACACAAAAGGTCTTTGAAATTGGAGAACTGTCACAGCTCCAGAAGCTGCAGGCAAGGGAATACACCGAGCAGTGGCAGGCCCGAAGAGAAGCCTTCTAGAATTTGAGGTATTTCCACAGTTTTCTGACGCAGTACGTACACAATGGCAGGTACTTCGAGGATGTTTTTTGTGGAAGAATTCCTGGTTTTGTCAGCCATGTACTCACAATGTTTCGCCTGGGTTATATCGGTGGCCCGAGATCGTTTGGCACGAGAGGCGCTGCCTGCCACTGTACCAATGACGAGAAAGTCACGAAGAATCAGGACAGGCTTTTAAGTGGACATCACATTGGCTTTAAGCCGAAGCAAGGGAAGGGCATATTACACACGATGAATGATGGCGCCGGTCCGAGGTCGTCAGATCGGCTAGGTCTTTGAAACCATATGTAGTGGGTCATGCCTTAATCATGAATTGTATGCAATAAAATGGACGATTGGGTTTCGAGAAATCTTGTTCAAGACTTTTGAAGATGGGATTGCTCGTCAAGGTTGAAAGCGGGTTCAAGACAGGCACTTATCATCTAGGTCTATTAGTCTTCTCTTTTCGCAGAATGGTGGCCCAGCGGAAGTGAATCTTAGAGTATCTGTGTGACAGCCAGCCGATGAGAGTTGAAAGAACTATTTGCATAGAAGCTCTACATTAACAAACACAAGAATTCGTACCTGAGAGGCTAGACTGCTCACATGCATGGCTGGGGTTCGATAACGTATTTGGAAGACACTCCTGGATAGTATAGAATTAGAAAGAGGGAAAGCAGATGAGCATATTTGGGCAAATGCTAGCTGCGTCCATCGCAATGATGGCACATACAGGCCCGGTTTGAGTGTGCATGCTATGCATCGCATGAGCAATGTGGGTCACCATATCAGCAGCAACAATGGCATCCGTAACTTCAATGAAAAACATGATCCGGGATTTTAGATAAACCCAACGTCACACTGGAATGCATCTCCTGCAATTGCAGCCAACGAGGCACACTGGAAAAATACCAGAGCTGTCAAGTGTTATGATGCAAACAAGTGTGAAGCGCATGAGCAAGCAATCTGAGGGGAGCATTGCCTGATCGTGGAATAACAGTTCTGGACAATAATCTCATGGGCAGCCAATTTGGTGATGCGCATGTCATCTGTAGTACCTCCTGTACACTGCATTATATCTAGATGGTACGGCCACTTGTGTTGTGCAAGTCATATAATAATTCCTCGTCTACAAAATACATCTAGATGGTATGGTGTTTGTGATGCACATGTCATGCGCAGCAAACCCCCATATCCTATATAACAACTACCGGATATGACCGTTTTTAGTAACCCCCCTGGTATTTGCACAGAACACATGGCTTTATCGGTTGGCGTTATTGGAGCTGGCGGAGTGGGATCTGCACTTGGAGGCCGCTTGAGTAAGAATGGGGCATTTACAGTCCGATACTCCTCGAGGAACCCCACTAGCGACAAGATCAAGGAGCTCATCAAGGTGACAGGCACTATTAGTTTGCATTGCTACCTCTTATGATTTCATTGACTTTTATCAATTTACTTTGCAAAGGCTTTTTGACAGCTCTCTTGACCAATCAGGATGAACCTGTGATACTAAGGCTGTGAGGAAGGCTGAAGATCGCATTTCTCTATGGCTGTGGTCCAGG
>KV908409.1:65000-90000 GCA_002005505.1 Botryococcus braunii
GACCAGAAACGGCTAGATGGTGGTGTAACGCAGAGTCTTGGAAATCAAAAGCGGGCATTTTACATAAAACATTAAGGAAGATCAATTCTGAAGGACCTGGTGTCAGCTTCTGGAGATTGTGAATACGCTTAGACGTGAGTGCTTGTATTCTGCAATCCGTTTGGATCCACAAACTACCAACGAAGCAATTGTGCAGGGATGGTCGGGCATCTATGATCAACGTTGCAGACTTGGACATGACTGTATGTGACAATCCGGTAAAAGCTTTTGAGTCCTCACTTGCGCCTGCATGTCCCCTCGTGGCAAGGTACTGCCCGCGCCATTTGTAAGGGGTCCTTCCTCCCTTCACGTACAGTTTCATAAACCTATTTTCATTTGATGTATCATGTCTACACGTGACTTGATATTTAGCCTCTTGAGCAAGGACTGTCTCGCATTGATACACATACACAACCACTTTATCATGCGAGACCGAGTGAGGATACTGTAGGACCTGCAAAGCATATCAAGGAGGATGTGCATTTACCTTGCCAATTGCACGCCAACCAAATACTTTGTTTTTGCGCCATCACTGCCACGATATGCGATGCAGTTCTTAACGCACGTGGTTAGCCTTGTAGTTTGACGGGCTAACACTGTCATAGTCGTATGCGCTGTGCTTACAACAGGTTGCCGCCAATTGGGTAGGATATCCATGTGTTTCCAGAGTGCGGAAAGACATCCGACGGCAGAAGTTGTAACAAGACTCCTACTACTTAACGTGAACAAGTCTGTTGTTAAATTGATAAATCGTAATATACAAGCCACTGCATAATAAGGGCGTGGGGTCCATAGGTCATTCCCCAAAGGCACAGCTACCCAGGTGCATCAAGTTCTGGCGTCATGCAAATCGTCAAGCTTGGGGATTCTGAGCGTGGCACCATGTGCGGCCAAGCCCACCGCTTGACAGCATTGGCAATAGCATGTGGGTCTGACGTAGCAAGGGCTCTCTGGAAACATTTGTATTGCTATGCATAGCAAATATTGAACTTCGAAGAATTCTTTATGCCCTCTGGCTATTGCAGCTGTTCACATCACAGTTCGCACCACAGTACTTTATTGTGTTCAGCAACCAGGAAGTCGAAGACACATGCATCGGAAGCTTAAAGGCCGCTTGTTGGTGCACGTGCTAGCAGCTAAATTAAACACACGCGTGGCCTCTCGAAGCTTTTGGTCAGCGCGTTCCTCTCAGCCGGACTGGGCGAATGTGTCCTTTGAACTTTGAGCCATATGATGCTCGGTTCAAGTGGAATACCAAATATATTGGGGGGAAGATGTGCACAGCCATGCTTTATGATCCAACTACAGCGGTCAAACGTTGTCTTCTCAAGCGAAAAGAAGTTTCAACTATTACTTATCCAACAAAAGGAGTGCAGCAGGATTCTGAGGTTTTCTCCGGACTTGTTCAAAACCAGTGCCTCAGCACACCTTCAATTTTCAGGCATCAAAGTTCGAGGCATGCTATGCGTACTCTATGCCAAGTTGCTAGTGAAAGGTTCAAATTTGTGGTGGTTGTTGCACAGAGAGACATCTGGACAGGGGTCCCCTACACATGGTTTTACATGTCAAAGTCACTATACTTGCTGTGGCATATGCACCTTTGAGCAGCCTTTCAATCAATTTTAGTGTGCTCCCAACGTTTTTGGCGTACAACAGACTGCTGAACTAACACTGCAACATCCAGACGCAATGACATCACACCGGCATCCAACAACGTGATGCCAGTTGCTAGCGAAACATTATCCTGCTGACCTAAGCAGGCTCTTGGATCCGGGATCCTGTTACCTCGCTTATACGTCTACACAGCTCTCGGCGCAAACAGCAGCAGCGGCAGCAGCAAACAGATGTAATTATATGGCTGGCGACTCGCCAGTGACGAGTCCTTGCGAAACCAGTTAATTAAGGAGGGCCAGCAGCAATAGTGCCACGATCAAAACCATAAATCCTGGTGTAGTAACTGACGGTATTTGAAGAAGAGGGCGCACCATCAGAATGAACATGACAGCATAAGAAGTAAGAGTAATCGAGAATTACTTCAAGCACCATGTTTGGACTTGAGGAGGTAAATCAGCAATATTTACGATAAAAAAAAGGGATGAAAACACAGCGATTAAGGCAGAAAGAGACTTACACACGGATTAGTGGCAGCACCAGGGGATTACGTACCTCTCCCTTTTGCTGCTCCCAAGGGAGGGTTCCTCATCGCTTATCTTGCACATCAACCCACTGCAGCACTTGCAATGACCCTCTGATACGAAACCAACACTGGCATATATGGTCTATATAGTCTCATTTGCGAGCCTTGAAACGGCCCAACGAGGTGGTGATAACGAGACATTACGTACCTGAGGCATGCCTGAAACTTACTAGGAAGATAAAAGATCCACAAAGTGCACGGCCCTGCTAACTGGACGACCCTACTCAACCGCAAAGATTCAAGACCTTATTACTGTTTAAAAACACTTTCATCGTAACTTCAGAGTACCCCAGATCTGTATTTGGACGTCTCCATGTTGCATTGAAGTTTTGCAGCATGTCAGCTGTCACCGAAGGTGGACTGCCGACGAAGTGACATCTTGAAAACAGCATCAGATAACTGCCGTGCCTCTGCATCAAGCCCCGCTCGTTTTCGAGGCTTTTCATCCCGTGGATCCAAGTAAGGACATGCCGCAATTAGCAATGGTTCCTGCATAAACAAGTGGACAGCATCCAGACGCTTAGAATAGGACCCGCAAACCTCTGCTGCCAAGCACGATTTCCCCCCCCCCCCCTCTCAAAGGCTCCAAAGCTGCGGCTGGAATATGCAAGAGAAATGAAACTATGATGAAACCACATGTTAAACCGACGTGCCCTTAACCATGTACCGTCTGGTGAGTTTCACATCAAGCGTACAAATTGGAAATTTATTCACACACAGCACTGTTTGCAGGTCATGAGCCCCGAGGCTGCAAAGAATGGGAGCCTAAAACAACAACGAGTGGAAGGACAGAAGAGTGAACTTGGCATTGTGCCTTTGCTAAG
This sequence comes from Botryococcus braunii, assembly GCA_002005505.1. Taxonomy (NCBI): domain Eukaryota; kingdom Viridiplantae; phylum Chlorophyta; class Trebouxiophyceae; genus Botryococcus; species Botryococcus braunii. The sequence goes on from KV908409.1 coordinate 68,061, forward strand.
ATTCTGGTCAGCAAAATGCTACAGAGACCAACCGCGGGGGAGGGACAAAATATAGGGCGGGTCTGCAGAGCACTTCTGATGCAATCAAGTTGACCTGGTGAGGTCAAATGACTATGTCAAATATCTTTGCAAACATGCTTTGGGCCAACCTTGCGAAATACATTTTCTCCAGCACGTATTCGTTTCTTGAAATCCTTCCCATGCAGTTCCTCGATCATCAAGGTTTTCACGTGAGCGTCAAGTCGCTGGGCCTCAGTCACAACATTGAAGGGTACGCTGGCTCGCAGTGTTGATCCCCCTCCGCAACCCTGTTCGGAGAACAAGGGCCAAAGAGTCATGCAATGGCCGCCACCAGTCAGGATACCTGTGATATTAGCTCCTTCCAGCAGACTCATACAAAGCAGAGATAATCCTAGAGGGTTGGCAGCTACAACACAGACTGGCAACAGATTCTCTCTCTCTCTCTCTCTCTCTCTCTCTCTCTCTCTCTCTCTCTCTCTCTCTCTCTCTCTCTCTCTCTCTCTCTCTCTCTCTCTCTCTCTGTGTGTGTGTGTGTGTGTGTGTGTGTGTGTGTGTGTGTGTGTCTGTCTCTCTCTCTCTCTGTCTCTCTCTCTCTCTGTGTGTGTGTGTGTGTGTGTGTGTGTGTGTGTGTGTGTGTGTGTGTGTGTGTGTGTGTCTCTCTCTCTCTCTCTCTCTCTCTCTCTCTCTCTCTCTCTCTCTCTCTCTCTCTCTCTCTCTCTCTCTCTCTCTCTCTCTCTCTCTCTCTCACTCTCCCTCCCCCCGCCCCCTCTCTCTGTGTAGCCTGCAGACTCGCAACGTGAAAACAGAACCAAACATATCTCAGGCATAACTCCAAAAGCTGCCAGCGGACCTGGCCAGAAGACCAGGTGTGGATCCAAGTGCCCTCACCAATGCCTGCATCATTACTTACAGACCTCGCCAGTACTTCAGCGTCCTGGCCCCTCACTCTCTCTAGTCGACTGAGTGCAGACAGGATTACAATTCTTATTGAATATTTTCCGCATGTGCCGGGTCACGAACACTTAACAACTTTCTCTAATACTTACTGGAGGGCCTAAAATCTTTCACTTACCTTGGTTTGCTTCTGATGTTGGGTCCTTCTACTCACACGCCCGCCTCTCCTGCTGGCGACCTGTGCGCGACACACTTACTGTGAAGCTAACCAGCGCAAACCAAAAAAGTTTGTTCATTCGTCCTACACTTAAGGAAAAAGCTGCTTCTTTCATGAAGGGCACAACAGGCAATACATTGCCTGCTTGCAAACAGTAGCAACCCACTAAGCAACAAAGAGTACCAGTAACCAATAACCATTGACAGGAAGTTGAACATTAACATCAGTGAGCGGTGGGTCAACATGATAATAAAGGGTCTTCTTGAAATGGCTTGTGGATAATTGTCACGACTACAAAGCTCGCATGATGCATTGCACCACACAAAGGTTAGCCCCCCGCCGGGGGGCATGAACAGCAAACCACTGATGACTTTGAACATGGTAATCCCTACATGACATTCGAAAAGCTTCAAATATCAACAATGTTCGCTCACCACAGCCAGGGCGCATTGTTTGATGCGATCTTCAGAAGGACAGCTCGCTTTCTTTGACCCCTGCTCGCTTGCCGCCCTGCCGCATATGCTACCACTTGACAGCCCATCCTTTGACTCCTTGCAAACCCAGTCCCTCTGGACAGGACCGGCGTTTTCACACCGTGCTGCAGGCTTCAACACCCCCGGGCATACTGCAGTGGACACCAGAACATGCAGTCGAGTTGCATTCTCCTGCAATCGTGCCTCCTGCTCCATATGCTCTTGCTCTTGCATCCATCTGTGCATGAATAACATTTTGCAAAAGGCTTAGTGTCTCGGTCCCGTCGCCATTTTCTGATCCTCCAAAGACATACGAAACTCTGACATGTCGCCTAACCTAGACAGGAGCACCCAAAATACTAGAAACTCTTGAATTAATGAAAGGTGACACCAACAGTCTCTGAGATCCTTTGCATTTTTCTGGTAGATGGTGTGACTTGTTTTTGCACAGCAGCAGTGAAGGCAGACACCACAAGCTTGACAAGGACTCATGAGGGGACGTCTCATGACAGCAGGGTGGTAATTGCAGGAGACACTGTGCAAGATGCCAAGTGAGAACATGTTTGTGTGGAGACCTGATGGCTTCAGCCTGTGCTGCCCCAAGCATTTGCCTTGTATCACTGTTCTTTCTTTTAACTTGTTCGAGATAACGTTTCCTTGCGTAGAAATCATGAATCAGACGTCGGCTTTGGAAACCCCTCCACCAGCGTTGTATTGTGCGTGCTTGGTGGTAAAAATACTCCTGGAGGCGAGGCAATTTAAGCTTAACATTATGCAAACCATGCGCAATTTTTTCGGTTCTCCATATTTGGACGATGATACGCCCCCAGGCTTCCATGGCAAATGCAGAGAGCCCGTCGTCAGTCTTGGACCACCAGAGAGTCTTTGGACACTGAATGGTGACGTATAAGAGGTTTCGAAAGGGATTTCCTACCTCTCTCAATTTTGTGTCCTCTGCTTTGCGCACAGCTTTAAAAAGGCGCCGCCCACAAAAGCCTCTCCAGTACCGCTGGATATGTCGTACAGCATCACTGCGCAATCAAAATGCGTGATCAGACAGACTCCCCATAACTGGTGCATGCTCCATAAACTATATCCCGCCCTTTCAGGCCTGACTGGTTGGAGAACCCTTGCCTTGTATAGGTACTGATATAAATCCCGAAGGATTTCCGTCCCAGTAAGGCAGACATTCTCCAATGTTACCTCGATTTGTAATAAACCTTGTTGTAGGGGCGGCTCACCTGAGCTGTTTAAGGTATAGCCGCTGCAGGTATCCCCTGCACCGGGACTGAATTATGACAGAAGCCCTTGTCTCTGCTGACCTGTTCTCTTCAGCTTCCCTGGGGCACAATACACATCAGCAGTAATGCCCTTTAAATGCTATACTTGATGAGGCTGCACCATGAGCAGGTTCACGGTCCCTCCTGCTGCTCACCTCAATCGAGCCAGATGTCCCTCAACAACACTGAGTACTCGAAGCCGTATTGCAGCCTCCAGGGGATTTATTCCATGGCCTTTAAGAGCCAACATTCCCAAATTTGAGGAAGAAGATAGACGACGACGGAATATTGCTCTCGCTAGGTAGTAAAACTTGGCGTATTTCGCCAAGCCGGTGTGTGGCTAAGACCCACTGGTTAATCAGCAGAGTGACACTCGCTAGGATACAACTTTCAAGCAAGGCCCTGTGCATGACCCGTTTATCGTGGTTGTTTCCCGATGCTTATGTTGAGATCGGCCTCGCAAGCCCCGGGCCCCCACGGTAGCTGGTACCTGCGGTACCGGATATTCGGTACCTTCGAGCCCTGTTGCCGGCCCGAGCCTCTGCGACCGGGGGCAGTCCCAGGGTCCGTGGGACTGCCGAGACTCCCATCAGATGAGGTCAGATAGGGATTGGGCTAGCACAGCAAAGGAAACAGCCGGGTGACAGTCACCGTCGTAGTGTGTTTCACAGTGTGTCTGTGTCGGATCAATCCTGAGTCCTTTTCCATGCTATTCATGTACAAACCTCAACAAAATGCCTCCTGCACTGATGAAATCTGCTTATGCCCCCATCCGGGCTACTTCGCCGAAGCGCTTGATCAGCTACCGAAATTGCAGTGTCTTCGTGTGTCTTTGGCTGAGGAGCCCGCGTTAAATGCACCCAGGCTCCTACTAAATGCGCAGCCGTACTTCACAGGTCTGACCAGCCTAGTGGTTTACCCCCCACCCAGCCTGACACATCTCGCTGCCCTCGCGGATGTCCACCCCCTGAAGTCCCTGTGGCTGTGGAGCATGCTGTCGGGCTACCCATGGAAAGATGATGTGGGGCGCCTACTTCATGCAGTAGCCACCTACTCCTTTTCCCACCCTCAAGTGACAATTCCCTCGTCCCAACTCTGGCAGGTCTCCGCCCTCACTTTCTTCTCCAGCCTTTCCTTTCAGTTCTATGGCCACGATAAGGCCAGCCTAGAACTCCTGGGGTTTCTGACAGGCCTTCAAAAGCTGCTGATCCATCTTTTGCCTGCTTCCTCTTCAAAGTTGGGAGAAGCGTTGAAATTCCCAGCCATTTCAGGCTGGTCCTCTTTAGGCAGCCTCTCCGCCCTCACCCCGCCTCCAACTTGATCCCATGGGTCTGGGGGTGGCTGACTCTTCCGAGCTCTTCATGCCTTCGCATGTACAGCATCGGCCAGGTTGCGAAGGCTGGACTTGGACTGCGACTTCTGCTCAGCACCCTTTTTTCAGGAGGGGTGCCTGCTCCCCCGGGAGGTTGCCTTCCTCGGAAGCGCCACTACCGTGGGAGGCTTCCAAATTACTAATTGAGACCTGGGAGCAGAAAGGCATACATCCCACGTAGCTGCTCTCTGATGCTCCTTCTGAACGCTGTTGGTTTTCGTATTTGTTGAGGGATTTGGGCATGATGTTCGTGAAGGAAAAGGGTAGGAGGGAAAGGAGCACCTCCTGTATAACATGGGAACTGCGGCTGTTGCGATCAGGGTGGCTGGCAGGCAGGTTGTTATACATTTGTCTTTTCTACCTGTTCCCAACATACATATGACCCCCATTGGAGAGGGGGAAGAAAGCCCCTAAACATTTTTGAAACAACCTCAGATACTTGCAGCAGTGGTCCATGTTGCATGCAACATCCAAAGAAGTCTCACAATTTGAAATTTCTAAGACGCGCTTCATTTCTTCCTTAAAATATCCCCAATCTCTCCCAAAGTACTGGGAGGTCCCTCTCATTAGCCAAATCTTTGGACCTGGTTGGCAGCCTGTTGGAAAATGGTAGTTCTGTGGAGCCCTGTGTTACCTGGTTTTCCGCACGTGACCCACATGTGTGTGCGCCCAAGGTATCGTTCAGATTAGCTGCTGTGACAAGCTTTATGGTGCTCCCACGAACTGGTGCCTTCGACCACTGCCGTCCTGTGAAATGCTACGTTCTTCGTTTAGCTGACATTTGGCAAACATCCTGGGGTGGTACTTTTTAGACTCAAAAAAAAAAAAAAACAAAAAAAAACAAACAAACCGCAAACTGTACTTTTTGTAAGTTTCGGTCATGTGGCATACATGAGAGTTTGTCAGTATACTTGCCGAAAATGAGCTTCATCTAGCCAAATTTCGAGGTCTCGTGAGTTAAAAAGCATGCGAAAAAAGAGTCATGAGGATATGCGTTTGACACAGCAAGTAACCCTGCGCGCATGTGTAAGATGGTAAGATTAGTCTTATCACATGCAGACAGGGCCAGTGCACCGTGATGAATACTCCTGCCCAAACATGCTGAGCAGCGACCCGCCAGAGAAGAGAGAAGATGCGTCACCTATGCCGTGGAAAGCCTGCTGATGAACCTTTCAAGGTCTCTGTCTTTACAGACAAAGATAAGCGCATCATCTGCAGCGCATTACGAAGCCGAACAACCAGGGTCCAAAGAGCGCATTCTCTTGATGTTGGGACAGTAAACGATAACGTTGACGATGACGTCATATATACTCTTCAGAAACTACTTAAAACATAATAGTGTGCTCATCTCCCTGGCAGGCCTTAAGGCCTTGGGCCCAGTCTCACCTCGCCTCAAAATGTTCATTAACCCAATCAGCTTTGATAAGCCCAATAATGCCCAATCCTATGCCATGCGCTCCCTTGTTGGCTGCCTTCCTTCTCGGCAAAATAAGCCAGAGCTTCCTCCGTAAAAATCATGATCTGAAGTAGAATTTTCCCTGCATCATCATCCTGCTAATATGCTCTATCTGTGTTGCCCCATCAGCAAATAGCACGATCCTCAATCCCATGTTTTAAGTTGAACTACTTGCGAAGACTCTCCGTGTTCCTCACCCTGCCCGCTCTTCCCACAACAGGAACACCACCTTTGCTGGAAAGCCCTGAAACATGCTGAACACCTGCCTCTCTCACTGCTCCCATGTGATGTTGCAAATCCACTGTCTGAGGATGCCGGCGGGTTTGCGCTCACCCCCACATGCCTCAATTTCTTCAACCAGGGTTTCAACCAGGGCTTGCTTTCCTCAAAGGCAACCAGAATGAATGTCGCGACAAACACAGCAGCAGCCCCTAGGAGACCACCGATAGCGCCAGTGTATATAGCATACATGTCGTCATAGTTCCCTTTGATTGCCAAAAAGGAGGTGGGGTACATTTGCTTTGTGACTGCCAGGAAGTTTGCCCAGTCACCCCAGTACGACACATCCACGCCAGCCATGCACGTGTACGTGTAGCACGACGATGGGAGCACATACACCTGGGTCCCCTTCTCTGCACATTTGTCCAGGCTGCCAAACTCTATCGGGCTCGAGCCGTTCAGCGCGCCGGTCGTGTTCCGCGAGCCCACTTTTGCTACTAGCTCTTGAACAAAGGCTCTGCTTCTTTCAGCAAGGTTCGTGGCAGACCTGAGCGTCTGATTGAGCTTAAACCAGGCCGCAGAGACCCCCGCAGACCCATCCAGGCGCAACACCATTGCTCTGCTATCTAAGTCATTGAGGGTCGGCACATCCTCCAGCGACACAGACCCGGCGCTGAACTTACGGCGTATAGCGTTCAGGTCATGTGCAGGTACAGACTCCACGAAGAGGGTCGAGGAGATGTCGACTTGCCCCAGCTGCCGTTTCATAGCAAGAAAAAGCGCGTCGACATCCTCTTGGGTGTGGTTCACGTACGGGAAGGGAATCCAGAGGGAATCGGTGCGCCTCCGAACGTAATTCTCCAAGTCCTCCATCCCGTAGTATTCTGGAATGGCAAAGGCGGTCCACAGTTCCTGAAGGGCCCACTGTACCTGGGCCTCTGTGGTGAGGTCCCAGTTCTCCGAAACATACAAAGCAGTTGGAGGATGCACTGCCGTGGGCACTAGGCTCAGCTGCTCTTCGTTAGGAGCCGACACCATGTCCAGAACCGGATCCCAGTGGTCAGTGCAAACAACATATGCAGATCGGCATATGGACCCCGTTACCTGCCGCTGGCCGGATACGCAGACCTTAAGCGGGGCCAGCTGAGCCATTGTACCCAGGGCCTCCCTCTCAATAGTCCGGGAGAGCTCGCCGACAAAGACGCTGCCCCTCCATACCAGTATTATCAGCACCACAGTAGCCAAGAGGGGGTTGACTGTCCCCCCCCAGGCCGTGTGATGGTTTCCCCGCACATGATGTACCTTCCTGGGCACCTCTGGGTGTACAGCCTTCCCCGCTTTTGTCGGCTGCTCCAGATTGTCCTCTGCCCCAGGCTTGATTTCCATCCTGCGTGGTGCGTCTGGAACGCCTGAAGTGCGCAGGTGATATCGACCCTGTAGCCTGGTATGGCTTGTCTCTCTCCCCGCGCTCCTCAATTCTGAAACTTGTTTCCTGGCTTGCAGGTGTTGGGCGGGGCCAGTGCTTTCCTTGCTCACTTGCTTGACACTAGCACATGCTCTCTAAGCTTAGACCGCAATGTAACTAGTCCATAAGGATTCAACAGGTTCCATTCACATGCCAGATGAGCTCAATGTAACTGGTCTCTCCCACTAAAGGACTCACCCATACCATGGGTCGTCAAAGTGGGCCGGCTTGTCAAAGGTCTGAACAAATCATTCCCAGATTGCGCACAACATAAACGTTGATGTGCTGTCCTTGGCTAGTGAGGCAACCATCAGCTTTCTCCATGCACTTTCCTACCAGTCTTCTGAAGCACTGCAGCACAGGGGTTGCAGTTCAGCCGTCATGCCCCTCTCAGATGTCCCTTCATGACACGCTTTCAGGCCCAAACGGAAAAGAACTTATATTGGTCAACAACGCTTCCTGATCCCGCAGAACCATGGCCGTATCATCACGGTTCGTGATTGAAAAGAGCAGCAGTCCACTCTCCATTCCACTGGGGGTTTTGTAATTTACAAGTTTGTGTTTCCGCAACAAGAGCTGAGAGCAACATGAATAGAGAGCTTTCGAAGTCCACCCAGGACGGCACCTAAGTCGTCAGCCTCGTTCAAGCATTCGCATCCAAATGCAAGAATGCTAATCTGAAAAACACGAAACATGGAACCAGACAGGCTTACTTTGAAGGTGGATTGTGGGCAGCAGGTAGGACGCCAGGCACGCTCACGACACGTCCCCCGATTGCAATTGGAACAAATGCTCTGACTACTAACCACAACACAGCATATTACCCATACCCGAATGTTGTATACAATCTCGAGACACAAACTCAAAGAGCGCTTGTCCACGATAAAGTTTACTGAAACGAGATCTGGAGGATTTAACTTTTGCGATTTAAATCTGGATTGACAGTGTGGACCCTCAGTGTACGGGAACGGTCCTCTAGGCGAAGACCTCGACGACGTTGCGCCTTGGCCAGGCCAAGTTGGCCTTCCACGGTGGAAGACCCACCGTGCTGGCACGTGCGATGCGGCTATTCATGGTCCCACAGTCGATCACCGACCCGTAAAGGGAATCTGCAGAACACAATTCATAAGAGGGAGAGGCTTTCGAGACACTCCTGGCTGCCAATAATATATTTCGGGAGAACTTGATTTTTGATTTAGCGTGCAACCACATTTGATCTCCGGCTGATAGGCCTGTGTGATGGTGAGGACGGCCTTCAGGTTTCGTACATGAGTTCAAGACAAGCATGCTCTGTTCCTTTTTTACTCAATACTTATTGAAACGTAGTAGTCCATGGCAGTAAGTAGGGATGAAAGTATCGTTTCTCGGGCCTGGACGGCATAACGTGGCGTGTTCGTTTCTGTACAAGCTCTCAACTGGTCTTGCGCAAGGGGTTTGGGCAGCTGGAAATGCTTCAATCTGGATTAAAGACATTGAAGGTGGAACCGACGAACGGGTGCGGACATTCTTCAATGATGCTCCGGTCGTGTGGCCGTTTTGCAAAGAGTGTGTGTACAGGCAATGAACCTAGGTGCTTGACGCTTTTTCATTTACCGTAATAGTACTTTTCGTTTTGTATCTCATTCCAGGATACCATTTGCTAGCGCTTCGAAGGGCCTGACGACAAACCGTTACTTGTTGGGCACAACCTGTTAGGGATCCTCAGAGTTGACATCGTGAGATACTATTATTGTGCGATGTTAGCACGTCTTAAGTCAAAATATCGGGAAAAACTGTTTTTGGAATCAAAGGATGTTGTTTATACCATAGGATACTTGTCAAGGGTGCTTCAGGTATTCCACAGCATCACCAAGTATTCCGTTGATGGCAGCCTGTTGTTATGAAAAGGCCTTTCTTAAAAATTTAAACGACAAGGATAAAAGGAAGAATGATTTAACATAAGGGTAACTGACCTTGGATGCTGGTATTGCAGCCTATTGGGTATGTTTCAGGGCTGCAAGGTACATGTATGGCAATCATAGCATATCCGGCAGCATGGGTGGCTGATCGTACCCGGAGAGATGTTGTTTTGAAGTGCTGCGGATTGCTATCCATTGGTGATGCACAGCTTATTTGGCCTCTCACTATCGTTCTGCGCCCCACAGTGTATCACAAAGATTGTTGTGCACTGACCATTCAGCTATCACAAGCAAGCTCACTTCGCTGACCCTTTCTGATGGGCTTTGCTTGGTGCAAAGCTGTCAACAGAGATAGGGCATGATCTGGAGGTGTTGGCGGGTATCCCCCACCCGGCCGGGGGGGGGGGGGGAGGGAGGGGGAGGACTGTGGAACCTCATCCCTCCCTTTTCCCCGCCGTCTCTCTCATGTGTGTGTGTGTGTGTGTGTGTGTGTGTGTGTGTGTGCGTGCGTGCGTGCGTGCGTGCGTGCGTGCGTGCGTGCGTGCGTGCGTGCGTGCGTGCGTGCGTGCGTGCGTGCGTGTGTGTGTGTGTGTGTGTGTGTGTGTGCGCGCGCGCGCGCTGGCACACACCTGCAAGTCTGTCTCTCTGTGAGTGTTCCGCGCGGGGGGGGGGGGGGGGGGGCACCTTGTACAGGAACAGGGACGTTTGGACTGATGCATTCCCTTGTTTGATTCATGAGTGAGGCCTTGTGCGTATTTTTTGATTTGTCAATACCTAGCAATGAGGCACCAAGGGCTTATGGTGGACGATGCACACGCATATGCCAAGGGCTTGCACGCTTGTGCAACAAGGACTCGTAAGTCTCTGCAAGTGTTGTTTCGTGCATTATATAATGCAGTTATTTGCAACTTGCATAGGGGTTTGGGCAGCTTACTTCACGGGTTTGCAAACATTTGTGTACATACATAACAGTGGCAGGGGGTAGTCCAGACAATGTGATCATTGCAACCCAATGCAACGAATCAATACCCTCCTGTAGGATGGGATCAAAGGGGTGCCCCACAGGCTGGGAAAAGTTAAACCAACCTTGAACACACGACTCTTTTGCTCCTACTTGTGCACAAAGTAGCTTGCGCATCTGCTGAGAAACAAGAGGGAGGTGTGTGTCTGCAGGGGGGATAGCATGCTGCACAACTGCCCTCCTCATCCCGCAGAGGGATGTGGTTTGGCGGGGGGTTCTGATAGGCGACAATAAGTACCTTCTTTGGTGTGTTGGAGCTGTCTTTTGGGGATTCACCAATGGATGTGGGGCTGTTTCAGACGCCTTGCTGGCTGACTCCACTCCCACAGGTCACCCAGCAGCCCCCTTTTTTTCTCCCCGCCCCCCAACGGGCTTTGAATTCGTGCTGTTGTCCAACAACTTTTTTATTGTTCTGTGCGCCCGGTCCCCAGTTTTGGCCGTTTTTGTACTGCACTCGTTGCTAGGCTTGCAATTGGAATGCTGTTGGCACACAGGCAATCACGAAGAGATGTTGGGAGAGTTTGGCAGACTTTCAAGTGTTTCTCGGCTGTTAATGAACCTACTAGTGTACTTGCTAGCCTGCTAGTAACAATTTGGCAGACTTTCAAGTGTTTGTCGCCTGCTAGTAGACCTGCTAGACTACTTACTAGCCTGCCAGTAGACCAACGTATCCGTACACGCATTGTCTGCTTGTGCATGTGTGCGAGTCAGCCCCGCCACCCCCAGGAGAGGGGAGGATGGGTCTTAGCAGGTCTGTGCATTCCCCGGGTGCATATGTCGGTCGTGCGCGCGCGCACGCGCGTGTGTGCGTGCGGGCGTGTGTGCGTGAGTGAATGTGTGTGTGTGTGTGTGTGTGTGTGTGTGTGTGTGTGTGTGTGTGTGTGTGTGCGCGCGCGTTTGCACATGTGGGCGCTGGAAAGGGGTTACTCGCGCGTGTCTTGATCTCTTATGTAATAAGGAAGATGTTCGTTCCTCATTTTGCATTTGTACTTGCATTTGCATTTAAAGTTCAGAAACGCTCAGGGCATACGTAGGCTTGTAGGCTAACACTTGAAACGGCTGAAGCGGCTTCAAAGCAAGCGACGGCTGGATCCCTGTGACAGGCGCATGTGGGGTTGTGCAGGCTCGCGCTCTCTCATTCTAAGCTGGCTGTACAGCGGAGGCCTAGTGGCATCCTCGGTGGGGCCTTTGTTGGCCTCCTTCATGTTTTGGAGGTCGGGGGACACCTGGGATCCCACTGTACTGCAGCACGTCATGCTCTTTGGCATGGTACCAGTGCTCCCTCGTTCTCCCTTATCTTAGTCTATGGTCAGATCTCGATCTGTGCCTCTTCCGTTGCTCCTCCATCTTTGCATGCCTTCCACTGCCATATCAAATGCCTATCCTCGGGTTCGAGGAAGCCCCTTCCCATGCCCTTCTCCCCCCCCCCCCCCATTCCCCGCCTCCCCCTTTTAGGACGCACACGGAGATGAGCAAGCCCCCCCCCCCCCGCCTTCTCTCTGTCCCCCTCTTTCCTTGCCCTTCTCCGTCACCCTCTCTCGCGCTGTTCTCTCTCTCTATCGCTCACCCTTGATGTGTGCTTGCACACTCAGCATTGGATGTCAGTAACACTGTCCCTCACCCCGCGCACGCGCGCGTGCGCACACACGCGCACACACACACACACACACACACACACACACACACACACACACACACACACACAACCATACCGCCCCTACTCACTCTCCTCCAGTTACACCTTGCTCAGACCCGGAAGAGAAGTTCGCTGTGTGGCCTTTACAGAGACTGTTCCTGTTTTTTATTTTTTCTATTTTTTTTTTCCCAGCTCACACGGTGCAAGAGGGAGCAACAAACATATGCGCTTTTTGTTTGGGAGGTAGGAAGAAGACGAAGAACAAGGAGGGGGGGGGGAGGGGCAAGAGGGAAGAGGTGTGGTCATCAGAGGCCCGCTAGAAGTCTCAACCAAGTCAACAGGTAGCGTTGTTGAAAGAAGATCCTTAGACGAGGACGGCCTAGCTGATCACCTAACCTCAAGGACATAGTCCCTCCCCCCGGGGGGGGGGGGGGGAGGGGGGTGTTTGCAGGCCTCCCAACAGTGCCATTGTCCAAGATGCCCACTCAGACGGTACACTTAGTACACATACTTGGTTGATGGGTTGCAGGCTCTCCAAGCAATACCCTTCATTGCTACAATGCTTTTCACGGATGATGCCATGCTGGGAGAGGAGGCGGCCCCGGTGACCGAAGGAGGGCCTCCTGTGGGATCAGATCCCCAGGAGACCATTCCTCTAATCCCCTCCCTGTCTGGTCCTGGTGCGTGAACCTCTGTCTTGCATTCCCCAAGCCTGCCATCTTGTCTCGTTTACTCTTGTTTGCATGGGCTCTTTGTTGAAATTACATTGCTCTCTTTCACACCATAGTGTGCCTTTTTTTTTGGGGGGGGGGGGGGGGGAGGGAAGAAAAGCTGGATCTGGAAAGCGATGAGACAAAACTTATACATTTGGAGATGGAAACCTCCCTTTCCTCCCCCCCCCCCCTCTCTCTCTCTCTCTCTCTCTCTCTCTCTCTCTCTCTCTCTCTCTCTCTCTCTCTCTCTCTCTCTCTCTCTCTCTCTCTCTCTCTTGGAAACAAATCGAAGTTGCAAGGACGTTTAAGAGTCCCAGGGTGCCCACAGCATGTAAAAAAACATCAGAGTGCTCCTAAACAGCAGTGGACCAGAGGACTTCAACGTGGGGTGTGTGCCGGTCTGCGCAGAGAGGCGGAAAGTCAGATTTGGGGCACATTGGAGGCTGCGATACGCTGCGTTTGTACCGTACCTGATAGCCTGCTCGGATATCCTGTACGGGCTAGCCAGTGGAATGACAATAAAGTTCTTCCCCGTCTTTTTCCAGGACCCCCGCTTCGTGGGCCTCCGACCTTCCAGCACCAACTTCGTGCTTGCTGGCCAGCCGCTGGCCATTGCGTGTGGATCCTTGCTGGCCCAACGTGTTTCTGCCAGACTAGGCAAGCACTTCACAGAGAAATATAATAATGAGATGAAAGGAGGGGAGGGGGATGATGAAGCTTGGCTGTTAAAGGGGGCTTTCTCAGACACAAAAACACGATACACTGGAAATCATCCGTTGTGTCTTTCATGAGTCTACTCGGAGCCACTGTGGTACTCGTGCTTGCTGTCAAGTCCCAGCCATAAGAAGTGGCGGCCTGGCCTGTTTCAAGCCTAAAGGGGGTCCCCTGAGCACTCTGAGGGCTCTCTTTCAACTTGAAAAAACCATCATCATCATCATCGTCACATCACCATCATCGTAATCATCATCGTTAACATTGTCATTATCATCTTTTCACAACAGCCACGTCATCATAACCACCACCATCATCACTGTCGTCATTCCCATTGCCTTTATGGAGGGGGAGAGAGGGGGGGGGGGGGAGGGAGGGAGGGAGGTGGGCATAGAGGGAGATAGAAGGGGGGGGGGGGGGGGAGGCGGCCATAGTTGCAGGCTGAGTTGGAAGACGAGCATTGGTGGGATTGTTAAAGCAGTGAGAGTTTGCGAGGCAGCAGCTGTGCAAGACCGCGAGATAAGGGGTTGGGGGTGCATGATTGCAGGCAGGGTGCAGACCATGATCGTCTTCAAGGCGCTGGGAGTGACGCTGATCACGATAATGGGAGTTTTCACGTCTGTATGGCAATGCGTGCCCCTGCTAATTCCCATGTTCCTCATCAGGACATCCGTTAACAACGCCTGCTATCCCATCTCGCGCTCCATCCTCATGGACTTCGTTCCCAAGGTCCCTTTCACCCCCGCACTGCCGCTGCTCCAACGTCCTTCTCCTCCTCCTATTCTCCTTCCTGCCGTCGCTCTGCCTCTGCATAGCCCCCCCTCTCTCTCTCTCTCTCTCTCTCTCTCTCTCTCTCTCTCTCTCTCTCTCTCTCTCTCTCTCCTCTCTCTCTCTCTCTCTCTCTCTCTCTCTCTCTCTCTCGCTGTGTGTGTGTGTGTGTGTGTGTGTGTGTGTGTGTGTGTGTGTGTGTGTGTGTGTGTGTGTGTGTGTGTGTGTGTGAGTGTGTGTGTGTGGGGGGGTTCGGCGGGTGAGTACGCGTGTTGGCGCACTGATTTGTTTTAGGTGGTTAGCTTCGGGTGTGCTGGATGATGTAACATCCGATGACCACTTGGCATGAGAGGCACATTTGCATCCATGATCCTCCGCCCCCCCCCCCCCAAAAAAAATCTTGGGGACTGGGGAAGAGAGGTAACCGATGCACATAACCAAAGATTCGTGCCCACATGTGCATCCCCTTTCGTTACAAACTCCCACCGCCCGACACACACACACACACACACACACACACACACACACACACACACACACACACACACACACACACACACACACACACATAGAGTACTCCTTCAAAGCAGCTTCAGAGACAGTGAGTCTTGCTGGAGACAAGTCATTACTGCAACCACTGGGGCGGGGGCTGGCGGTACGTCACCACAAGCTAGTGCATGGAATGCATTTGCCAGGGACCGCTCGCCTGTGAGGGCATGAACACAAAGAAATGACTCTGGTGCCATGATCATTCTACACAGTGATATGTGTGCCGAGTTTCAGTGGCCATGATCAGAGTTTGGGACGGGGGTGGAGCAGGCGTCTCGGGCCAAATGGAACAGCTTTGATGCAATTGTGAGCTGGGGATGGTCGGGCAGTGCGGCCTTGGGAGGCATTCTCATCCACCGCCATGGCTATCAGATCACCTTCCTCATCACTGCATGTATCCAGTTTTGCGGCTGGCTGGTGCGTCACACTCGTATGTGCTCGGGGCCCCTCTCCCTGTTCCTCTCCCCCCCTCCTATGCTGTCTCTCTCTCTCTCTCTCTCTCTCTCTCTCTCTCTCTCTCTCTCTCTCTCTCTCTCTCTCTCTCCTCTCTCTCTCTCTCTCTCTCTCTCTCTCTCTCTCTCTCTCTCTCTCTCTCTCTCTCTCTCTCTCTCACTCTCTGTGTGTGTGTGTGTGTGTGCGCGCGCGCGCGCGCGCGCGCGCGTGTGCGTGCGTGCGTGTGTGTGCGTGCATGTGCGCGCGCGCTCGCCTGCATGCGTGTGAGTGTGGCCTGTTTTTAAGAAGAGAGGGAGACGAAAACAAGGTGTTCACAAGGTCTTTCGAACAGTTGTGTCAAGATGTAACAAGAGTGGCGCAGGTGATTCTGTTGCTGCTGCCCCTCGTGCCCCGCACGGAAGGAGTTCATGGGAGCATGGCCAACCTGGTGACCCCCCTCCATGCCGGAGCAGAAGAGGGGGAAGAGCCCGACGAAGACCAGTGTGACCCACAGCGTTGAGCATCCGTGTGAGCCACCCTGCGTGCCTGATGAACATCACGGAGTGCGAGGCTGCTCGCGGTGTGAAACTTGTGGTTCGAGGAAGTGGCTGCCTAGAGGTTTGGCTGGTGGCCGGCTGGCAGCACGTGACGGATCCAATAAGTTGTGACATGAGTTCGAGGCAGGATCTCTTGTCAGACGAGATTTCACCGCAGGGTGTGGGCATACACCCGTTGATTGTTAGATGCCAGACTCTTGAAATATATCAACATTTCCGGGATGGCATAGCTGGCACTGGTGTGAGATGACCGCAATGCAGTGTGAGGGTGTGACGACACATTGTGAGCCGCCACGTTCGGTGGGGCTTTCAGCTGAGATTTCATTGATGTACCAACTCAGGTGCTTCAGATTGTTGACTTCATTCAAGTTGTGGTTGTTATTTTATATTATAAATTGCTTCTATTTATATGCTTGTGTCGGCATTTCCGTTGATGTCCTTGTCTTCTTGCTTTGTAGTATTCTTTAGCATGTGGTCAACATGGTGGCAGCATCGTGGAGGATCCTACTTCTCGTGTTGACTTGCAGCTGTTGAAGTCCCTGTGACTGTGGATAGTCCGCGTTGGAGGACGTGCAGGTCAGGGAATGTGTGATGCGAGGCATTTGTGTTTAGAAAGTCTGGACAAGTGGTGAGGGGCCTATGAATCTAAGATACAAGAAACGAGTATTTTATTGTGGCGCTCGAGAGCATAAGGCAAAGCAGCCACCGCACGTGATAGGTTGTCTACCACCTGCATATGCGGCACAGTGCTGTGGAAGAGTGGTATCAGGGTCATCGAGTGCAGCATCAAGTTGAGGAGCAACACCTCATCTTGCTAGAAGGTAGCAGCCGGAGAAAGTAATAATTGGAAGTTTGGGAACACGGAAGGACAAGAGGTCGTTGTAGAGACTAGTGATGTGCGCACATGCAAGGCTGGCATCTGCGCATGCACATCCGTGGCTTCTTGCGTGTGTGCGCGCGCGTGTGTAAAATGCTAGACCAGCAAGCACATGCTCAGTATGTGGCACAGCAGCATTCAGTCATGTATGTGGCACAACAAAGTCATGTGTGATGCTCTGGTGCCTGGCCTGGAAATACCCGGCCTCCCCAGCTTTACACTGCGACATAAATGCTTCATCACATGTTAGATGATTCCATTTTCTCCTGGCGACAGCTCGAATTTCCTTCCGCCTACTACAAATCGCACTCCCCATCCCTGGGGAAAGCGGCACCATGGGTCTGTCACAACCTGCGGTGGCTCCTAAACAGCTCCCAGATCTTCTGGCCCAGCATACAAATGAGAACCACAGCTCTTGGTTCCTTGGCGATAGAGCACCGCCCAAAAATCTGCTCCATTCTAGCCTCCACAGCCAAGGGCTGCGTCTCAGTCGTCAGATCCTAACCTAACAACAGGTTGCACTCCGAAGGTGCTTTGTACCCCGCAAAACGCCTCGCACGCCACTAGGTTGCAAGAATCGCCCGACCCATGCAAGATACACCCTTCATGATAGTACATTGACGACTGACACTTTATGGAGGCCAGGTTATACCACCTCGTGTGCAGGTCAACTCCTGCAATTAACATCACTCACGGTGGAACTCTGACAAAAAAGGACAAGCATGATCACGGGATCTCCTTTACATCTGCCAGGAGATAGTTGCCGCAAGCAGCATCAGCTAGGCTCGGGGGCATCTCGGGCGGAGGAATGCCATGACAGACTCGACGCTCAAGCATCTCAGGCCTGTCCCTCTCCATTTTTGGGAGGTAATTGTTCCAAACGGCAGATCAGCAACGCTATCACCACCTTTCTCGGGCTGCAGCCCACGCATCCGCGAAAAAAAGGGCAGGCCTTCAAATCGTTTTTGAAGGTGCTTACAACCGAATAGGCACAAGGAAAAAACAAGCCGGCATGACGAGATGGAGCACGTGGCAAGGCATGGCTGTAGTGCGAACTGCCTCCTTGCACATGCCTGAAAAAGGGGCCCGCCTGAAAATATGCTCCACCTGCCGGCTAGGTGAAGAGACACCACCAAATGAGCCACCCCAAACCTTCAGCAGGGGCAAGTAGTGAAACCTCAACCAACAACCTCAATGGAACCCTTCTGAGCCAATTGAGCGTGCATTGTGGGACCTATCAAGGCCACGACAGCAGAGAGAGGTCAACGCCTGCCAGCCATACTGAAATCCACACGGATTTAGACGGGAATTCCCAGACGTATGCATGGGATGCATCAACCGAGTCGAGCAGGTCTAAACCTCAAGCACTCGTCCTGCCTACTTCGGGCCCTGTTGCCCTGGACTGGGCTGTTGCGCGGAGGATGGAAGCCCATGTGTGCTGGCGGGTGCAGTCGGAAATGCCGGATTTGGTTGAGTGGGCGGGCCAGCAAGCGCAGAGCCAGCGGAGCCTTGCCCACCCGATACAGTCGTGGGGCCCAAGAACGGCCTTGTCGGCAAGACAGGTGGCCGCCATTCAGCCGAGAACACCCCAGGGGCCTGGGGCACAGGATGCTGAGCACCCACCATGGGTACCATTCCAGAACCTGTGGGTGCGTAGCCCACACCGTAGTTGGCCAAGGTCATATTCAGGGCAGCAGAGTGCCCAGGTAATTGTGCAACTGCACCTGCGGCGGCCGGCCCCTGGGGTCCTGGTCCCTGGAGGCCGGCGGCTCCCAGCATGGAAGCACCAGGCGGGGCAGGTCCCTGCATCACAGGTCTCTGGAAGCCCCCGGGTGCATGCATGGGCATGCCATATTGGGCAAGCCCCTGTGGTACAGGTCTCTGGAGGCCAGCCGCCACTGGCGCGGGCATAGCCGGTGGGCCGGGCCCCTGCATTGCTGGTCTTTGGACACCAGCAACTCCCGGCATGGGCACGCCAGGTGGGCTGGACCCCTGCATTTGTGGTTGCTGGAGGCCAGCGCCTCCCAGCATGGGGACGCCAGGTGGGGCAGGTCCCTGCATTACCGGTCTCTGGAGGCCAGCGGCTCCCGGCATGGGGACAACAGGTGGGGCAGATCCCTGCATCACCGGTCTCTGGACACCAGCAGCTCCCGGCATAGGCACAGCAGGTGTGGTGGGTCCCTGCATTATTGGTCTCTGGAGGCCAGCAGCTCCCGGCGTGGGCACCCCAGGTGGGGCCGATCCCTGCATTAGCGGTCTCTGGAGACCAGCAGCTCCTGCCGTGGGCACAGCAGATGGGGCAGGTCCCTGCATAAATGGTCTAGGGGGACCAGTAGCTCCCGGCACTGCAACAACAGCATATGGGCTAGGGCCCTGCATCCCTGGTCTCTGCACACCGGTGCCTCGCGGCGCAGGCACGGCAGGTGGGGCAGATCCCTGCATTACCGGTCTCTGGAGACTAGTGGTGCCCCTGAAGGGCACACCAGTAGGGGCGGTCCCCTGCACTCCTGGCCTCGGGAGGCCCGGGACACCGGGGAGCGGCAAAGGCTGTTTAGAGTGGCCAGTCTGCGGAGCAGCGCCTTGTTGCTGCTGTAGCCCCTCTGGGGGTTGGGTGCCAGAACGCCTTCCCGTGTTTTGTCGCTTGCGCCCCTTGCGTTCCTCTCCCTCCTGTCCATATTTCCAGGGCTTCCGAACACTCTGCTCACACCCGTACATCTTTTAAAACCGTGTCGCCGTCCTTCAGAACTTAAGAGTCCCCCCACTCATCCTTGTCTGTCATCAACATCGCACCCATGCGTGCTTCCAAGTATTATCATCATCACACTCATCACCATCAATACAACGACTCTCCTCACAAACCCCATGATGCTCCCAACAGACGCAATGTTCGCTGGTGGTATGCCCAAAGTCTGGGAATCAAGCATTTAAAAATTATCGGCCACAATGCGTTCATGCCCCCCCCCCCCCCCCGGGTGGGTAACAGGCTCTTACAGCAAAAGAACCTTAAAGCCGAGGAGTCACAGTCACTCTTAGAGGCCGATTGGCCTTTTGAAACCTTAGGACAACCTCTCTCGCCTGATGCATTGCACCCCTCATTCCATTAAACAACCTCCACCTCCATCAGTCCTCTTAGCAATCCCAGTAGTTCACGCAGGTGGGGGCGGGCAGTGGGGTGGGGGGGGGGGGTGGAGGAGCTGATGGCAATCATGCCCCGCGGGGGGGGGGGGGGGGGGGGGAGGGGATGGGAGTGACTTTTGAAATGCAAGGCGGCATGCGAGCATACACAGGCGTGCACGCTCGCGCGCATGTGTGTGTGTGTGTGTGTGTGTGTGTGTGTGTGTGTGTGTGTGTGGGGCCGTGCATGAGTGTGTACTTGTGTGCGTGTGTGTGTGTGTGTGTGTGTGTGTGTGTGTGTGTATATGGATGGAGAGGGAGGGAGAAGGGAAAGGGCTCACATCAGGGAGGTTGTAGTAAGCAACGGCAGCAGCAGTGGACCGGGTCTTCCACACATTGTAGTAGTATTCAGCAAGTTCACACATGCTCCGGTTGCTAATGATTTTCTGGATATTTTCGAGGACGTACTGCTCCGTTATCCCTTTGGCAAACTCATTCTCATCCGCAACAGACCAGCCTCTACGGCAGTTGATACCCATGCGGTCCAAGCCAAGATCATGCACGAGTCTGGGGTCCAATAGTGGGCCATTTGAGACCCGATATTGCCTGCATGCACCTCAAAGTCTCGCCTGTCAAACAAGTGTCCATCCTAGCTTGTCCTAAATATCAGCAGGTCGTAACACACGTGTTCAAGACAAGGCAGCCTCCTATGACTGACAGATCTGACACCGCTTATAAATTGCTTGAAGCCTTCAGGCAGACAGCGTCCCAGTATCACCGCTCAGCCTCGCCAACTCCCTGTGAGGACCAGAGAAATGTGCAATTCCCAACAAGAGAGGACTAAATTCCTCTTCGGTGCGGACAGGATGATAGAGACCTAGCAAATCCGGTAGACCCCTGGGTCCTGTCAATTGGCTGCAAACTGGATGCCGACACGTGGAACCCTCGTCATGCAAAACAGAGTTCAAGTTTCGATGCTACACTCAACAGATGGCAGATAAATCATTCAACTCGCCCTCTTCTATTGTACGTTTCTAAGAATCTCGCTGCAACACCCTCCCTCTCCATTTCTGAGAGAGGAGGGAGGGGGGGGGGAGAGAGAGAGAGAGAGAGAGAGAGAGAGAGAGAGAGAGAGAGAGAGAGAGAGAGAGAGAGAGAGAGAGAGAGAGAGAGAGAGACAGAGGGGGAGAGAGACAGAGAGAGTCAGTGTGTGTGTGTGTGTGTGTGTGTGTGTGTGTGTGTGTGTGTGTGTGTGTGTGTGTTTTGGGGGGGGGGGGGGGGTGGTGATCAAGCCAGATGAAACTTGGGACTCACGTGGGAGGGATCTTGTTCGTGCCAACAAGGCAAATAGGTACCAGTCCTAGGGTCCCGCGGGGGGTACCCAAATCGCCGGCCTGGAGGACGGGGAGGCTGCTGCACCACTGGGCTTCAGAGGGAGTCATGGCCGCCGGTCTTGGCCGAAGAGGAGGAATCTCTGCCTGGTACTCCTCTCCCTCCATCAACTCCACTTCTCCGCTGTCTTCGTCTTCCGCCACCTCTGGTGTGCCAACTGACCTGGCTCGCTTCCGTAGGCTTGGATCGATTGCATTACCACTTTGCCTGAGCACATAACACACTTCTGATCATCCCAGGGTAAATACGGCACTGCCCGCCAACTCTGCTGCCACTGTATCTCTCTTTGCAGCAAACTTCGCAGAGGATGTGGCAACACTTTCGTCATGATTGCTTCTTTCCACCCATAGGCCCCGTTCTTTCTTGCAATTATCAACTGCATCCAGCGTGAGTTTGAACCACTGCTTAACGAACAACAAAATGAAGCTGATGTACCATGGTTGACATCACCTAACTGATAGGTGCGTAGGCTCGTGCCTTTGTAGGTGAGGAGCCCCGACTTCAGCCCGCTGCTCACCTTTCTTTTCCCAGTTTTGAAACGTTGTTCTCTTGGACACACGCACACGCACACGCACACACACACATACACACACACACACACACACACACACACACACCCCAACCATACCCACACAGACACATGCCTGCAAACACACACACACACACACACACACACACACACGCGCACACATAGACACATGCCTGCACGCACGCACACACACACACACACACACACACGCACACGCACGCGCGCGCACACACATACACACACACACACACACACACACACACACACACACACACACACACACACACACACACACACACACACACACACACACACACACACACACACACACACACACATCAGAACA
>KV908409.1:95000-107500 GCA_002005505.1 Botryococcus braunii
CCGGAGGACAAAGACTGCGTCAAGCACATACGTTTAGAGCAATACTAAGTGGGACCACGAAATGCGCAGGGAGGCCACCTTAAAAGACGGCGAAACACCGAGACCAATCAGGCAGCGAGCGCTGGTCACGCCACCCTATCTGAAGTACGCAACATAAGGCCTAAATAGAATACATACAAGCTATGCCGTAGGGTTTGCAAGGGATTTAACGTATTGGACTTAGGTACACGTCACAAAACATCACATGTTTGCACAAGCGTAGTCTGTGGTTGGTGATCATGCTCAGTATGTGGGGCACACGTACTGGAAGAGTTGTTGCTGGCTATCAAACTCCCTGAGCGCAATGGCAAGCAAAACATCTCGAGCTTCTCAGCCATGTTTGACGAGCGAACGGTTGCGTTCCGGGTTTGTGTGCGCACCCGGTAGTTCTCGTCTCCCGCAGGTACCGAGGTTCGTTCCGTTCGTGTCACGACTTATGGACGAATGGTGCACTCGCGCTTCTATCGGACCAAGATATGCCGCAAATGATAGCTCCGTGAGCGTACAGGGTCTAAGATCGCTAGAGAACGTTCCAAGGGGTTTAATATGTTGACAGAACGTTTGTACCTGCAGTTGTACGTCAGCTGATGTGGTCTTAACTCAATTTACGCCTGCATCACGTCTGTCAGCATTGCTGTACGTGGTTCTAAGGCCCGAGCTACCCTCTATTTACATTTAAAGGTAAAGTTCTATTTACAATTGAAAATTGCCACGTCAACTACTTGACAGGACTTGACGTGGTGGGCAACACATTAATTTACGGACTCAAGCTGTTACACTTCGAGTATAGGTACCACAAGCCATGAGCGTATCTCCATTAAACATCATGGTTCTAGTGGTCTAGCATTCAATTCACCATATTTTACTTGCGGAATGGGAACTGAAAGTCGAGATTCTTCTTGAACTCCGCCATACATTTCAAACTTACCTACCCTAGAGAATTCGTTGCATGACTGCTGCAGAAACCATTGCAATATCTTGGTATTGATATGGAGTGGGAGTACCTTTGAATGTTAAGCTAGACCTAGCTCAAGAGCAAGATCCTGACCCTCAGAATATGAGCGGTGGTAATGAAAGGATTTGTGTGTGTGCACCAGGTACAGGAGATCCGACTGCTCAATCTGCAACACATGATAAGGAAGAGCTTCATAAAATCATTGAGATCAGCAAACAAGGGCTGACAACCCGAGACACCACCCGTTTCTATATTCCCCTACGCTCATGTCCTTGTGAGTTTGGAGGTAATTCCTTTCTCCTTTTTGGAGGCGTGAGTGATAATAAGTGAAATATTATGACAGCCGGAGTAGGCTTTTAACTTTTTGTGGCTTAAGATCTTTAAAAAAGTCTTCATTTGAAAGAAAGTTGTTGTACGGTATCCCCCACCGCCACACTAGGGAATACACATACACCAGAGCTAGGTCCAAGGAGTGCTCCACAGGCTACGGTATATAACAGGGTTAGTGCACCCAGACAATATGCTCTACAACTTGGAATTAAAAGCTACTACCCAAACTATGAGTGCATATGATGGTTCTGATCCTAGAGCACCGGCTGCATCAGTAATTGTATCTTCAACTACTGGAGATCCACTGCCTATTACGAGCTCTACCACACCACTTGCTCAGTCTATGGCAATCCAACATCGTTGAATGTGACACTACTGGTATCACTTACATTCCGGTACATAGGCTCTGCAGCATGTTCTAGGTCATCACTTAGGTGGCCCGAGGAGGCTTGGTGGTATCGGATGAGGTGGGTCTTAAGGCACCTGAGAGTGGTGGGGTTGGACCTTCCAAGGCAGGGATGTAAACCCTTCTCACATGGCCGTTGGGAGGACCTCTGCAGACCTCTCAGCTTGCAGGAGGATTACCTCCCCCGAATGGTCCACAACCCACCAACCCAGGACCTCCCTCCCAACCCCCGCGGGGACCCATTCGTGATGACTTGTTGAAAATTGTTGCCGAGCTTGTGTGCCAATCACATCCTAAAATGTTGGAACGGCAAATACTGAGCAGGTGTTGTTGTAGGCGCTCTATGAGGTTGTGGCCCTCCACTAGGTAGGGGTACTAACATTACCGATGTCCTATGTGCAATTAGGATAGAGAAATACACTCATTCTCTCTGACTCTCTGTCTGTGTCTCCTGTCTCTCTCTCTCTCTCTTCTCTCTCTCTCTCTCTCTCTCTCTCTCTCTCTCTCTCTCTCTCTCTCTCTCTCTCTCTCTCTCTCTCTCTCTCTCTCTCTCTCTCTCCCTCCCCCCCCCCCCTCTCTCTCTCTCTCTCTCTCTCTCACACACACACACACATACACACACACACACACACACACACACACACACACACACACACACACGCACGCACGCACACACACACACACACAGATCTGTGTGTGTGTGTGTGTGTGTGTGTGTGTGTGTGTGTGTGTGTGTGTGTGTGTGTGTGTGTGTGTGTTTCTGTCTCTCTCTTTCTCTCCCCCTTCCCTCTCCCCCCCTTCCCTCCCTCCCTCCCTCTCCCCCGCTCACCCCCTCCCTCCCTCCCTCCCCCCTTCTCTCTCTCTCTCTCTCTCTCTCTCTCTCTCTCTCTCTCTCTCTCTCTCTCTCTCTCTCTCTCTCTCTCTCTCTCTCTCTCTCTCTCTCTCTCTCTCTCCCCCCCCCCTGTGTGTGTGTGTGTGTGTGTGTGTGTGTGTGTGTGTGTGTGTGTGTGTGTGTGTGTGTGTGTGTGTGTGTGTGTGTGTGCCCCCCCCTCCCTCGCTCCCTCTCTCACTGCCTCCTCTCCCTCCCCTCCCTCCCATCATCCCTCCCTCGCCACTGTGTGGCCGTAATTTCCTCATTCGTCTCCTTATATCGTTCACATTAATGTTTCGTTTTCTTACATCGTTCACTTCATCGTTCATTCGTTTCCTTATATCGTTCACAATATTGTTTCTTCTTCCTTCCCTTTCCGTTCTCTTCCCCTAGTTTGTTGATAACCGTTGACCATGTGTCATCATCATGTGTCTCTATGGCCCCCCGGCTTACGCGCACATGCATGTAAGCTACATGGGTTACGGATATGCTTCACTTCTTAATTGACAAGATGACGTTCCAGTTCCGGGTGGTACCTGCATAAACCAAATAGTAAATAGACGCTAACGTGCACCAACACATCTATGTACGGTAGCCTGTGGAGCACTCCTTGGACCTAACTATGGTGTAAGGTATTCCCTAAAGTTCCGGGTCAGGATACCATACAAAGAGTATAATACAAATAGAAACTTGTCTCTGCACACTCATGTTGAAAACCAAATACAGTACCGGCGGGTGCTAGTTCACTTGCTATTAGCCGTGCCTACGTAGCGAAAAAGGTATGCCTCAGGAGTCCTGAGGATGGGAACAAAGGGGAATGCCAGAAATAGGCGTTGTCCCAGACTCTAAACCCTCATACAACAAAAAGTGATTGTTATTTAGTTACATGCGCTGTAATCGCCATTGTTGGGAGCATGACACCTTCCAAATCCGTGCCTCATAGACTTCAAAGTGTAAGGTGACTGGTGGGTGAAAGGAAGACTAAGCCAGCTGGCTTAGTGCTATATCTTATACTCCTATATCTTTGCCCTGCAGTGCAAAGATGTCCATGTCCTGACAAAGAGTGACCGAGCTGAACCCTACAAGTTTATGCAATGTGTAATGATTGCATAAGGCCCACCAACTTCCAAAAACACTCGTCATGACCAAGTCACTGATGGAGAACTCTTGTTCCGAACTTAACAACTACAATATGAGTCAACACCATCTCACCCTACAATCCCTGTACGCAGAGCCGAGCATGAGACATGTTGCAGATCTTGCATCACTCACTGAAGGCATGCGCCTGCTGAAAAACTAAGAGGGAGAGTTTAAATTGATCCATCCACCCCAGCCCAGCTCCAAAAAGTTTTGTCTGTGTTCATGGCGGCAAGTTTCTGGCGCCAGAAACATGTATGGGAAGACCACCACATCAATGTTCAACAACGCATGGCCAAGTCAATGATAGCCAACAAACAATCTACATTGTTCGCTGTCGTTTTGCCTTGCGACCCTTGGCAGCCCCCGCTTTTGCACCCTTGACAATATTGGCCAACCCCTTACTTGCTTGTGCCTGCTTTCCTTTCCGTTTTTTATTCAGCATTCTGCGGTCCAGAGGCCAGTATGCGTAGGGCTCAACTTTACTCTTCCCCTTCATGTCACCGCCTGTCTTTCCTTTAAACCTCTCCCCGGTGTGTGTGGACTTGCTCGGACCCTGTCCACCCTTCGATGCTTGACTCCTAGCAGACTTCCCAGCGTCAGACTTTCCACCATAGGATTTTCCCTTGGAAGACTTTCCCATTGACGATTGCGCAGCAGACCTGCAACACCCATGGTAACTCCACTCTGTACGACAGACAGCCGTCCTTCTTTGCAAGGAAGTGCCTAATCTGTCAAATAGAGCTTGCGCACGAGTGTTCATCTTGGTTAACAACTCGCAGTGAAACGAAAAGGTGCAGGAGCACGAGCGGAAGGTCTACCATACTTCGATCTTCTTTGGTGGGCATTCCAAAGGCTGCGTGATCATTATTGCTCTTGCTGTAACATACTCCTAACAACCTACTCTTCAAAAGACCTAGAACTGGGAAGGCTCAAGACAACAACAGACGGACTTGCAGATTGGCAAGCCCAACCACCACGAGCAAGAATCACAATCAAGTATTTGCAGAGTCCAAACTCACGTTTCTGGAGCCCCCCAGGGATGTAGCAGACTGGTTACTGAGGCATTCATGACAACTCACTACTCAAGCAAGCTGTGCTTGGCAAGCCCTTTAGGCTCAATAATCCAAGGCACAGACGATGACAACCCACAATAAGCCATCCAACATACAACACACTCCATACTCTGGATCCACAGCGTAAGAAATGAAATGCATACCCAAACAAAGCTCCCCAACACCCTTCACCACCCGGTGTCAGGAGGACTGCGTCTTGAAAGCCTAACCCCAGGACCACCTGCCGAGCATGGGTCGTACCTATGCTCTGTAGACTTCCAAGCCGCTCGAACTCCCTTGATTCCCCGCAAATCAGCAAAGTCGCTATCCTCACTATTGTAACCATCATCCACCTCTCCACGCTTTCGCTTCTGCACGGTTTTGGACACCATTTCAGCCAAGAAGGCCGCCAGCAAAGTATGTTCGTCAGCACCACCAGACTTACCTAATCACGACATCCACACAGTTTTCATGGGCAAGGAGTAACAGGCAAGTGAGAAGTCTGTGTGCCTTCTGTGACAAAAGGCCAACTTGGATCCGCACCACCTGACCATCCAAAGGATCAGACATCACCAACGGGAAGTGCAAGCAATATTGTAAGATAGGCATGCAATGCCTTTTCAGATGAGCATGTAGTGCCCGTTACCACAAGCTTGCAATGAGGCATTGCCTTGTCCACGTGAATGCTGAAGGCACAGGGGGGAAATAAGTAGCGCACAGGAGGACAGGAAACTATGAGTACTAGTATTTGAGATCCTGAGAATAGGCACATCCCTGCGATAATTGCCCCTCCTCTGTCTCACCCCTGCAGAGGTGGTAAGGCAGGAGCGGAGGAAGGGGGAGGCGACGGATGGAGGAAGAGGCTACAGCAGAATCCAAAGCTTGAGACAGCAACCCACCTGAGGTCGATCATCATCTTCTCTTATCACTAGGCGGCCTTCGTCCATCTCAAAGTCAGAGTCATCTCCAGCATGTGCCCTCCGTTCGGCCTTTGCCTGTACCATTCGCCGAGAGGTGCCAGCATCCAGCAGGTCCAAAACTTCGCCATCAGCACCGCGAACTGTCTGCAGGGTTCCATTCCGCACTGACCGAGCCGCACGGGTATGCCCACTTCGCCGGCTATGCATGTCACTCTTACCAGCATCCTTTTCGTCAGAAAAGATGGCTGTGGCTGCCCAGTCGCTTCTCCTTGCAGTTTTATGGCCTTGGGTGACACCGCTCTTGACACTTTGACCCTCATCTCCCTCTTCCTGCACATTCACAACTCCTGCCGTAGTCAGTTGTATCCGATTTGCAAAGGTTGGAAGTCATGGCAGTTTGGAAGAATACAGTGCCTTCCTTCGCTGGTCCACTAAAAATTTCTTGGACGTTTGATAAGTGACACAGAAATTGCAAACCTGGACCTTGGGCCTCCTTCAAATATTTGTTGACTTTGATAAACATGTAGGTCAAGGTGGGGGGAAAAGCTCTTGGGGGTTGGACAGAGGTGTTTCGGATGATACACATTTAGACAGAGTTGTTTCTTCGAATTATGCTGAGCCCCTGCTTCCTCAAATGGAGTTTGAAGACAATCAATCGTCAAGTGAGGGAGCAGAAGATGCAACCCCACGTGGATCTCTTCAGATGCCCACACAGAGAGATCCTCCCCACCAAACTTGGGACGTTTGCAGCAAGTCTGCAACAATACACCCAATCCCAACATCCCATAGTAGTATATGCACACTTCAGCCGAGCCTAAGGACTTCCAACCGGGATCACGGGTTGACATGGGATGACATAAGTTTCAGTATCGGTTTGTATTAGAAAGTTAGAGCTGCCCGAACCAAAAGTGGCTGGGGATGTGCCCTACCCGGCCCCTTTTAAGACGGTTGCGCCTCGACGCTGCCTTCCTTATGTGTGTTAGCAGCCGCATGTCACCTTCTGGCATCTTTGCTGCGACAGCATCGTAACCGCACCGCTTGACAAGTCGCTCTACAATCAAACGAACCTGCAGAGGCCGCCATTACCCAAGTAAAGAATTTGCCGTCAGGGAAATAAGTCGATTGGCTAGCCCATTGCAGGTGGTTAGTTAAACATAGATGTGTGCCCATCCACTCTCTCTCTCTCTCTCTCTCTCTCTCTCTCTCTCTCTCTCTCCCTCCCTCCCTCCCTCCCTCCCTCCCTCCCTCCCTCCCTCCCTCCCTCCCTCCCTCCCTCCCTCCCTCCCTCCCTCCCTCCCTCCCTCCCTCCCTCCCTCCCTCCCTCCCTCCCTCCCTCCCTCCCTCCCTCCCTCCCTCTCTCTCTCTCTCTCTCTCTCTCTCTCTCTCTCTCTCTTCCCCCCCCAACCGTCTCCCCCCCCCTCTCCCATAGGGACGAGGATTGCAGCATAGCAGCAATCCAGAGGGGAAAATGGAAAATAGGAAACCCCTGGAGCAGGCAGGGACAGTAATACGGTCCAACATGCACATATTTACAACATTTATATCAATATTTACAACTTTGTAGCTTTATCGTAAGCTACCCTTGGCGTTTGCTGGAGGCAGTTCCCCAATGCTGTGATGTTCAAGGACATGCACCCGTCGAGGTTGCACTGAAGAGTCAAGACTTACAAGAGACCTTGCATGGTGCTACGACAGGATTAAAGATTTCTATATGATTCTAGCTTCCCCTAAAAACCCAATAAGGCGAGAATTATAAAAAGATGGAAGCAGGCACTAAAGTATGATATAGCTATGCCCCACGCCCAGCATATACAGAGCAGATTGCAGCCCTAAGTCAGGAAAACAAAGGCCACAACCTTTGGAAGGATAAAACTGTACGTCCTTACTACACAGAACAGAAGAATTGCCAAGATATATCGTCCCTTACCTTGAGCTTGAATTTGTTTTTTGTGTCGTCACTCCAGATCAATAACGCAGCCAGGATCTCGCCAAGATTGGCTTCCAGGATTTCCACCGGTAGTCGCATGGCACACACCTGTGCGAGCCTCGTCCAACCCCATGTGGGCTGCCAAAAAGTCTCAATTTGCCTCCCTTGTTGTTTACTGACGACCCAAAAAGGAGCAGGCAGAAGGGGTTGGTCCAGACTTTCTCTGAGTTAAGACAGAAATAAAACTTCAACCCGCCAGGAAAGACCGTGGAATATAAGAGGACCGCATCAACCAGAGACCCGTCAATTCTCAAGAGGACAGAACTGCTTTGGAAAAGTTTTTGTGTCAATGAATGTTGGAACAGCCAGCCAGTGTGTTTAACTCTGATTGAGCTCAAGAAAATCTACATCGCAAGTCCAAGTAAACTCGAGGAAGCTGAGAAAGCATCCTCAGCTACCTCACAGGTGCCAGCTTAAGCGGTGTACACCTGAAGGATGTTCTAGCATGAAACGACTTGCTAGGATGATGCAACTTGCCCACAGGGATGATTCCAAGTGTTGTGCTTAAAAGAGAGCAGGTGCCCTGGCACTAACAGTCTTTATGTCCAAATCCACACGCAGATGACGACGGAAGTTCAATGCAAGCACGATCGAGTTCAATGCAAGCACGATGCAAGTTCAATGCAAGCATGATGCAAGTTCAATGCAAGCACGATGCAAGTTCAATGCAAGCACGATGCAAGTTCAATGCAAGCACGATGCAAGTTCAATGCAAGCACGATGCAAGTTCAATGCAAGCACGATGCAAGTTCAATGCAAGCACGATGCAAGTTCAATGCAAGCACGATGCAAGTTCAATGCAAGCACGATGCAAGTTCAATGCAAGCACGATGCAAGTTCAATGCAAGCACGATGCAAGTTCAATGCAAGCACGATGCAAGTTCAATGCAAGCACGATGCAAGTTCAATGCAAGCACGATGCAAGTTCGATGCAAGTTCAATGCAAGCACGATGCAAGTTCAATGCAAGCATGATGCAAGTTCAATGCAAGCACGATGCAAGTTCAATGCAAGCACGATGCAAGTTCAATGCAAGCACGATGCAAGTTCAATGCAAGCACGATGCAAGTTCAATGCAAGCACGATGCAAGTTCAATGCAAGCACGATGCAAGTTCAATGCAAGCACGATGCAAGTTCAATGCAAGCACGATGCAAGTTCAATGCAAGCACGATTCGAGTTCAATGCAAGCACGATGCAAGTTCAATGCAAGCACGATCGAGTTCAATGCAAGCACGATGCAAGTTCAATGCAAGCACGATGCAAGTTCAATGCAAGCACGATGCAAGTTCAATGCAAGCACGATGCAAGTTCAATGCAAGCACGATGCAAGTTCAATGCAAGCACGATGCAAGTTCAATGCAAGCACGATGCAAGTTCAATGCCGGAGCAATTTAAAGATGATCAACCTAGCCCACAGCGATATTGCCAAGTGGTGTGCTCGAAACAAAGCAGGTGCGCGAAAACCTGGCACAAACACTCTTCATGTCCAACTGAACACGCAAAAGACGATGGAGATTCAATGCAAGGACGATGGAAGTTCAATGCAAGCACGATGGAAGTTCAATGCAAGCATGATGCAAGTTCAATGCAAGCACGATGCAAGTTCAATGCAAGCATGATGCAAGTTCAATGCAAGCACGATGCAAGTTCAATGCAAGCACGATGCAAGTTCAATGCAAGCACGATGCAAGTTCAATGCAAGCACGATGCAAGTTCAATGCAAGCACGATGCAAGTTCAATGCAAGCACGATGCAAGTTCAATGCAAGCATGATGCAAGTTCAATGCAAGCACGATGGAAGTTCAATGCAAGCATGATGCAAGTTCAATGCAAGCACGATGCAAGTTCAATGCAAGCACGATGCAAGTTCAATGCAAGCACGATGCAAGTTCAATGCAAGCACGATGCAAGTTCAATGCAAGCACGATGCAATTCAATGCAAGCACGATGCAAGTTCAATGCAAGCACGATGCAAGTTCAATGCAAGCACGATGCAAGTTCAATGCAAGCACGATGCAAGTTCAATGCAAGCACGATGCAAGTTCAATGCAAGCACGATGCAAGTTCAATGCAAGCACGATGCAAGTTCAATGCAAGCACGATGCAAGTTCAATGCAAGCACGATGCAAGTTCAATGCAAGCACGATGCAAGTTCAATGCAAGCACGATGCAAGTTCAATGCAAGCACGATGCAAGTTCAATGCAAGCATGATGCAAGTTCAATGCAAGCATGATGCAAGTTCAATGCAAGCACGATGCAAGTTCAATGCAAGCACGATGCAAGTTCAATGCAAGCACGATGCAAGTTCAATGCAAGCACGATGCAAGTTCAATGCAAGCACGATGCAAGTTCAATGCAAGCACGATGCAAGTTCAATGCAAGCACGATGCAAGTTCAATGCAAGCACGATGCAAGTTCAATGCAAGCACGATGCAAGTTCAATGCAAGCACGATGCAAGTTCAATGCAAGCACGATGCAAGTTCAATGCAAGCACGATGCAAGTTCAATGCAAGCACGATGCAAGTTCAATGCAAGCACGATGCAAGTTCAATGCAAGCACGATGCAAGTTCAATGCAAGCACGATGCAAGTTCAATGCAAGCACGATGCAAGTTCAATGCAAGCACGATGCAAGTTCAATGCAAGCACGATGCAAGTTCAATGCAAGCACGATGCAAGTTCAATGCAAGCACGATGCAAGTTCAATGCAAGCACGATGCAAGTTCAATGCAAGCAGATGCAAGTTCAATGCAAGCACGATGCAAGTTCAATGCAAGCAAGAACAATGCAAGCACATGCAAGTTCAATGCAAGCACGATGCAAGTTCAATGCAAGCACGATGCAAGTTCAATGCAAGCACGATGCAAGTTCAATGCAAGCACGATGCAAGTTCAATGCAAGCACGATGCAAGTTCAATGCAAGCACGATGCAAGTTCAATGCAAGCACGATGCAAGTTCAATGCAAGCACGATGCAAGTTCAATGCAAGCACGATGCAAGTTCAATGCAAGCACGATGCAAGTTCAATGCAAGCACGATGCAAGTTCAATGCAAGCACGATGCAAGTTCAATGCAAGCACGATGCAAGTTCAATGCAAGCACGATGCAAGTTCAATGCAAGCACGATGCAAGTTCAATGCAAGCACGATGCAAGTTCAATGCAAGCACGATGCAAGTTCAATGCAAGCACGATGCAAGTTCAATGCAAGCACGATGCAAGTTCAATGCAAGCACGATGCAAGTTCAATGCAAGCACGATGCAAGTTCAATGCAAGCACGATGCAAGTTCAATGCAAGCACGATGCAAGTTCAATGCAAGCACGATGCAAGTTCAATGCAAGCACGATGCAAGTTCAATGCAAGCACGATGCAAGTTCAATGCAAGCACGATGCAAGTTCAATGCAAGCACGATGCAAGTTCAATGCAAGCACGATGCAAGTTCAATGCAAGCACGATGCAAGTTCAATGCAAGCACGATGCAAGTTCAATGCAAGCACGATGCAAGTTCAATGCAAGCACGATGCAAGTTCAATGCAAGCATGATGCAAGTTCAATGCCGGAGCAATTTAAGCAAAGGCAAAATCAAATTTTACCTTGAGGAATCCAAGCACACTCTTGACCACTTCTCGGCTCTTGGTCCGCAGCAGAGACACAACTGCAGGGAGCAAGCGAGGCATGAATCCTTCCAGCTCACTCGCAAACTCATAGACGAGGCGAGCAAGTGCCATCACAGTTGCTGACTGCATGTGTGGCGTTTGCCCCACCAGCCCCGCAAGTACCATGACAAACAATGTTGCCAGCCCACCTTGATTCTCCGCCGAGTTTTCATCGCCTGCAATGTGCCCAAAAACATGCCGGTAAACAACAACCCTTGGTCAATCCAAAGTCCATTCCCGCTGCCCTTCCAACAGGCCAGCCTCTGCAGAACCAAAGTCTTAATCTCATTTAAGCATGACGGTAGCTGAAGGCAGGCCTGGAGGCAGTGGCAAGTGGACAGTTCTAGTAAACAAGCAACGCCACAAACACTAGCCAAAAAATATGCCTGAGCACCTGCAACATAAGGGCATGCCCTGTTTGGAGACACACGTACCCATATTGGTATCCAAAACAGCAGCAACTGATGCTGGATTGGCCTCCTCCATCGCGCGTGCCAGCTTGACAAGCAAGTCAAAGGCCGCAGCCCGGGTCTTCTTGTTTACTTCTTTCACGCACAGAATCACCTCTGTGAGGAACTGCATCACTACCTGCAAACATGCAACAGGGAACCCCTCGGAAGAACGAAGCCAAATGGCTAACTGGCCATGAACAAAAGGGGTTTGTCAAACCACACTGAAATGCATTGCATGTCGCACTCACAATGTCCAATTCTGCAAGACATGCATCCACGCGGGCGTGCGTGCGTACGTGTGTGTGTGTGTGTGTGGGGGGGGGGGGTGGAGGGGGGAAGCGGAGCTGACAACATTCCTAAGAAGTGCTCAGGACAGGTTCTGAAGGCATTATCCTTAAAAATTGCATTGACTCAGGTTCCGTCATGGCTTGCTATGCCTGGACGCT
Source organism: Botryococcus braunii (assembly GCA_002005505.1). Lineage (NCBI taxonomy): Eukaryota > Viridiplantae > Chlorophyta > Trebouxiophyceae > Botryococcus > Botryococcus braunii. The sequence goes on from KV908409.1 coordinate 107,258, forward strand.
ACTAAGCCATAATCATGCACCTGATTTGCTGCATTTCCCTCGGCTGTCTCCGAAACTTCTGAGGGCAACTCCAAAGAAGAAGCCTCAGGAGACTGGAGAGCCAAAATCACAGCCTGCAGGCAGGCCAAGCGGAAGCGCTTCGCTGCTGAGAGAGAAGAGGCCACCCCAGCAAGCAGGGAGGACACCACAGCTGCAAAGTTTGCCTGCAAGAAGTCTGGACGGTACTGGCATAAGTATGCCAGC
>KV908409.1:110000-130000 GCA_002005505.1 Botryococcus braunii
CGACAGGCATGAACCTTGCTTTACCTTCCAATGCAAGGGGGCATTCTTCCTGTTTTAGGTACTCCAATATGCGTGTCAGGGTCATCATATGCTTGTTAGCTTCCCTGTTCGTGTAAAGGTTTGTCTTTGCAAGTGTCCTAAACATCTGATCCAAAAGAAATACCACGTCGGAGTACACTCAAATGGTTGGCATGGTTGACTAGGCAAGGTTCTCATTCGCTAGCTAGTGTTAATGAAATACGTATCAATGGACTTGCTGATGAACTTGACATAGAAGACAGCAAATATAAACCATGCCTGACTTGAACACATGCAAAGCAGCTCTGTTGGAGCCCCATATGAGTTAACTCTTGGGAGTAGATGCTGGATGCCTCTGAGACAAGTCCTTGCCAAACATGCTGAATGGCCCATAGAGGTATGTATCAACATCTAACCAAAATAGATGCCGCCCTTGCAAGTCACCCGGAAAACCTCGGGAAAGACTTTAAAGTACATATGCGATTCTCCACACTCACGCCCAGCAGTGCTTCAGTGGTAGTGACAAAAATGAGTCCTCAGAGGCAGTCAAGCCTATTTGGTTCTCAACAACGAATTTTTGCTGTCATCATCAGCACTGCTTAAGTACCTCAAATGGCATTGGACCTGTCTGGGGGATGGTCCAAAGATAGCAAACTCATATTCCTTGCCTCAGTTTCCCAACATGTCCACACTGCGCGAACGCTCGGTTGGAGCTTCGATCAGAATGTTGACATATCCTCACCGGCAGGACAATGCAATGCGCAAATCAAAATATGCTTTTAACTGCATCAATGGCCAATGATAATGAACAGTGCCTCCACTGACCCCAAAGGTGCAGAGCTGCCATGCCAATCGCTCTTGAAGATAAGTGAAACTAACAATGAACATGACTCAAACCTTGCCTCAAACCTGGTGGAGGTCAACAACTGTCCATTCCCACAAAACCACCTGCCCATCCTGATGCTTTAGCTGATCCATCCCAGATTGCTTAAACAGTGGTGCTTACTCCCATAATAAACAGCTGAGCCATGTTGGGGCGACAGCTGGGAGAGTGACTTGCACAGTGCTGTGCATATGCAAGGCATTCCATTGTAATCACATAGGCATAGCAATCTGCCTGCTACTTTAGATAATTAGACAAGATAATTAGATAATAATAAGATAAAGTCAGACAGTAATTTTAAGGTACTATGCAGGAGGGAAGACTGGCCAAACTAAAGACCATCCAAGTTGGTTCAGAGTACCATACTGCCACCCCCGGTTCAGAGTGTTGCAAGGATGAATATGAATGGCAATCAACCAAACCAGGGCTCGGAAGGCCAAAAGGACTTGAGGGTGGGAACGCCTACATGATGCCTGATACCCCGTCTCGAGGCCAGCAAGCAAATGCTGGGAGGGTTTGCCATATCTGAAGTTCCAAAGCTTGCAGCTTGAGAGCTTCAGCCTGTGCCAACTTTGATTGCTGCTTCATGGCCATCTGCTTTGCCAGGTTGAAGAGATCTCTGGCTGTAGGCATCAACGTCTTCCCCCAGTAGGCCAGCTTTGAGCCCCGAACATGGCGCCTGATGAGAGGCAACAGCCAAGTCCTCATTTCCACCTGACCTGAGAACCCCTGAACACCCGATAGCTTGCGTCAGTTGCTGTTGCACGAGTTGGTGCTACCGAACCTTGCGCCCTCCACCATGCACTTATGCGTCAAAGCATGAGTGCCTGTAGTTTTAGGTTGCCAAAAGCTTTTCATGACACCTTTAGTGGCCCCTATTTTTATTTAATCTGAAGTTGCTGCTCCTGCTCATGGAGACAGTAAAATAACAGACATCGGTCACCACCGCTCTCATCCCAAACTTCCCTCAACCATCCCAAACTTCCCTCAACCATACCTGCAACTACAGACACCTATTTCTGCAATCTCCCTGGAATGGGACTCGACTTCTCCCCCACACTCTCATCTCCTATGTGTCTCTCTTCCTCTCCCTCTGTCCCTCCCGCGATCTCTCTCTTTGCACCCCCCCCCAACACACACACACACACACACACACACACACACACACACACACACACACACACACACACACACACACACACACACACACACACACACACACACACACAGAGGCGCACGCACGCGCACGCGCTCTATCCGTCCCTCCCTCCCTCTACCCACCTCTGTTATCCCCCCCCTCCTCCCCCACGCCCGCCCCCTTCCGTCTCCCCCCCCCTGCCAATCACCCTCTCCCACCCTGCGCACTTCTTCATTACCTGCCACCTTGTCTGCATGCAGGCACACTACTATAGTGCAGGTGGTGTGCGAAATGTCTGACCTGGTTGTTCAGATTCAAAGGCAATACTGCCAGGACTGCTTCGGCTCCCAGCTGCGAGAGTGCAACGCCCATGGTCGCATTGATGGCGGACCTCAGATCAAGCGCCGTCGCAGCGCCTTCATCCTCTTGAGCATCTTCCACAGCAGCAGCCAGTTCCCCAACACGAGCAAGTAAAGCTCCGGCAAGCGGAGCGCCCGGCTGCCCCACCGCCTCAAAGAAGGTGCTCGCCACTGTCCAAAGTCCCACAGCCAACCCCCCTCATTCCCTCGCTCGACAAGGCAAGACCCTCGCGAACTAGAAACATGTCGAGCAGGATTGGAGCTCTAGAGCCATACTGCATATGCAGTGTGTCCAACATTCCTGTTTGTCCCGATTTGCCCATTTGTCACGGCAGATGTACAGCAATAAGACTTTTGCTGTACCAGCCAGAGCCATGTCTCTCGTTACAGCTGCGGTGGCGGTGGGAAAGGGCATTATGCAAACATGTGGGTGCCTGCTGCTGGGACGAGCAGGGTCACCCCGCGTGAGCTCCAATATTTGAACTTAAGAAACGTGTGCACAAGGGGGAGGGGGGGGGGAGAGAGGGAGGGAGGGGGGGCAAAAATGCGGAATGGGTTGTTGGCCCCCGAGAGCGCGTGAGGGCTCTTGAAGTCTTCCTCAGTGTGAGCAAAACAATTACTTCTCATCTCCACCTGCCAGCCACCAAACCGAGCAAACTCCAATGTCCTGTCACATCATCCCAATATTCAGAAGTGTCATTGATGGACAGACTTCTTTATTATCATGTAAAACGCGTGCATGGCAACAGCCCACGTCGGCACTGCCCATTAGCATTCAACAGCTTTTAAAGAATTATGATAGACGCAACAAAACTCGGGAACGAGGAGCGGTGACCTGGGGCAATCGGGAAAAGGTCGAACCGCCCACCCCTCCGTCCCTTCCCTCTCCCCCCCCCCCCCCCCGGGCCACCCTCTTCCTCCCTCCCTCCTTCCCCCTCCCTTTCCCGGCCCCTATAGCTCCCTCCTCCCCCCTTGTCCCCCCCCCCCCCAACTCTATCTTCTTCCCACAACACGTCAACACGCCTAAACCTCACCTGACAGGGCCTGCGGCCAAGAGTCACTGTACCGAGTCCCTAGGGCACTTTGAATTGCGCTGGCCACACTCTCCACCGCAGAGGGAGCGCCTCCAAGCTGGGCCCGAGCCAGACCAACTGCTGAAGCTGCAGCCTTCGAATCTACGGTTGCCCGGATGATGCCCCCGAGCGACCGCACCGCAGCCAGGCGCACCCCTTCCTGCTCTGCTGCCAGCAGGGGGACCATGGCATGCACAACGCTCGAGACTTTAGAAGAAACCAGGCCTGGGTCTTCCTGTTGGAGCCTGTACAGGACACAATGTACATTCAGTAAATCACAAGGGGGCCCCCCGCCTCCCCCCCCAAGTACCGTGACCCCGCATTCCACATCCAAGCTTGGACGTCACATGTCTCACACTCTCAGAAGCCTCCTGCCCAAAGCAGTGGGCAGAACGCTGCGTAAAACGACGGAGTAGATTCAATGTGTTTTAACGCCCTTTAGTGAAAATGAAAGGGACCCCTAGCAACGCCCTCTCCAGTGTTCCGCAGTTAGAAACTGTCAACTCGTTTATCATCAGAAACTGAAACAGTGCGGGACACTAGTTCATCATCGGAAACAGAAACAGGACGGCACCAGACCCTACTTCTGTTCCACACACAGCACACCGAACGATAGGTTCTTTGCTATGTTCTCATGACAAGCGCCGACAATCGAAAACTCAGACCATCTACTTCAACAGGGAAGCATAGGAAAGGAGGCACATTGCAGATCGACTTCAGCAGTACCAGAGCGAGGTGTGTTACTCTCATATGCAAAGCTTAGCATTGCCCTGGCCATCATTCAATTAAGGAAACACCAAGCATTCCAGATTCACTGTTAGGATCTTAACACACAATGGGATCCAGGACTTGATTGGGCCCACCTGCTGCAAGCCAACTCAAGGAACTGCAGTAGTGAGGGTAGCCCTTCCGAGGAGACCATCTCCTGTGTCCCTGTAGCTGGTAACACAGCCTGGATGCACTGGGCCAAGGTAGCTGGAGGTATGAGCAGCTTGGGAGCAGTACATAGGCTCCCCAGTGCTTCTGCTGCTTGCCTAGTTAGGAGTGGCTGCCTCAAAGACAGGAGATTCAAAAGTAGGTTGCAGATAGAGGTGACATCCGGCCCTGCGCACACCAGACTTTTAACTAACCGCTATACAAGCTTACTAAATGAAACAGCAGGCTTCTGCAAGACTTTCTTGCACCATCCTATCAATGCGCCATTGTTTACAATTACAATATTTGACTAAGGAGCACTCTTAATTACCAGTAAATTGCAAGACAATCACAGGGTTTGTATATCTCTTGCCATCTCAATAGAAAAACGCAGAGGCGGGGAACTAGCAGAAATCACCCTGGAAAATCACCCACAGATACCTTCTAAACATCCCCACACATATGTGCAAGGATGACGGAAGGAGTATGTATATATGTATGTGCGTTACACCACACCCGCATTGATGACTAGATGATGACTTAATGTCCGTCAGCAAATCTATGGGACACATCCACTCCGTCCCGTCTCTACACAAATACCACCATTGATTAAGATCGTCATCGGCCTTGTTTGTGTGAGAGGGCCTAAACATCCATTGGAATGATGCTTTCCACGTGTTCTGAGGCCTACCCTTTTTGACAGCGACTTCCAAGGGGTGCAAATCTCGAAGGTGTGCCTGCAGCAATCATAACAATTTGCACTGCAATCCTTACCCTGAAAGAAAACTAGACACCTTCCCTCTTTACATGCCTTTCTGCAGATTTTACCGACTCTTAATGTCAAATCCAGTGACCAGTCTCGTAAGGCCAGGAAACCACTATCTCACAAACAAACTCCCATTGCCGGTGCATGAGACGTGAGCCCTTCAGATGGAACTCTTCGACATTTTGCTTTCCCCAATCTCCTTTACATCCCTGCTATCTAAGCCCGTCTCTACGGGAACTTCCGTGAGAATCACATTCAGTGCTCCCAATTGGCTCTAGTGCTGCAAGAAACTAGCATTGGGGAATGTGAACCCACCTCCCAATAATGGCAGGACCTCCTTGAGCATCCCCGTGAGATGAAGTGCATCTGCTACAGCCCGCGCCAGCAGTTCGTCAGCCGCTTTCCTGTTCTTCTGGGATGCTCCAGCTGCAGCTTGGGCAGCAACGGCAGGGCCAGCCAGTACTTCCTGACACACTGCAACACTAAAAGAGCAAGTAAGTCACTCATCCCAAGGGGCTCTAGTTGCATCTCAAGCGATTGCAAACAAGGGTGGTGCAAACAATGTATAGGCCACCATTCATTGCTTTGACACAAACGTCAGCAAGCTAGAACGTCAGCAAGCTAGCCCAACCTTGGTGGAACCCTCCGTGCAAACTTCAACAGAAGTTTTCAAAATCCCTAGCAATACCCAGGGTGGGCTGGTGGGTGTGTGGGTGGGGTGGGTAGGTGGGTGGGGATGAGGGGGGGGGGGGTCAATGACCGCATGGGTGTGTCTGTGTGTGTGTGTGGATGGGTGTGTGTATGGGGGGGGGGGTATGTGAGGGGTCGCATGCTTGCATGGGTGTGTGTGTGTGTGTGTGTGTGTGTGTGTGTGTGTGTGTGTGTGGGGGGGGGGGGTATGTGTGTGTGTGTGTGTGTGTGTGTGTGTGTGTGTGTGTGTGTGTGTGTGTGTGTGTGTGTGTGTGTGTGTGTGTGCGTGCGTTTGGGGTGTGTAGGGGTGTGGGGGGGTCTGTGTGTGGGGGCTTGCGTGCGCGCATGCATGCGAGAGCCAGACACACACACACACACACACACACACACACACACACACACACACACACACACACACACAGACAGACAGAGAGAGAGAGAGAGAGAGAGAGAGAGAGAGAGAGAGAGAGAGAGAGAGAGAGAGAGAGAGAAAGGGGGGGGGGGGAGCGCATGTACGCATGCACATGCGTCCACATGCGCACCCACATGCTGGTGAACAATTGCCTTCCATACCCATGATCGGGACTAAAACTGCTAAGGCCATAGCAGTACCCCTGCCATCCTGTCAACACGAGGTTTCGAATTACGCATGACGGAACTAACGCAGTCCTGTACAGTATATTACCTCTGAAGACTGCATTCGTTGCTGAGGCATGCACCTCAGTTGTTTGGAGGACAGCCAAAGCTTCTATTATGCTGCTTTTTGCCACCTTTCGGACCTTCGGCCGATTGTCAAGTGCTAAGCTGAGGAGGAGACTAAAGGGTCGTGCAGCCCCTGGCCATTGCTGGGGATCCATTGCTGCCAAAAATGGCCCGAGACAGCCTACTGCAGGCTTTACAACCCCCGCCTGTATACAAACAGCGACTCAAATTAATTGCTCTATTTGGCCATCGTGGCAGGGTCAACCACAGGTACATAGCCGGAAGACTGTTTGCAGCCAAGAGCAGCAATGACCCTGGTCACTACCTCTGCTTTGTGCTTTTCAACTACGTCTGCCAGAAGAGTTGATCCCTCCATCCACCGTCTTCGCAAAAGTGCAGGGGAGACTCGTCCAACAACAAGGTAGAGCAACTGGCACAGTGCAGCCAGCTCCTGCAACACAGAACTCAGATATGAGCAGAGGATACTGTCCATGCTGGCAATGCCAAAGAGCAAAAAAAGACGGGATTCTGCCTCTGACAATCGCCTACCCCAAATCGAGCAGGATCTTACCTCAATCGAGCTGCGCTCCGTTAGCTCTTTCAGTGTGGAGAGTAACATAGCAAAAACAGCCGCTGGGCATGCGTCCATGTTTTGTGAATTTAGATGCGTAACTATAGCCACTACTGCTGCACAAAGATGTTGAGAAGCCGGTTGTTGCGACCGTCTGTGTTTCTCCAGAATTTCAGCCGCCAGCGGCGAACTTAACACAACTTCGTCCATCACGTCGAAACAACTGTTTTCCCAGGTCAGGAAAACCACGACGTTAGAACAAATGCAGCATATTGGAGCAATTGTTTTTATTTTGCTCGGTCAGAGCAACGTGGTTCTCGGCCAATCCGGGTACCGGGAATTGGGACGGTACTGCAGGCGGCGGAAGTACAGTAATTGTGTACCGCTAAGTCACTTGCCGATCTACCCCACTGGAACTCAAATCGCACAAAGCTGTCGGACGGTTGATCAGGGACAACAAGGTCACTCTAACCGCTCGGGAAACCCGAGAGAAATCGAGATGAAACGAAAATTTGTTTCAGAAATGGAAAGCTCATATCCTTTGGTTCGGGGCCCGTCTTCCTGCTGCTTGTTCATGCAACCCGCAATGCACGGCACCAAACGACGTGGATTGAGTTGTTCTTCAATTAAGAAGAACGACTTTATAAAGCTTCAAACTCCACACATAATGCCGTCGGGTCGTTTATGTATTGATATCACACGAAATCCTTACAAGGCAGGTTCCCCCTGGAGTTATCAAACCTTCAATTTTTCCCACGAGGCGGGACTCAGGAATGTTAGCTTTTTCAGTGTCCCGTTCCGAACTACGATCCGCTGAAGTTGAGGCACCGGAAGTCTCTGGGCCTTAAACGAGGAGCAGGCCAAGGAGAAAGCACTATTGCTCGGGGAAAAGAAGAACCCACTGCTTCTGATCAGGATGCACCGGATCGCTTATATCTTTTTGTTCCTAACAGCGAGCAATTTGAGGGAAGTAGCGCTCTCGTCTCTGTAGAAGTCGACCAGTTTCTAGCAGAGAAGCTTCGACCCCATCAACGTGACGGGGTTAAATTCATCTTCGGCTGTTTAGGGTACGAGTCTGTTTCACCATGGTATGGTCATATGATTCAATCAAATTTAAGTTCGAGTAAAGAAAAACTCATTTAACATTGGTAAGTCAGTGTCATGGAGGTTCTTGGCATATTGGTCCTGCAGGGTTGGACATGCTGGTGCAGATGGTGAAACACACCATGGGTGTATCCTCTCCGATGGAATGGGCATGGGAAAGTCTTGCCAGGTACAGAGCAACGTGAAAAAGTGCAGTTGCAAAACTCATGGTAGTTGTAGTGACAGAAAGCACCAATGCCCAGGCAATTGTTGTGCTGTGGGCGCTGTTAACAGGGGGTATTTATGGACGAAGCACCTGCAAGCGTCCATTAATCCTTTGCCCCTCATCCTTGGTACAGGTGAGAATAAGAACTTGATCAATATGAAAGCTCAGCAAGTATGGTAGTAATGTAAGGTTTGTATAGGGTAAGGCATTGTTGCATGTGTGCACCCTGTCCCCTGAGGCACAACGTCGGATGCAGAACTGGGGCAAAGAACTTGAGCACTGGATAGGAAGTCTTAGACTACATCAACACCTGGTTACAGAAACTACACCAGCAGCTGTTCAGGTCACATGCCCCTTTCAGTTTTGCACCCGTCTTGTAAATTAGATGCTTTAATCACTAATATTAGATTATTTTGCAGAATACTTTGTTAAATTTTCGATCAAGTCCGGCTTCAAGACCCTGTGCGTTGGTCATGTCTTACAATACCTTTCGGCTGCACAAACTGGATGTTTATGGGTGCGGCATAGATGTGGTGGTTTGTGACGAGGTACGCCCATTTTTTATGGAGAAACCTCAGGCTAAAAATCGTTGGCAACTCATCTGTATATTCCCAACAGGCACATTTTCTAAAAAACGGAGACAGTCAAACCACGCAAGCAGTGAAGGGTCTGCAACAAACTATCCCCAAAAGGCGTTTATTGTTGACGGGAACTCCTATTCAGGCAAGCTTAAGGCTAAATATGTCTCGATGTCTGTAAATCCCCTCAGAAGCCATATGTTTGTGAAGATCTGTTTTTGCGATCCATCTCTTCCGGATCTCCTTGTACAAAAATGGCAGTTCGTTTGCAACATGTAAAGCGTATTCAACAGGGACGTGGGATTCCGCGTAGCGGGAACCGGACTGTTCTTGCTATGTAGTATACCGAAATCTGCAGGGACTCTGACCACACCAATCTTCCCATTGCCGCCACAAGTCTGTGCCTTTCAGGGCTCACTTCCTTAGGACATTGCATATCCCGATCCCTTCATTTGAAAATTTATCTTCTTTGGGACTGGAATACACTGACGCACACATGTTGCGTCTGTACAGAATGACCTGCTGGAGCTTTTCACTTTGATGGATCTTGCCAACCCTGGCTTGCTGGGTACCTCACCACATTTCTGCAAGGTGTGCGACAGGAGTGAGCTGAAGCCTCGTCTGCGATACCAAGCGTAGCCATGCCAATTCATTATCCCTAGGAGGCTGTTGAAGGTGTTGTTGTTTTAAACCAAACATGTTTCACATCAAACCAACTTGTTTGGTGTTGGCCCACAACGTTGTTTGACCTGGCTGTGGTGAAGTATCAGACTGGAGGGGTCTGCAACATCTGCGTGCACAAGCATGCATGCATAGGGACTTCCTAGCGACAGCTGTAAGCCCCTAAAATCACCTGCTGTTTGCATGGATGCAGTATTTTGAGGGCCCCATCTTAGCCGGCAGAGATTCCAATTCAAATACAGCAATACAAACTTTGGTATGCCTATGAACTCGTGATAAGCCCCTAAAGTTGTGCAATATCACCTTGGGATACTTGCCGACACTGCAATACTGCTAAATGGGTCTTGCTCCTAGGGTCGAGAGAGAAAAGAAGAGCTTACCAGTATATGCCAGAACGTCATGATTCGCAGGACATCTGAGCTGCTGAAGCAATATTTACCTCCCAAATGCGAACAAGTGCTTGCCCTCCCTTCGTTATCCCAACACTGCATTAGACTTCCTCCTAATTATGTAAAGACCTTCATTCCCTCCACCTGATTAAACTTTTGGGGGGACGCATGCTCTTATACATACAGCTATCGCTTAGATGATAGGGTCTGTAGAATATATGTTGTATCAAACAACCACCTTCTGGATATGTGCATGTATTACCTTTCTGAAAATATGCAGCGTTTGCAGCAAGCCCAGCCCTTGCGCAAGGGCTGGGCTTAATGCAAAAGCCACAGCTTTTTAAAAAGGTAAGGCAACAGACATGAGCAATAAGATAAAATGTGATTCTGTCCCACAAGCTGCATGTGTGACTTACTAACAATAATGTGCTTGCAGACCGTGTTTTGTCGCATGAGCCCACTGCAACAGGACCTATATAACCACTTCTGTAACTCAGGTCCTGTCCAAGTAGCTACTGGACAAAGACACGGAAGCAAAGACGCACGAAAAGTGGCTGTCCTTCCAGCTATTGCTGCTTTGAAAAAGTTGTGTTGCCATCCAGCCTTGGTGAGTACCTACAAACAGTTCAAACGCTTCAGCAGTTCTGCAATTGTCAACACTCTACATGCATGCTGCCTTTTCTGACACCGCTGTCCATGCAGGTCTATCCACTTGCCCATCGACAACAGCTTGAACAAGGTCTGACTGGCTTTGAAGGTGCCAACACTCTCTTCGCTAGCTGCAGAACTTATCCAGCATATGTGCATGGCAAATGCCAAGCACAACACTCAGGTGACCAAACGCTTGACTCGTCATAATTGAAGTTAAGGTGACGTCTATTGAGAGACGTCTGTGCAGGCAAAGTTATGGTGCTTGAACAGCTTTTGAAGGCCATCAGAAGGACATGCCCGACTGACAAAGTGGTCCTTGTGTCAAATTACACGGAGGCCCTTGATGTCCTTGCCCAGGTAAGGCCGGGAACATTAAGATCGACCTCAACAGTCTCGTTGCAAGATGCGCGCTTTTGTGCCAGCATGATGCACGCAGGCAATGCACCATTGTGAAAGTTTTGGTCCTTGTATATCTGGGACACCCGGGGGCACGGGTGCCCGCGAGCGGGCGAGCGAGCACACACACACACGCGCGCGCGCGCGCGCGCGCACACACACACACACACACACACACACACACACACACACACACACACACACACACACACACACACACACACACACACACACACACGCACACGCACACGCACAAGCACGCACACAGCCACAGCCACAGCCACAGCCACAGCCACAACCCCCCCCCCCCCACACACACACACACACACACACACACACACACACACACACACACACACACGCACGCACACGCACACGCACACGCACAAGCACGCACACAGCCACAGCCACAGCCACAACCCCCCCCCCCCCACACACACACACAGACACACGCACGCACGCACACACGCATGCACGCACAACACACACACACACACACACACACACACACACACACACGCACACACACACACACACACACACACCACACACCACACCACACCACACACACACACACACACACACACACAGAGAGAGAGAGAGAGAGAGAGAGAGAGAGAGAGAGAGAGAGAGAGAGAGAGAGAGAGAGAGAGAAGAGAGAGAGTGAGAGAGAGAGAGAGAGAGAGAGAGAGAGAGAGAGAGAGAGAGAGAGAGAGAGAGAGAGAGAGAGAGAGAGAGAGAGAGAGAGGGACAGAGAGAGAGGGGGGGGTATATATTTTTGAGAGACAGGAGGTTTACTACCAAGTTACTTGCAGATGTGCCACACAAATGGCTGGGAAACATTCCGGCTGGATGGATCATGCGCCCTGAAGCATCGCCAGCCCATCATTGATCGGTGAGCCCAATGGACACTAGTCAAAACGAAAGAAAATGAGTCAAGTCACCTATTATGGACCTCATGTTCATATGCATCACCAGGAAGATTAGACCATGATTCGCGTGTTTGCATCCAGATTTAATGATCCTGGCAATGCCGTATTTGTTCTCCTTCTGTCGAGCAAAGCAGGAGGCGTGGGCCTTAACATAGTTGGTGCTAACCGCTTAATGCTATTTGATCCGGACTGGAACCCCGCAAATGATGCACAAGCCCTCGCTCGAGTTTGGAGAGAGGGACAGAAGAAGCAGGTGTTCATCTATCGTTTTCTTACGACAGGTGCAGCCCAAAAAGCATGATGTAGGAACAGAGTTGCGCAGGAAGGAACATTTTGAGACTTGAATATGAACATAAATTAAGCCAGCAAGCAATGCGGGGTTAGATATAAACACGATCATCTGGACAGTTGTGTAGCCATCATCACGTATGCGTGTCAGGCATATACGTGACACATATACCCTAAACCCTAATCCCGTAGTGTGCATAAATATATATAGTTATGCACACTACAAGGCCAAAGCATGAAAGTTGTTGAAGTTCCAATCCTTCAATAATCCACTGCATTGTACCATGTCACAGGCCTGTCGCATGGGATCCAAATTTTCACTTGAGAATCTTCGGGGGCCCAGCATAGTCCTGTGTGTGCAGGGTCGATAGAAGAGAAGATCTACCAGAGGCAGCTGTTAAAAAATGGGATTTCAAAAGAAATTATTGATGACGCAGAAGAGGATACCCATAAGTTGTCACAAACAACACTGAAGAACCTTTTCCAACTAAATCCGCTGAGTGATGGATGTGATACGCACAACATGATCAAGTGTCCATGTTTGGGAGATCCAAACGACAGGTTTGATATCTGAAAATCATCACGGTGATGTATCAGCACATCCTGCCTTGAGACTTTTAATTTATCTGTTAGGACAACCTGCCTTGAGACTTTTGATTCACCTGCAGCACTCAGCAATGTGGCTAAACTGGATGGCTTTACTTTGCATTGCAGGACTTTCAAGGACAGTTCGTCTGGACACAACAACTTGGAAATCATGATACATCTACGTCACGCCAGAGATTCATACGATCCCACATGGGCACATGTTTCTGACTGGCTGTGTTCCAAGTACATCACGTTCCTGTTCTGTGATCACAGACAAGAACCTGCAGTTGATCACTTACACTGCAATAACTAAATTGCATTCTCAATGGAGGTTCACTTAATCATGTCCACCACATGTGGCATGTACATTGGAATTTAGCCAACATATGTCGCACAAAAAAGTCCTTTAGTGACGAACATTACAACTTCACACAGGTCTGTGTGCACATCCTGGGTTCAAGAGTACACACGAGCAGTGATGGGCAGCTCTCAAAATTGTGCTAGAGACCATGGCACATATAGTCCGGTGTACTTGGTCATTAGTTAGTCTTCATCGCTGTCATCATTTATGTCAAACGCTTCTAGAAGTCGTAAAGCAAAGTTTGCAGCAGCATGACGGCGCTTATCATCAGGCATGTCTTGCAACTGCTCTCGAATACCGGCTGCTTCAGCAAAAAGCTTGTCCACACTATCTTCTGCTTTCTCGTTATCCTCATCCAAAAGGTTGAACGCACTATCCTCTGTAGCCCTCTCTGTTATTTGCAAAGTTGTTGCAGGCCCTAGGCCCTCTGAAGCAGTATTTTGGTCCTGTTCTGCATCGATAGACATGCATGGCATTTGAGGAAGCTTTTTCCTCACCAACCCTGGCCAAGCATGGGCTTGAAGAGCATCAACAACTCGGGCCATCCCCTGCTGTTCGTCACTCTGTGCCAGCTCCTTGTCAAATTCTTCATCTGCAGCACTTACTTCCACATATTCGTATTGTTCCTGCACGTCCAAATGGGAACTGATCGCAATCGAGAATGTAGCTAAAGCCTTTGGGAGTGACTCCATGGGTAGTCCTCACCTGTATGCACCACTCTTTAGCTTCCACACTCCATGATGGTGACATGGCACTATCTGTCGGAGAGATCAAATCAGCTTTGTTTGCTAAACACAACTTTACATCTACGTTGCTTGTGTCTGCCGTAGACTCAAAATCTTTAACCGCCTGCGAAGACAATTGTCAGGTATGGCGAATATCTTTAGTCAAACTCAAGTGCAAAAAATTTAGGGTTTTCACAGACCTGGAACGTCTCTTCATTCCGTACATCAAATACGAGTACAACGGCTTGTAAAGCCGGATACTCTTGCAAACCAGTTATGGAACTCGCAGGAATAGATGCCACATATGTTGAAGCCGTGTAGTATTTGGTCTCAAATGACCATTGCTGCCAATCGCTGCTTGCGTTCAAGGCTCCAACTAACCGCCCGATCACGGATTTCTTGCCTACCTGCGGAGCGCCTACAACAAGTATGCCAACGCATCCTGCTTCCACCATGTTACATTAGGCTCAAAGCAATGTTTGCCTTCAGATGGGCTAAGTTGGTTGTGAGGAGGGTTGTCGTTACACTTGCCGTCCGGCCGGCCCCCGGGGGCGGCCCCCGGCTGGAGGCTCCAGCAAACATGTGGGTCCCCTATTTGGTTCCCCACGGGCCTCGGGTGAACCGAGTCGGGTTTTCGCCGACACTCCCCCAAATAAATAAGTAGTAGATAAGTAGTAGTAAATAAGTAGTAATTAGTTAGTAGTAAATAAGTAGTAAACAAGTCTCTCTCTCTCTCTCTCTCCTCTCTCTCTCTCTCTCTCTCTCTCTCTCTCTCTCTCTCTCTCTCTCTCTCTCTCTCTCTCTCTCTCTCTCTCTCTCTCTCTCTCTCTCCTCTCTCTCGCTCCTCTCTCCTCTCTCTCTCTCTCTCTCTCTCTCTCTCTCTCTCTCTCTCTCTCTCTCTCTCTCTCTCTCTCTCCTCTCTCTCGCTCTCTCTCGCTCTCTCTCGCTCTCGCTCTCGCTCTCGCTCTCGCTCGCTCTCTCTCTCTCTCTCTCTCTCTCTCTCTCTCTCTCTCTCTCTCTCTCTCTCTCTCTCTCTCTCTCTCTCTCTCTCTCTCTCTCTCGCTCTCTCTCGCTCTCTCTCCTCTCGCTCTCGCTCTCTCTCTCTCTCTCTCTCTCTCTCTCTCTCTCTCTCTCTCTCTCTCTCTCTCTTTTTCTCTCTCTCTCTCTCTCTCTCTCTCTCTCTCTCTCTCTCTCTCTCTCTCTCTCTCTCTCTCTCTCTCTCTCTCTCTCTCTCTCTCTCTCTCTCCCCTCTCCCTCTCTCTCTCTTTCCCTCTTAATATCACCTTTAGTATTTGGCCCCTAGAATCCGCGTCCTTGCATGATGGATTTTTGGTATGCGGCTAGAATAGGCTTCACTCTTAATTCCAAATAAGCACAATGGGTTTGCAGCTGGTCCGCAGATTCAGTAGGCAGTGTCCCCTTTGCCAAAAGCGTTTTATAGTCCCCAAGTAAGTATATTTTCGTTGCGCAAACTGGAACTTCGCCGGTTTTAACTGTTGAACGTAGTATTGCGCAAGCAACCAAAGGCCCCCAAAATCTGAGTTCCTTCACTTAGGCGCGCTGGAACGCACAACCCACATGCTTTAAGCCCGGTCCCCCATCAGACAACTAGCATTGCCGGGCCCGTGTGCCCAACCTCGCCTCTAACAAGGAGTAAAGCCTCAAATAAGGCCAGCCTACCACATTGAAAATGCATACTTACAACACTGTAGCTCCAAATGTGGAACTGAAAAGTGCTGAAAAGCCGTGATTCGCAACTTAACCTTGGAACTGCTACAACGGAGCCAACATCCGGTACCCCACCATCCCCCTCCACGCACGTTTCCTCCACTCCCACACAAAGACTTTGCTTACTTTTAATTTAAAAGTAAATGCACGCGGACCCAAGGCTGACCGGTTGTAGTTGGGCTACCCTTCTCTGCGGCTTGCGTCTTCACCACTCTGGTTTGTGCCCAAGATTTATTCGGGGCATCGAGCTAAGCTTTTGGACTGAAGTAGCCCACGTGGAGTACACGTGATGGTACTGCCAGGTCCGGGCAACGCCTTTCAAGGGGTGCAATCCGCGGTTGAAAAATCGATTGTACTTATTTGTTTGGCGGAGTGCCGAGGACTCCTCTGGTCAGCAGTGCAGTGTTTGGTTGCCGCGCCTGCACCCTCATCAGCTCCCCAGGTTCCCCCTGAGCATCGTTTATGGAACCTGTGCTGGTTTGATCGTGTGGGGGCCAACGGTCACATTGTCAGTCAAACACGCTGCTTCTGTGGCCCAGGCGCTCATTGATGCTGTGGTAGCCTTGATTCAGCGTTCATTGATGCTCGACACCCACATGCAGATCTCCTCTTTCTAAGAAATCGGTTTGGGACCTGCGAAGTCATTTTCACATAACGGACCCTGCCGCCCCCTTCAGCTGACCAAGCTTTGTTGGCCTTTAAAGTGGTCCAAATCCAGAAGGACCTGGATTCCAGTTCATTTTACAGGGAGAGACAGTGGTTTTGGCCCTTTGCAGCAGACCCTGGCTGGATTGCCCAAAAAACCACGGGGGCAACCAAACCCTAACCCAAACCACGGGATCACTAATTAGTGATCCCGTGGTTTGGTTAGGGTTAGGGTTGCTAGTGATCCCGTGGTTTGGGTTAGGGTTAGGGTTGCCCCCGTGGGTTTTTGGGGCAATAGGAAACCCAGCCAGAGTCTGCTGCAAAGGGCCAAAACCACTGTCTCCACCTCTACGATGAACTGGATCCCCCTTATAAGGACACTTCCCTACTGCCCTCCACCTATCTTGCTTCCATTACGTAGACAGTCCCCCTTCAGCCCGCATTCTACAACTGCCTTCAACAACTGCCTTGGCTGTCAGGGAAGTCTACTGCGCCGTTGACCCAGATTTCGATGCAGCGCCCTATGACGATCCTGATTTTGTCCGAGGCAAAGTGCAAGCCCAGCGCAGTCCCAACTTTTGTGTCAGCACAGACAGGTGGAGCTTATTGACGACCCCGCTCGTTCGGATCTCGACCCTGCTGTGCTACAATGTCTCACACAGCAGGGAGTGACTGACTTGCTGCTGGCTCTAGATCTACCGGTTCCCCATTTGCAACAACTGATGGCCCCGGGGATATTCTGCTGCCGCCTTCAAGAATTGCTTTTAATCCCCATCTTCCAGCATGGATCCCAGTATGTAGGGATTTCCCGTATTGCTTGAGGCAATTGGAATTTGTCGGCCGGCATTATGCCCTTCCCAACGGCCCCGAGCGGTCCTTACCTCTGCTTGTCAGGGTGTCCCGGGTACCCAGGATCCAGTCTGTGTTGAATCTGATATCTGTACCATAATCAGAGATTTGAATTCGAAGTTGAACGGTATGAGCTAGACGGCTCCGCCATCCACAGGGCGACACTGCCCTATCAGGATCGCAAAGGATCCCTTTAGGACTCGTCCTAAAACTCCTTTGGAATATTAGGAGTGCTTTCCAGCTCAGGAGCTAGCTGGAGGGTTGTCCAAGTTGCACGCCACTTGCATCGTGGCAGTACCGGTCCCAGCGCCGGGCTGTTCCATATCGAGCACAGACGCACCCCGTCGGGGTACCCACTTGCACGTTCTCGCTGGTACCCACAGCACAACAACCAGCCTTTCCCACCCCTGTCCCTGGCCGGGAGCACAGTTGTGCAGACCTCCGCGTCCACGTATATAGAGGGCCGTGACGTTTACCTTTACAGGAGGGTCGTGGTTACCTCGACACCATTGGCTTGTCACCGCTCACCGTCGCCAATCTGCAGCACTTTGTGGTGGGTGGGGCCGCCCCACGCGCTGCGCTAGACAAACACAACCGCTATACAGTCTCGATGGTGGGTCGACAGCCGCCCGGGGCCTTCCAAGCCTTTTCATTTGACGAGTGTTGGACGGATATATAATCCGTTGAGCGACCGGCTGTCCGGCATAGACTAGCGAGGGACGCAGGTGGGGCTGGAGGGTCGTGGAGGGGCCGAAATTCGACCGAAATCCGCCCCCGCCCCAATGAAAACGGCATGTGCGTTCCCGCAAACCCTGTGCTTCCTTCCCGCATGCGCATTAATGTTCGGCTGCAACCGCCACAAACCCAATAGAGGGACACTGGCCAGCTTCGTGGCTACTTCCTCCCTCCCTAAAAAGCGGGGTCAAGGCTAATAGCTCCCGTCCACAGCAGCCGGTCGCTAAAAACTTTGAGGGGTTATCCCGTAAAGTTGCATGCTGATCATCATGATGCACTGGCCTTGTTGAAGAGACTCGAGGCCCGGGGGCTTTAAAAAAATTAACCAGGCCATTGTCGGATAAGTAGATGCGGAGAGATATTATGACGTCATGCGTTGGATCAGTTTGATTATTGCCGCTGTGGGTCACCAGCTGGCTGCTGACCGGGTGCGACTCGCAGCTTGAAACATCTGGGTTAACCCAAACGTTTGGGGCGTTGAAACAATGCAATTGGGCCGGTCTTCTTGATCCCACTTTCAAGGAGAAAAGTGTAATAAAAGGAAAAGAGGAGGAATTACAACTGTCCAGCCACTAGCGGCTGATGAGATGGACTTCCATCTCTGTTCGAACGGCTCCCACTTTAACATTAAGAAGGAGAGGAACATGTCGTAGGACAGGCTTCACTCCTGTGTTGGCAGAATGAAGTCGGGGGTTGAGTAATTACTCGACCCTTTTGAGGCTTTACAAGAAAATCCAGGAGTCCCACCCAAACTTTCAGTTACAGGTACGGAACTGTGAACATCAAGCTCAGCATATATATAATATTCAACATCCCGTGGAAGGTATCAGGGGTTAATAGTTGGGGTTTTCCAGATAGCATGGCTGTTCTTTTTTTTTAAAAGGGGGTGGGGGGTGGGGGATGTACCTGTATGTATGGGAACTAGGGGAAATCGTCTACATATACTACGTCACACTCCATAGTAGGGCTTCGGGTGGGCACGGGCCCAGGGATGGTAGGGGGTGAGGCAACGGGATGGGTGGGTATGGGGGTGGGGGAGACATGTGGCTGCTGATTGGATTGTGGGATTCGGGCGTACGACGCTGAATTTTCCCAGTCTATGGTGTCTGTCCCGGTACCCCTCAGATAGGCACCCACACTTTTTTCCTCGAGTTGAACTGAAATAGTTGAAGTGGGAGCTGTTCGAACAGAGATAGGATTCCACTACTGTACACTACTCACGTGCACGGGCGTTGAAACATTGGGCTGGTCTTTTTAATCCCACTTTCAGGAGAAAAATGAAACATGAGGACAGGAAGAGGAACCGCAAGTGTCCAGCCACTAGCGGTTGATGAGATGGAACAGCTCCAACTTAAACCAGGAGCGGAACTCTACTACCGATCGGCCGACCGAGATGAGGACCGCGGGGATCTAAATGTCGGATGCTCGGTCAGCCGAAGAAGTTACATCTGCAGCTGGAAGCGGTGAAGGGCACCAGGAAATCCTCCGGTTCGAGAATGCGGAAAGGGAGCTGCTCGCCCTCAGCGCTTAAAAACGGTCCTATGAACATGCGCACTCCTCACAACCTCACTGGCACAGCTGTAGCAACTGGATTTTAAAGACTTACTTCTAGTGAAACTGGCTGTGATTTTTCTAATAGGCAGTGGTAAGTTCTCTCGCTTCCTTTCCGTCCTTAGCCAAGAGGCATGCATGATGCTACACATAGATTTGCGTCATAAACACATAGACTTTTCTTGTATTTGAAACCTTTACACCATGCACTAGTATATTTAGACAAGGTACACATTTGAAAGAGACGATGGTTGTCTTACCTTGCGGATGCGGGACCACAAGGGAAATAGAGGTAGTCTAAAGCTATGCCTGTGCGCCGTTGCAGCCACATGTATCCTTTGATGACTAAAAATTGGGGCTTCAGGGCTAACATGACAATTTTGAATTGTTATAACGTCTCTGCTGATGGCACTGGAGTGTACGTCTTCGTCAACAACCCCGACAACTCGGGCGACAACTACAAAATCAACCTATCCGGC
>KV908409.1:135000-150000 GCA_002005505.1 Botryococcus braunii
TGTTGCTTCTGGTATCCATACAATAATCAGAGATTCGAATTCGAAGTTGGAAGATGTGAGCTAGACGGTTCCGCCGTCCACAGGGCGACACTGCCCTGTCAGTCCTTTCAGGATCCCAAAGCATCCCTTAGGTACTCGTCCTAAAACTCCTTTGACATATTAGCACTGCTTTCCAGCTCAGCAGCTAGCCGGAGGGTTGTCTTAGGTTTACACCACTTGCATCGTGGCAGCACCGGTCCCAATGCAGGGCTGTACCAAATCGAGTGCAGACGCGCAGGGTGGGGCCGATCAGGGTATCCACGTGCACGTTCTCGGCTGGTACCCATAGCACAACAACCAGCCTTTCCCACCCCTGTCCCTGGCCGGGAGCTCCCGCTCCCCAATCGAGCGCCGTTGCGCAGACCATCGCCTCCACGCATATACGAGGAGCTCGAGGGCAGTGACGTTTACCTCGAGGGCTGTGACGTTTACCTTTATAGGAGGGTCGTGATGGTTACCTCGACACCATTGGCTTGTCACCGCTCACCCCCGCTAATCTGCAGCACTTAGTGGTGGGTGGGGCCGTCGCGCGCGCTGCCGGAGATAAGCAGAAGCGCTATACTGTCTTGCTGGTGGGTCAACAGTTGCCCGGGACCTTCCAACATTTTCATTTGACGAGTGTTGAACGGATTTATAATCCGTGGAGCGACCGGCTGTCCGGCGTGGTCTAGCGAGGGACGCAGGTGGGGCTGGAGGGTGGTGGAGGGGCCGAAATTCGACCGACATCCGCCCCCGCCCCAATGCAAACAACATCTGCTTTTAAAGAAATTTCCCGCAAACCCTTCGCTTTCTTCCCGCATGCTGCTGCAACCGCCACAATCCCAACTTGGCAATAGAGAGACACTGGCCAGCTTCGTGGCTACTTCCTCCCTCCCAAAAAACCGGGGTCACGGCTAATAGCTCCCGTCTACAGTAGCCGGTCGCCAAAAGCTTGGGTGGGGGGGGGGGGGGAGTTGCATGCTGATCATCATGATGCACTGGCCTTGTTGAAGAGACTCGAAGCCCGGGGGCATTTTAGCCAGGCCATTGTCACACAAGTAGATGTGGAGAGATATTATGACGTCATGCGTTGGATCAGTTTCATTATTGCCGCTGGGGGTCACCAGGTGGCTCCTGATCAGTCATGACTGGGTGTACACCTGTGACTTGTAGCTTGAAACATTTGGGTTTGGCCGAACCCATGGGGCGTTGAAACATTTGGCTAGCTAGAATATTCCAGTTTCCACACATGCGACTTGTAGCTTGATACATTTGGGTTTGGGGCGTTAAAACCCTGGGTTAGCTAGAATATTCAATATTCAGTATATACATCAGACATTTTACACAAGCATGGCCACGTAGATCATGGATAGTTGGAAGTGCAACAAATTTGTCCATGCAGGAGAGTTGGAAAGAAATTCCTGGCCTCCCCTGCCGCTCTGCCCATGCAATGCTATTGTACTCCTGAGTGTTGATACTAAATAACAACAATGCTAGACCTCGAGGCCTGGCCACCCATGTGTACACACTTGTAATAAAGGTTTATGTCATATCCAGGCATTACACTGAAAACAACAGAGATACATATGAGGTGGAGAACAAATTTGCTTTGGTGTCCCTTGCCGGCATATTGATACCTGCGCCAACGGTACTGCAGCCAAGGTATTTAAGTGTGTCGGTGTGTTCGAACGGAGAATGACCCCCCCCCCCACCCCCCTTAATTTCTGCATTGTGCATAGTAAGGTAAGGTGCCGTCTTGTGAGACTGGAGGCGTCTTGTTTGAGGACGAATCACAACTGTCCAGCCACTAGCGGCTGATGAGATGGAATTCCATCTCTGTTCGAACAGCTCCCACTGCATCTAAAAGCTTTTACATTAACAAGGAGCAGAACACTACTAATTATTCCCAGTTATATAACGTGCACGAGCGTTGAAACATTGGGCTGGTCTTTTCTCGCACTATCAAAAACAAAAAAAATGAAGTATGAGGAAAACAATAGGAACCACAACTGTCCAGCCACTAGCGGCTGATGAGATGGAACAGCTCCAACGTTAACCAGGAGCGGAACACTGCTACCGATCGGCTGACCGCGACGAGGACCGCGCGGATCTAAGTGTCGGATGCTCGGTCAACCGAAGAAGTTACTGTAACTTTGTTACAGTGTGTAACTAAGTTACAGCTTCATCAATTACTGCTGCAACTGGAAGCGGTGGGGCACCAGGAAATTCCTCGAAATTCCTGGTGTTCCTGGAAGTTCGAGAATGCGGAAAGGCTACTCGCCCCAAGCGCTAAAATACGAACCTATGAACATGTGCAATCCTCACAACCTCACTGCACAGTGATTGAAACTGGGTTAAATAAACTTACATATTACATAGTAAAGCTGGGCGTGATTTTTCTCGTAAGCAGTGGTAAGTTCTCTCGCTTGGTTGCCGTCCTTAGACAAGTGGCATGCATGATGCCACACATAGATTTGCGACATAAACTTTTCTTGTATTTGAAACTTTCCCACCATGAAATAGTTTTAAGAAACATCGTACACGTTTTGAAAGAGACGATGGTTGTCTTAGCTTGCGGATGCGGGATGGGGTGGCCTGCAGTGGGGGGGCCTGCTGTAGTTATGCATGTGCGCCGTTGCAACCACATGCATCCTTATGATGACTATTAAGGGGGAATTCAGGGCTAACATGACTTTGAATTGTTATAACGTCATAAGTGCTGATAACACTGGAGTGTACGTGCACGTCAAGAACCCCGACAATAAGGGCAACAACTACTTAGTCGACCCATACAGCCCCTACAAACCCAAATCGCCGTCACTCGGAGGGCCGGGATTTCCTCCCCTTCCCGCAGGACCTGGTGGTCATGACCTATGGCTTCCTAGAACTGTATGTTCCACCTCTTCTGCACTAATGAAGCAAGACTCCTCGAGTCTCAAAAACGGCAATTTATCTTACTATGCACAATTCAGAAATTAGGGTAGGGTCATACTCCATTCGTAGACACCGAAACACCTTGGTGCCTGGGCTGCATACCGTTAGCGCAGGGATCAATATGCCGGGAAGGGACCCCAAAGTAAATTTGCTTTCCACCTCACATGTCTTTCTGTTGTTTTCAGTTTGATACATGGATATGACAGAAATCTTTATTACAAGTGTGTACACATGGGTGGCCAGGCCTCGAGGTCTAGCATTGTTGTTATTTTACCATCAACACTCAGGAGTGCATTTGTGGCATGGGCAGAGCGGCATGGGAGGCCAGGAACCTCTTTTCAACTCTCATGCATGGACCGGTTTCCTGCACTTCCAACTACTCTACTTGGCCATGCTTGTGTAGAATGTCTGATGTATTGAAGAACATCTGAGAAGAATGGCTGATGTGTTGAACAACATCTGTTGTATCCACTACAGAGTGATAGAGTGGCTTCAACGCCTGGGACCTTTTAATTAATTACCTCCACACTTCCTCCGGGCCCCACCCACTAGGCATAAACTCCACAGCTAACTACGATTTTGCCAGGTGCCTGTATGTGCTGTACAGCGTATGCATGCACACATGTCCTCAAATGTCTGAAAATGTTGGCCACGTGGTAATGCAGACGTTGGTGCTATAGTATCTGCATAAGTTCTTGTGATTTGGCCCTTTTGACAATGATCTGTGGTGGTGCAGTCCGGGCAAGCGGCTGTCATTTGTGTGACACAGGACATCTTCTTAGACGAAAAAGATGGTTTGAATATACTTCTCAAGCTTTGGGATGAAGGAGGGAAGCTGAAATATGTATTGCTTCCCTACTATCCAAAGGAAGAGCAAGAAGGAGGCAGCTATGATGTCAGTGGCGACCTGCGCTTCCAAGTTATCATTGAGAAGGACAAGGTCACCATCCTCGGTGACTCTAAGTTCTCGGACAAAGGCCCCGACCGCAAGACCTTCTTTCTCAGCAAAAGTTTAAAAGAGTATGCAAAGCGGTATCCGGAATCCACATCCACCATGTGATGGGAGCAGATTAACTCCAAATTCTCCCTGCGTTTGCTATGGGCCCGACAGGCCTGGTATCCCAAAGTTTTGCAAGATGCATTGCTGACAGAAAACATTCAAATGGGAGGCGTATAGTTGTACCTTTGCAACTCAGCAACAAAAATTCATGGTCAACGTCAGCCACACACCTTCAACCCATGAAAAATGCATTGTCTTGTTAGCAACCTGCCAAATACTTACCTTGAAGGGGATCAATCCAACAAAAATTCCCAGGCCATATAAAGGGTCTGGTCATATCAACTGTGCTGTCAACTCAAGACAGTATTGACATGCCTGATGGGTACCTCTATTGCAACAGACCGGTGCTTGGAGTACTCCATTAGTGCCAAAGTAGGAATTGCTCCTTAGGTAGCTCATTTTCTGTAAAACTCAAACTGATTTCATTCAAATGCAGACAGGACATACAGTTCTTCAGATTACACTCTCTGTCCGAGCCACAGGGCACCTGAAAAGATGTGGCAGCCTACAGAAGTGTGTCTGTCTCCCTGGCTACAACAATCTCTTTCTCTCTCTTTCGCGTGCTCTCTCTCTCTCTCTCCTCTCTCTCTCTCTCTCTCTCTCTCTCTCTCTCTCTCTCTCTCTCTCTCTCTCTCTCTCTCTTTCGCGTGCTCTCTCTCTCTCTCTCTCTCTCTCTCTCTCTCTCTCTCTCTCTCTCTCTCTCTCTCTCTCTCTCTCTCTCTCTCTCTCTCTCTCTCTCTCTCTCTCTCTCTCTCCTCTCTCTCTCTCCCCCCCCCCCCTCCCTCTCTATTTCCCCCCCCCTTTCTCTCCCTCCCTCCCACTCCCCCTCACACACCTCTAACTCCCCCCCCCCCGTTTCTTCTCTCCTCTCCGTCTTTCTCCCCTCCGCGGGTGATGTGATGTGTGTGTGTGTGTGTGTGTGTGTGGGGGGGGGGGGGGTGTGTGTGTGTGTGTGCGCGCGTTCATGCGCGCTTGCTTGCGTATGTGAGCATGGGCGCGTACGTGCGTGCGTGAGTGTGTGTGTGTGTCTGTGTATGTGTGTGTGTGTGCGTGTGCGTGCGTGCGTCTGTGTGTGTGTGTGTGTGCGTGCGTGTGCGCGCGCG
This sequence comes from Botryococcus braunii, assembly GCA_002005505.1. Lineage (NCBI taxonomy): Eukaryota > Viridiplantae > Chlorophyta > Trebouxiophyceae > Botryococcus > Botryococcus braunii. Next base: position 140,116 of record KV908409.1, read on the forward strand.
CATGTGTGTGGGTGCGCGTGTGCGCCTGTGTGCGCGCATGTGTGTGCGTGTAGGGTGTGTGTGCGTGCGTGCGCGTGCGCGTTCATGCGCGCGTGCGTGTTCTTATGGTGGCCACAAGCTGTGGGGGCCTCTTGTCTAAATGCAATTCTCTTTGCGAGGGGTTTGCAATGTTGGGTTCCCCTCATCTCCCTTACCCCACAAACTGGGGCAAAGGCTGCGGCCGGGGGCAGGAGGGTGAATAGGGAGGGGGAGGGAGGAGGGGAGGAGATGGGGGAGAGAGAGAAGAGGGGAGGGGGAGGGAGAGAGGGGGGGGACGCAGGGAAGAGAGAAGGAGAGGGGGGGGGGGAGGGTGGGACAGTGTTAGAGGGGCCGGGAGGGAGCGAGGGAGGGAGGGAGGGAGGGAGGGCAGAGAGAGAGAGAGAGAGAGAGAGAGAGAGAGAGAGAGAGAGAGAGAGAGAGAGAGAGAGAGAGAGAGAGAGAGAGAAGAGAGAGAGAGAGAGAGAGAGAGAGAGAGGAGAGAGAGGAGAGGTTGTGTGTGTGAGAGAGATAAGAGAGAGAGAGAGTGAGAGAGAGAAGAGAGAGAGAGAAAGTGAGTGTGTGTGTGTTGTGTGTGTGTGTGTGTGTGGGTGTGGTGGGTGTGTGGGTGTGTGTGTGGTGTGTGTGTTGTGTGTGTGTGTGTGTGTGTGTGTGTGTGTTGTGTGTGTGTGTGTGTGTGTGTGGTGTGTGTTTGCGTGTGTTTGCGAGTGGGGGGGGGGGGGGGCACCCAATTGTTCTTTCTTGCATCACGATGACGATGCCTAGCGCCTGTTTAACACACCTCTATATCGATATATGACCCAAATCGGGGCCTTCTTTGAAATAAAAAACGGAAGATTTGGTCACCGAAGTGGACTCCATACCTCATTCGCAATGTGGGAAGGGGCCTGGTTTGGGGCTTGCCCAGCGCGTGCTGTCCGAGACAAGCATACCCACTGACGTCTTAACCACCACCAGCAGGTCTTCCGGCATGTTCTCGTTCAAAGTATGCATATGGAGAATTGCGTTCGGATGCCCTGGACTTGTACATTATACTAGTACTACCATCCCTTCCCAGTTCATTTCTCTTCTCGCTCCCTCACTCCCTCCCTTTCTCTTCCCCGCCCTCCCTCTCTCTATCTCTCGCCCCTCCCTCCCCCCCCCCCACCGCGTCCCGCCCCCCCCCCTCTCTCTCTCTCTCTCTCTCTCTCTCTCTCTCTCTCTCTCTCTCTCTCTCTCTCTCTCTCTCTCTCTCTCTCTCTCTCTCTCTCTCTCTCTCTCTCTCTCTCTCTCTCTCTCTCTCCTCCCCCCCCCCTCCCCCCTCCACCCCCCCCTCTCTTCGTCCCTTCCGCCTTCTCTCTCTCCCCCTCATCATCCTAGCTCTTGACAGGAGAAACTTATTTACTACAAGGAGGGGGCGAGGAAAGGGTACTAAAACCTGGCCACCTTGGCAGAGCTGTTCTGGGCTGGCGTACATCTATGATTATAACCAAACAGGCAATAGGGTCGACAACCAGACAACAGGTGCAGCAACCAGACAACAGCTATAGCAAGGACGGGGTGGAGGCTGGCCTCTCTGTGTGTAGAAAGAATAGACTTCAACAGTCAGTCACTTCCTGCCCATGGGGAATAAAGCAAACAACTGTATTTTCTCCAGTCAAGTGGTCTTCCACTATTTCGTTATTAACCACCTATCCAACAGCATGGGCGGCGTGTCTCAACAATCCTCAGTACCAGAGTTCGAACGAGACCTTAATATGGGAAGTGAGATGCTCATCCCGTCTCTCTTGAGGGGAAAGGCAATTTCATGTCACGAATCCTGCAGAAGGCCTCCAGGGAATAAATATTCTCCCACGCAATTCATTTCATCCCATTAGTGCACGTATCAGTCTCAGAAACCCCGTCCCCTAACAACACTGTAAAGTTTGGATTTTTCTGCCCTCTCTCACTGTGTGTGTGTGTGTGTGTGTGTGTTGTGTGTGTGTGTGTGTGTGTGTGTGTGTGTGTGTGTGTGTTTTGTGTGTGTGTGTGTTTGTGTGTGTGTGTGTGTGTGTGTGTGTTTGTGTGTGTGTGTGTGTGTGTGTGTGTGTGTGTGTGTGTGTGTGTGTGTGTGTGTGTGTGTGTGTGTGTGTGTGTGACCTTATCCTTGTTTGTTTCATCTGCCTGAGTCAATTGGTGATAGTGATAAAGGCACCGTCAACAACAGTATTACTAAAGTGCACTCTTTATGTTTTAAAGTGCACTGCCTTACGAGGCCAGTGTGACTCGATAATCAATAGTAGTGACTAGGAGCATAGCCTACCGGCGGCTGTGATAACCGTTCCCCGCACATGATGTACTGATGGTACCGTGGTGAGTTTCCGGGTTTTCCCGTCTCAGCCTGCTTATCCCTGTAATTGCTTCTCTATAGAATGTATTTCACAAGTTTCAGAAAAGAACGATGACTTAAGAACTACCTTGATAATGATGGAAGTGCGACAATGGAGTCGTACACTGTCAATCGAGTACTGTGCGGAGCTTGTTCCGCCTGGAGGTTCACAGGTGCTGAGATCCGTGGCAATCTTTCAAAAAAGTCATGGGAAAGATCCTGCTGGCCACACATTCCATGCGTTTGCCAGGCGACAATCTGGTGTTTTTGGTGAGTCTCTGTTCTATCGAACCACCGTTGAGATGCTCTTATTATCTATATGTGGAACTGCATCCGCCAGGATTTGGCAACCGTGGCAGAGCGATAGAGGCTCTGCTGTTAAAAATGGATCGAATCTTTAACTTCTGAGCCTGCTTGTGTTGTGTCCGTCCGTCACAAGTTACAGGTTCTCGAGTGTCAGGCAGTGTCCTCACGTTTCAAAGGATTTTCTTTTTGACCTTGTATAATGTATTGCAGATCCCGAAGAAGAAGATTATGACGATGACGAACCGAAATTTGATGATGGGGATATACCCACAACCAACGGCCAAATTGATGATCAACCCCCGCCAGGGTGAGGTTCAGGGCGTATTTGTTCCATAGCAAGAGATAATATATTCTTTTGCGGTTTATTTCACACAGACAGGAAGACTGTGGTAAATATACGTACTTCTTGAGCAGGACAAACTGGAAGAGGACAGGGAAAAAGAAGAAAAAGTCGGAAAAGGTTGACTTGTACGAGCTCCTTGGGCTAGAAAACGTCAGATGGATGGCAACCGAGGAACAGATCAAGTCTGGTAGGCTATCTGTCCATGTACTCTTTGCTGGTGGGTGAATGTATGGGAACCGGTACATGCTAAGAACCTGTGAGTCTTAGAGAAACGACTGGAGGCCTAGACGTGATGTTTCATCAAAATTTTGGGTATGGCAGGTAATTCCAGGAGGTAAGTAGGACAAACAAGATTCTTGACATGCTTTTGAGCCCCTTGCAGCTTACAAGAAAAAAGCACTGTTGCACCACCCAGACAAAGCAGGCGAAAGTGGCACTGAAAAGTTTAAAGCGATTCAAGAAGCTTTTGACGTTCTGTCTGACCCGGCAAAGCGAAGGGAGTTCGATTCAACAGATGATTTTGATGATACTCTCCCTGTGGATTGTGCACCTCAAGACTTTTTTAAGGTCAGACACCCATTCTCACTAGACACATATAATCCGAGCAAATTATATGTCAGCAATGGCCACTAATGGGCACTGGTTTGGCCAAGTCTAAAACTTGCCCTGTGTTGCCTCTTGTTGGGTTCGCAAGTAGTGTTGAAAAGCTTGTCAAGCCGATATGCTCGTCACTGGTGAAGGTTTGGTTGCGGACAAACTCTGGCAACAGTGAACTCTCTGCAGATATGTGGATTTGAAGCTGAATGGTCTGTCAAAGTGACAATTGCTAATGTATTGGGCTGATTATCTGCATGTTTCTGCATGCCATTGCCATTTGCTCATGCTAAGAGGTATATCATCAAGCTGTAGTAGTCTGCTCGTGTGTGCAACAATTGCCGTGCCATCCAAAGCGCTCGCCTGGTCAACAGTTTGTATCCCAATGTGCATGGCGGTCATTGTGCCGAGCATTCTCAGAGCGCATTTGATTCGGGGCCATGCACTACTCTCTGGAAACACTGTGTACTGGGATTGTCAAGATGTTCTCATGCCGGTTGACCCACCCGGACATGGCTACGTTTTTAAATGTAGCTTGTTACACTGGCCAGATGATCCATGCTAATATGGCTTGCTGGCTGATATAGGTGTTTGGCCCAGCATTCCGGAGAAATGCCAGGTGGTCAGTGGCACAGCCAGTCCCAGATTTTGGAGATGAGAATACGGAGTGGGACAAAGTGAATGCGTTTTATGACTTCTGGTATGCTTTTAAGTCTTGGCGAGAGTTCCCACATCCGGACGAGGAAGATATTGAACAGTTTGAGACCCGCGAGGAACGAAGGTCCGCAGTCTTCTCAGATTCGTTCCGTGGACATACTTCCTCACTGTGCACGATGTACTTTGCAGGGTCTCCTAGTAAAAGGGTCGACGGATGGCTTGCGGGTTCAACCGAGATGTATGAAGGCGTTACCAGTTCTGCTGCATACAATAATGTACCCTACAATCGTTGGCTAATGAATGCAATGGGAGATGCATGGCCATTTTCCCTGTACATGTAGCTCTTGATCTTCATTGTTTCTGAAAAAAGATTGATTCAAACACGTTGAAGTGACCTATATGGGCTCCAATGCTGGCTGAACACTTCTTGTTAGGCTACACATGTGACGATCAATGGTCTATGTCATTGCTTACTAGGCATGGATGGTGTTGGTGCACATCTGCCTGGTAAGGCTGTCAAGAAAGGGTGCTTGGAGCCACAGCTCACACCAGAGGTTTCACACTGTCCTGGTTGGGAACAGTTTTAGCAATTGTGTTAATGCTGCAAGTCGCTGAAGTGGGATAGTCTGTGCATTGCTACTCCCAGTGGCATTTGCAAGGGACTATGGCACAACGCCAACTAAGAGGGGGCTTGGGGTTCATTCTCGTTCTCATGCTTAAACGCTCTAATTCCACCAGGACAGGAGTCTCATGCTGAAGAATCTTGATGACGCCTTCTGCAGTTTTAAACTTACATGGGTGTCGTAGTAGCAGTCAGCTTGTGCAACTCCTGAACATAGCCTTGGAACTGGAACAGATATTTTGAGAGGATCAATGCCAAGCTTCGGGAGGTTGGTAAGAAGGAGGAGCGGCGGCGATTTAAGGAGTTCATTTCCAAAGCATATGAGCTTGACCCGCGAGTTGCACGCAGAAAGCTTGAAAAGAAGCTTGAAAGGTATGGCATTCAAGTACATGCAAGGTGGGCAAGATGATTTGTAGGGAAGTGTGTACAAGTTATGATTCATTACGGGTTGAAGTCAAAGTAAGATCATGGTGATGGCGTGTATCACTGAGATTCACGAACGAGAATCACTATGTGTACTTCTGAATCTGGGTGCTGTTGTAGGCGCTGCGGCATATGTGTCATATCCCAGGGGCTAGCCGCATCGCAGGAACAGCGTGTATACAGAGTCCTTGGGGACGAATGGTGCTACTCAGTCATGTCTGGGGAATATGTTTTTTTTTTTTTTTTTCCATTGAATTTATTTTGAATTCTATGACAGGTCTAGGACAGCCAAGATTGGTGTTATCATGTAAACTTCTCACATTATTACCTGCAGTAAACTTCTCACATTGTTGCCCGATAGAGGAACACAGATTCCCAACCTATCTGGAGTGAAAGGAAAATTGCAGAGCAAGTGATGGTAGGCTTATGCGAAAGATGGCAGGGGAAATTCAAGACTTGATCTCTGGGAAAGGGCAGGGAAAAGAAGAAAAATGAAAAGGCAGAAGCGGCCCGATTACGTGCCGAGGAGCTGGAGAGAGAAAGGCGCGAAGCGGCAGAGCGGGCAGAGGCCGAGGAGGCTCGTGCTGCTGAAGAAGCCGCTGAGCAACGCAAAATCCGGCAAGAAGAAAGGAGAGCTATGAAGAAAGAACGCCAGCTGTTGCGAAGATTATGTTCAGGAATTGGTATTCTGCTGTGCCTTCTCATTTTCTCGGTCCCTGACCCTGAGTTGTGGTTCTTGACCGTGCTGCTCAGCTCCCCCTTCACCTATCTTCTGTGTGCATGTTGTTGCAAACTGGGGAGCTGGAGCTTTGTGCAGGCTTAGAGGGAGCCAGGGAGAATTCAGGAGGCATGGCAGAACGCATGTGCTCTCACCGATGCTCCCCCACCCCCCCCCAAAAGCCCCCCCCCCCCCCCCACACACACACACACCACACTCACACCCACACGCACACACACACACCCACACCCACATGTACACGCACACGCACATGCCGTCGTGACACGGGCGGTGCACTCTGTCCCTGTGGTAGGGGTTAGGAAAGCCGGGTGCAAGGACTGACTGCAAGCACCTAGTCTACCGTCATGTCTTTGTCTGTTTAGGGCCCTGAGGCTGTCTGTTGTATGGTTTGCAGCTTTGCCAGACGAGGATTTGGAGTCGCTGTGTGCAAGCTTGAATTTGGAAGAGCTCCAATCTCTTAATGTGGACATCAGTGCGGAAGGAGTCACACAACAGAATCGGCTCATGATGGTCACGGTGGGAGCCTTGATGCCATTTGTTCCTGCCATATCTAGTGGCATTTCAGGTTGTGGAGCAGAGAGTGCACTGGACGATTGCCGGCATGCAAGAAAAAATAAAGGCATATGTTATGCAGCAGAGGAAGGCATCTGCTTGGATACAGGGTTGTCATTGACAACTTGTCAAAGGCCAGAGATGCGATGGCAAGTTTAGAAGATGCTGTAAAAAGGTGTATTCTGTAGGATGGTTGGGGAGTGAGTCTGATGGGTCTAAGGACTGTGAACTGCCTCTGGGGAGCGTGCAGGACCGGTTTGCAGATCTGAAACAGGCACGTCAACAGGGAGAGATTGCTAAGCGAGAGGCACAAGAAAATGCAGCCCGGTCCGAATCCGATGCTAAGAAAAAAGCTGCAGCAGCTGCGGCTCGGGACTGGTCGGATGAGGAGGTCCGATTGTTGCAAAAGGGCCTTGTTAAGTTTCCTGTGGTGCGCATCCTGACTCTCCTTCCAAATGAAATACTGTGTCACCCCACCCCCCTCGAGGCCCCTATTGCAAATCTTGTCCCCCCGCTCTCCCTTCCCCCCCCCTCTCACTCTCACCTCTCCTCTCTCTCTCTCTCTCTCTCTCTCTCTCTCTCTCTCTCTCTCTCTCTCTCTCTCTCTCTCTCTCGTTCTCTCTCTCGCTCTCTCTCTCTCTCTCTCTCTCTCTCTCTCTCTCTCTCTCTCTCTCTCTCTCTCTCTCACACACACACACACACACACACACACACACCTCTCTCTCTCTCTCACACACACACACACACACACACACACACACACACACTCATACACATACATACGCACGCACAGAGACAGTGACAGACAGATAGACAGAAAGACAGTCATGGAGAGAGAGGGGGGGGGAGTGGGTGTATGTACACACACCCATAGGTATGAACATGTGCACTCTCTCTGCCCTCTCACTCTGTGTGTGTATGCGGGTGGGGTCTATGTCGTGTGAGGGATGGGGTGGGTGGGTGGGTGGGTGAGAGAGAGAGAGAAAGAGAGAGAGAGAGAGAGAGAGAGAGAGAGAGAGAGAGAGAGAGAGAGAGAGAGAGAGAGAGAGAGAGAGAGAGAGAGAGTGGGTGAGTGAGAGAGAGAGAGAGAGAGAGAGAGAGAGAGAGAGAGAGAGAGAGAGTGTGTGTGTGTGTGTGTGTGTGTGTGTGTGTGTGCGTGTGTGTGTGCGTGTTTCTCACGCACACAGACTGGAAGCCAGCATATGCATATAGCCATGCATGGAGGGCAGAGGTTAGAAATGAGGGATGGGGAAACGGGCACAACAAGCATTCTACACTCATGCCCGCTGATGCAGGGGCTGGGGCAGAGAGCCTGCGTATCACTGTCCATAGTGTTCCGCTGGTCCCTGTTGGTTATATACGAGATCGGTCCAGATCAAGTTGGAGAGAACATGACAGTCTAGTGCAGAGATCTGGGCATGCAAGTACCGCGAGGGCACGTAATGTAGGGTCCTGATATCTATCGTTTGTGGGATGCAGGGCACGCCAAGGCGCTGGGAGCAGGTCACAGCATATGTGCGGACCCGCACACAAGATGAAGTCACCGAAATGGCCAAGGTGGGATTGAAGGCTAGGCCACCTAGTACAGAGACTTTCACGGTTGTGAAGAAGCGACAAGGCAATACCACCATCAAGGACAATGCAACATCACGCTTGGAAGCCTTCACGGATGTAGAGATCAACCTCAAAGGACCAGCCGCATTGGCAGTGTCGGCAGAGCCGCCTGTATCTGCCGGGGTGGCGTCAAGCTCAGGCACGGCCAGGACAACGACAGGGAAAGCTGCAGCGGCCGCTGAGGGGCCAGCCTTAAAGAATGGGGCAGCACAAAAAGATGGGTCTCTGGGAGCAGCGAAGGCCACGGCGGCACCAGAGAGCAGCGCTAACAGTTCACAGTCAGGCCCTGTGTTGCGTGGGGATTCTGGCGGGCATGCAAGGAGCGAGAATGGCGCTGCTACATCTGAATCTGCCTGGACAGAGGTGCAGGAGTTAGCGCTGGTATGCCTGTCATTCAAAGAGCCTAATAGATCATTGTATTGTGAACAGATCTTGACAAACAGCACTTTTTTGAAGACCGAGACTAGCAGACTGAATAGGGACTTTGAGATTACAGAGGGGACAATGATTGTGCACGAGATCATGTTGATTGAGGGGGGCAGGAAGATCAGCCGAGAACTTGATGTTAGAGTGGGTTTTCTTTTCCCTTTAACATTTTGGGCTATCAAACCAGTTGTTTTAACTCTGACTTTTGAACTTTGAATATCGAATATTAATTTTCCCTTTCTGACTTTACACTCGAAGAACTCCTGACTGAATGGTGTTTCACTTTACTGTGTTGCCCTATTTGGTTTTCACTACAAGCATATTGCTCATCACTTAACCCCGCGGTACGTATTTATTTGTGATTGTATTTTAGCCGATGTCAATTGTGTTGCTTCGTTCGTCTGGGAGGATGCAAGGTGATGCACCAGCAAAGAATGTGGTCTGTAGATGCACACAACAGACTACCTCATTGAAAGTGCGACACAACCCTTAATGACATGGATGGTGTGGTTGCCTGCTGTGCAGATTAGGGTTTTGCTTCCAGAGTTCCCGGGTAAATTGATAAGAGCATTTTGCTTCTGAGGTGTTTCTGGTCTTCCACTGACGATGGGCCAGGGAAGTGGTCAGACAATATGCTGCAAATTTCAAGAACGAGTGCACTGGGATTGTGTAGGTGCAAGCCTTGAAAAAGGTGGCCAAAGATGATGCAGAGCGATGGGACAAGATTGCAGCCCTAGTTCCCAACAGGAGCAAGCTGGAGTGCATGAAACGCTTCAAGGAGATCCGGACCTCATTTAAATCAAAGAAGGCCGGCTCTTAGATAAAGTCCTGACTTCATCCAAGTCGGTTGACTCCTGCTTTCTTGCAGCCTGAATTGCAGAGAGTGGGGGCATGCACAAGTTCTTGTTGCTGGGCTGTGCACAGGGGTCTTTCACATGTAGCCGGGGTTTCAGGTCAGTGCTTTGCTGCTGGTTTGCCATGTTGATCAACTTTCTAAGGTGCCCCCTTTGTAAGAAGTTCTTTGTCTGCCTTGTGCTTCTAAACTTTTACTTCAATTCGGCGGCTAATAATGAGAGGTTCCTGCTCTCCTACCACACATCTGTTCCAAACAGCCGTTTTTAGATGCACGAGGGTGGTCACCTATTAATTGGGCGTCTGTCTGCGTTAGCATGTGCTTATCTGTCTCTACATAGAATGCTGTGTCAGGCAGGAGTTCTGAAGTGTCT
>KV908409.1:155000-158345 GCA_002005505.1 Botryococcus braunii
TGTGAAGATAGAGACAGACATGAGGGGCAAGATTTTCTACACGGGTTGCAAAGCCTTGCTTGGTTAAGCGCATGGGGGCAGTTCAACCCCTCGCGATGTACTAGGCACGCATAATGTTCTTAACAACAAAAAAAAAAACCCAAAAAAAAAAAAAAAAAAAAAAAAAAAGGGCTAAGATGCAACGCCCTCGCTTTGGTAGATAAGAGCAAAGGGGCAATGCATGGCCTCGTGATGTTATAGACACGCTCCCAAGGGAAAGTAACAGAAAATGCAAAGACAATGGTCTCAGGATATGAAGGCATGCAAGCTGTGTTGGCTGTGTGCTATACTCTTCTTGCGTTGAATGTTGAGGGGACGGTCTCCACTGCTGAGCTCACAAGCTTCCGCCGTATGTCTCCTGCACCGCTAGCTGCCTGCGTAACTGGGAAAGTTTGGACAACTGAAGGAGCGAACGTAGTCGCCATATGGTCTACGTCCCCAGGATCTGCGGCTGCTTCACTAGGAGCTAAGGAAGCCAGGGAGTTCCCATCCGTGGAGCTCGAAGCATAGTGAAAATCCCGAGGTATGGAAATTCTTCCATAGCTTGGGAATCTGTTGACTGGTGTCCTGTACGGGAAACATTACTTGTTTACTTAACGTCTGCACGGTGCAGACTGCCCTCCATGCAAGATGTCCTGACATTGGTGTGCCATGCATGTACCATGTGCAGGCACCATATGGCCTTAACAACGGGGTACTAGCCACCACGTGTGCACATACCCAGAAGTGACTGGAAAGGAAGAGGGATCGCCATGGGAGAATATGTCTAAGAAGAATTGGTAAGATTGAGACTACGTCTGTAGTGTCTTAAGATGTCTTAGTAAGTGATGGATGTAAGTCTTAAGATGTAAGAGTCTTAAGATGTCTGTAGTCTAAGAAGAATTGGTAAGATTGACTCAAATGGTGTGTCCTTTTTTGGCCTTTTTAAGAGGCATGGCGTTTAGCGTACGCGTTTCGGTGTATGTAGCGTTGTACTACCTACTTTTCGTGGTCTGGGTGACTTTAGTTGACCTCGTTTTTCCTCATCTCCGCCCACCCGACTTGCACCTTCCCAGTGGAACGTGCACGCTCCAATATAGTAATATAGGTTATTTATTGTGTATGAAGAAAGTAAGATCAAAATATCTAAAGTAACGACCTCAAGCTTGAGCTAAGCTAATGCATGATGACCCGCATTTGTGTCTTGGCACGAATTCAAACAATCTTGGAGCCCTGATGAAAGGGGGCTCTCTGCAATCATAAGCTGTGTTTTTGGTACGGTGAAAACCTGGTATGCTACCGCTCGCCACTGTCAGTCATTTTGCATGATGCGCTTCCAAATGACATGGCATGTGTGCCTAGGGGGCTGTCAAGTCAGCCATAGTGCTGGGGCGAATATAACGGCTACCTCAGAAAGCACACACAGGGGAGCTCACTACTCGTAAAGCTAATGCAAGTGCATTTTGTGGCCAAAGAATGCCCCCCCCCCCCCCCGGCCCCTTCGACTTCGACTTTCAGGGAAAAATATGATCGAGGTCAAACACCCTTTGCGCTTCCAGCAACTTGGTTACTTGCTTGGGTTGTGTGCTTGCATTTCGTACAAGAACGTGGCCACACACCGTGTGTTATGCTGCGTTTGGTTCCTCTTGCCGATATTCCAGTTAATTGTTGCCATTCCGTCCAAGGTTGTGCTTGCCGCTCCATGTCCGCTGGGAATGGCGACCTCTATGTTCTCCTATCCATGGGCATTCGAAATGGTGAATTCAGGCATTTGACGGTCTTGCATTCTCATGATGACTTGGGACATGGAAGTACATGCTCTTCGACCTTCACAATCCCTGACAGTCTCATCATGAGTCTTCGCAGTAGCTGATTGATTGATGGAGAAGTCGTGCCCATGTGTACGGGCCCCATTGACAAAACAATGCCAAAAAGAAACTACCATCCGCAAGCCTTACATGCAAAATCGAATTGGGGGCTTCGAAGAAATGACTTCGCTAACCCAGCATTGAGAGATGCAAAACCATAACCTGGCTTGGTAGGAGCTTACAGAACATGTAAGACGGCCAATGTGCCCAACTAAGAACGTGGAGTCCACAAGACAATCGACATAGGGCTATACGGTAACTATGAGCCGGCCGTTCCGTTTGACGGCCTAAAAGTCCTTTGTGGGATGGCCTTATCATTTGGAGTAATAGACTTTTTAGGCCTAGAAAATCTTCTTTGGGACGGCCTTATCCTCTTAAGATAAGAGCTCAATGACACCACATCCTCTTTCCCCCGGGGTCTTCAAGATTGCATTCACGTGGGGGGGGGGGGGCGGAGGGGCAAGAAAAGAGTCTGAGTTGGGAAAAGGACGATGGGCGCGAGCTGTCAGTCGTGCCCTGCGCAGCGTGAAGACTTGCGGGACGTCGGACGCCACCGGAAGTTGCCTTTTATGTGAGGACACATCAATGGCCTAAAGTTTTAACAACTGAGATGGCATAAGATGCAGAACAGCGAGGGCAAAGTCGCGATCGACTTTAGTCTCATATCATGTTGTTGGGCCGAGCCCTTGGCCTTGAGTGACACCGATCAAGAAAGACAATGTGTGGAGCGTTACCCTATAACCTGTAGGGGCTTGGATTAGCTGGCTTTGTTGGGACAAACTGGGACTCCCTGAGTGCTCCTTCTCTATCTCAGTATCGGCATGCTGATCTGCTACTGATGACCTGCCCGCAGCAAGCTCTACAGGCTGCCCTTGGTAAGGGGAATCTGTCTCCTGCACCGTAGCATTCGTTGAAGGGGAGATTTAACGTCAACTTTAAAGTAGAAGCACGGGTCGGAGATAGAAAGGGCGACAGTACGTTGTGCGCATTGCAAATAGTGGGCACAGAACCTTGGGTTTCCTAATCCCAAAATCTGGAAAATTGAATCCCTCTCGCTCTCCACTCCCTTTCTCTCGTTTTCCCCCTCCTCTCATTCCCTTTTCCTTGGTCCACCTCTCATCAGCCTCTCCCCATTTCCTCTTCCCCCTTCCCTCCCTCCCTCCCTTCTTCCCCCCCTTCTCTCTCTCTCTCTCTCTCTCTCTCTCTCTCTCTCTCTCTCTCTCTCTCTCTCTCTCTCTCTCTCTCTCTCCCCCCCCCCCTCTCTCTCTCTCTCTCTCTCTCTCTCTCTCTCTCTCTCCTCTCTCTCTCTCTCTCTCTCTCTCTCTCTCTCTCTCCCCTCCCCCTTTCCTCCCTCCTCCTCCCCTCCATACACCCACACACACCCTCCTCAACACACACAACACCACACACACACACACACACACACACACACACACACACACACACACACACACAGAGA
>KV908409.1:161741-174241 GCA_002005505.1 Botryococcus braunii
TTAGAGTTAATAAATGTGTGCATGAATGTTACTGTAGGATAAGGGTCCAAATTCAGTGAATAGGGACCCTGAGCATGTCCTAATGTTCGTGAAAAAGGCCAGTAGCAGTGCTGGACAGCGCGTTTCCCACGCGTTGATCTGAGTACAGATAGCCAGAGAACCCGGACCACCAGGCAGTCATTCGATCTCTTTGGCTTGTAAAGCCGACTCCTGAATGGACTCATGTGAATTGCTTTCTTTCTCTCTCACTTGTTGTGAGTAACTTCTGTGGAAGCAATGCTCAACGTGATAAGTCGGGGCTCTGCCGGTCATGTTTTTGATCACGGCCATAAGTGCCGTTTTGATGATCAGAGACTAATATGGTTATGTGAATGTTGCAGAATTGTTCATCAGTTTGACGCTGTCGACTATGTATGTATTGGTCAAACTGATTAAGTACATGGTAAGTCAGCTATGTGACTGCTGAGGGGTGCTTATAGATAAGGTTCATCACATGCAATAAATTAAAGGTGTTAGTGTGTTCACAGGATGATATACTTGTGAGTATAGTCATCATTTATGATTAATCTAACACCTTTGGATCATTGCAGGTAAGACTAGTTAGTGTGTGTGTTCGTTCGGCAGTAGTTTGTAAGTCATTCGATCTCTTTGGCTTGTAAAGCCGACTCCTGAATGGACTCATGTGAATTGCTTTCTTTCTCTCTCACTTGTTGTGAGTAACTTCTGTGGAAGCAATTGCAATGCTCAACGTGAATTGTTCATCAGTTTGACGCTGTCGACTATGTATGTATTGGTCAAACTGATTAAGTACATGGATGATATCTAGTGAGTACAGTCATCATTTATTATTAATCTAACACCTTTGGATCATTGCAGATCACATTAAGGCTTTAAAATACTAATCCCTAGCATACACTTAGCCCCACAACTCTTGCACAAGAACAGGATACGCGTTAGGCGTATGACCTTCAGTACTCCGGTGTTCACTTTTTCCACTCCGTATTAAGTCATAGCAAGCTGCCGATATTTCACTTTTACCTTGCAATAAATAAAATGGATGTGGCGACTCGCTGGACCCCGCAGCCCGCGAGCTGCAGGGCCTGCAGTTGTGGTTCTGACAACTTGTGAATCAGAACTTGTCAACCAGCGGGAGTCCCGCTAGGGGACCGTCCCACTGGGGGGCCCCCACGTGACTGGTTACGAATTTCTTTCAGCTGTCGCTGGCAGCGGCGGGGTTTACGCGACAATGTCGAGTTCAAACTTCCCGGCGGGATCCTTCATCGCTTTACGAAGACACTGGAAATCAAAGAGCATGCTTGTTTCTGCCAGATGACCGGCTCTTAAATTCTTTTGATAGCTGCAATTCCGGGTAGAGGTTCTTGAGCTAATTCAGCAGTGCAAGAGAAGGGAGCACTGTCAGCGGTAGTGCTGCCCGTATGCCCAAATGGGAGTGATTGAAGTCCATACGCCCTTCAAATGCTTGCAATAATCATAGGTTAAAACGTTTTTGGCCATTGTTAAAAATTATGGGTCTCTGTGACGCGGTGCGACGCCCCTCGTTCGGCTCAGTAACATTCAGTGTCACTGCGTGGGCCTGTGTGGATCAGGGGACGTGTTAGACGGGAACGACATGTTAGGCTAGCGAATGATAGTTCCATGTCCCTGTGTAGCCTGTTGTATGTGGACAATCTCCCAAAATAACTTTCTGAACTGGCCCTTCTCTTTTAGCGTGGGACTTATTTGAACAGGCAAGGCAGGTGTTGATATTGTATTATGATGTCAAATTGCAGAACACTTTTAATAAGAAGGTCGTGCTATTGCTTTTTGGGCCAAGGTGTATGACACGGGTAGTGTAAAAGTATTTGCAAACAGAGAGACAGTCCCGGGCGTAGGATACTTGCTATCTGCTCTCTGTCGAAAATTGGATGATAAGAGGCCAGTGAATTAGGGGAGATATCACAATTAGGGTACAACAGAAATTCAGTAGTTCCTACCATGTGCTGGACCCCGCTCGTTGGGGGAGTGACCTTTCCTATGCAGCATGCTGTTCCTACCATGACTGCATCACGTGGAGTCAGCTCTGTTTAACAAGCCTCCCTATCTTGATTTCTCGTCCCTTCGTACTAGGGGTTCAAGACCCACTTAAGTCGCCCTGAGTCCCACAGGGCCTGGGCAATGCCAAAACCTCCTGTAAACAACTTGGCTTTCAGTTTATTTGCATGCGCCCTGATTGATCGGACATGGTGTGCAGAAGGCGATAATTGCAGTGGTGGCAATATGCCTAGTAACAGCATACGCCCAAGGGATGGATTCTGAGGGAGGGGACATCCCCGACCCAACCCGCCCTGCTGAGCTTGCAGGGGTGAGTCCCCTGGCTGGTCCCACGAGCAACCCCGAGCCGACCACTGTTGATCCGGTTGGGGCACTAACCCTTACAGCCACACTCATGAACGAGCAAGGAGCCAATGCTGCTGCTCCTGCCCCAGGTCAGCAGGACTTGTTAGCTGTGCCTGCTCTTGAAAACGCGATGGTCCAAGGCACGATGGAGGTTGAAGTACCTCACCCAACGCGCCCCTCGGAGTTTGCGTCAGTGAACCCATCCGAGGAAGTGCCGCATCCCACGCGCCCTGCAGACCTTGCGGGGACCAACCCAGAGTTTGTCCCGCACCCAACGCGCCCTTCCGAATTTTCAGGCATGAATATTGAGGGAGGCATTGCCCAGGACATCCCACACCCTACCAGGCCTTCAGAACTTGCAAAGCCTTCCCTTGCAGGTGCACCTGCACCTGCTACATCGGGGCTGCCAGCATCCCAATCTGCAGTGCACCCGGAAGGGGTACCTGACCTGGTAAACGTCCCTCACGCAACACGCTCCCGCAATATCCCGACGGCGGCCGAAATTCTTGCCATTGGACGCATCCCAGAACCGACCCGCCCCGCAAGCAACATCGCCAACTTGGTACCCCACCCCACACGCCCCTCCGGAGCAGCTGCAACTGCTTCGGAGGATGTCCCGCACCCCACACACCCATCTGGGGCTGCTGCAACTGCTGTAGAGGACGTTCCCCACCCCACCCGCCCATCGGGAGCTGCAGGAATCGCATCCGGGGACCAGGTGTCGCAAGAGGTACCCCACCCGACCCGGCCATCCAACCTTGCAGGGTTGAGGCCCGTCAACCAAGCCGGGATTCAAGCGTCTGCAGCACCGACGGCGTCCAAGGCCGCGGACTCACAGACGGCGACGCTGGTTCTTCTGGGACCGGGGGGTACCGCGGCCGCGCCTGTAGTTTCCCACAGGGCGGAGCACCAGCCACTGGCTGCTGCTACAACTTCAAGGGGCATTCCGATGGTCGTTGGCACAAGTGTGTACGAAGTTCCGTTGATTCCCGTCGGGTCCTCCGAGGAGCCCGCAGCTGCCGCTCGTGCTTCCTCAGCCGCTGGGCCCTCCGGCGTTGTGGCGGCCGGTCCCCAGGCCGACAATATTGCGCTGCTGAGCATGGCGCCTGCAGCACAGACTGTGACCGGAGGGAAGCCTGGGGTAGCGGGTCCCGCAGCCGGTCCCGCTGACCCCGCCCTGGCTAACAAGCGTGATGGAGGCGTCTCTGCAATCATGGCCCAGGGATCACGCACTGTGTCTAACCGCAACCCGACCCAGGTTGCTCCCTTGCTGTCAATAGGAATGAAAGCTGGCGTTTCTGCCCGCACAGCTTGTGTGCTTGTCTCTCAAACTGTAATGATGGGTCCGTGTGTACATCGTGTTTGGTTGCCTCTCATACATGCATGATGTGACTGCATGCACATCGTGTATACATGTCTCTCAAACCATCATGACGGATTCTGTCGCATGACTCCTGTTTGACATTGCCATCAAGGCATCTGGGCATTCTCAGGATGCAAGTTAATTGAAGTTTTGCCCGTGGAAGGACTGCTTTGAGTGTTTTTGGAGGGAGAGGGGAGGCTGAAAGGGCGGTTTGTGTGCAGGTCTGCGCTGGACAGCGGTACGGACCGATAATTGACCCGACTACTCCTCACTGCTGGTTCTGGTGCTTTGGTCCAACATGGGGGGACGGATCGTCCGCGACTCACACTTGCTGCCCACTCGCCAATTGCTACCGCATGCCTTCGATCATCTTTCCACTTGGCGCTTGTCTGCCCTGTGACCAACCTGTGCCACCCACGTGTGCCCCGCACAAACCCATGCCCTGTTAATCTTTTTACAGGATTGTCAAGAACGGAATGACCCAATCCCTGTCTGATCTGTATGATCATTCTCACCCCCCACCTTATTTTATCCATCTGGTTGCGTGTCTCATTTCTCTTGTCATATATACTACTTCTCTCCCATCTCTCTTTCAATCCCCCCCAAACCCCCCACCCCCCTGGCCTCTGTGTTTGTGAGAGTGAGTATGTGTGTGTGTGTGTGTGTGTGCGCGCGCGCGCGTGTCTGTGTCTGTGTCTGTCTGTCTGTCTATCTCGTTGCCCCCCCCCCCCCCACCCTCACACTCTCTCTGGCCCCCCAGCCTGCACTTTCCCTGCCTCCCCCCAGCCTGCTCTCTCCCTGCCTCCCCCCAGCCTGCACTTTCTCTCCCCTCCACCCCCCCCCCCGCGGGGGGGGGGGGGGGGGCTGTGATGGATTTCCCAAATACTTACAGCTGCATCTCTAAGCAAGGTCCCCAGGGTTTCCACCATCTTTTGTGCCGGCTCTTTGCTGTCCCGTCACTTTTCTGCCTCCGTCCCATTCTTGGCTATACCGTGTCTGTTATCCTGATCGTCTCTCCTTAACTTTGTCAGTACCTCCCAAGGCATCCTCATACCTAATCTACATTTACAGGACAAATGCAGCAGGTTTGTGTTTCCTGCACTTATCTCAGAATATGACACAGTCCCTTTTGTTACAATACATCCCTCTTTCCGCTGAGCTACCAATGAAAGCAATGGCGCAAACGATGCAATCCTGTTCTTTTGTTTTCAACTTCATCAGAGGCGTATCCCCACTTCTGGAACCTCATGTATTTGAAGGGTACATATTCGAAGTAAGGTAGTCAAAATGGGGTCATTTTTAAATTGGTTGGGGATCTTGCAGCCCACCTGTGCCCCTGCCACCACCGCCACCACCCCCACCGCCACCACCATTACCTGCGGGACTCTTCTTTGTCCCTTTTTCGCCACCGTGCGTGCCCCTTCTGTCATGCTTCATCGACGTTGTTCATCTCGCCCATACCCTGTCCGTGTATGTGCATGCATCAACATGAGCACTCGTGCATTCGCACTTTTAATTGCCCCATAGTGAGAGGCTTCCGCCAATTCAGCAGAGGGGGGCCCCACTTCATCCTGCTTCTCTCTCTGTCCATCATATTCACAAACACACACACACACACACACACACACACACACACACACACACACACACACACACACACCCCTCACTCTCTCTCTCTCTCTCTCTCTCTCTCTCTCACGAACGCACGCACACTCCTCTCTCTCTCTCTCTCTCTCTCTCTCTCTCTCTCTCTCTCTCTCTCTCCCTCTGTCTTTCTCTCTCACACACACACTCTTTTCCACACACACATATACACAGTCTGTGTGTGTGCGTGTGTTTTTTTTTGGGGGGGGGGTGTGATCTGCAAAGAGGACATGCATAAGAGACTTCGCGGAAAAGATGACCCTTCAACTATGTTGACAAACCTCCACCCAGCCCTCTGAAAGTGCTGTCCCTCTTCTTTTGAGCTCAGTCTTGGATTTGGGAGGAGAGGGGGGGGGGGGCAGTTCCCCCCTCAAGCAGTGCTTTTCCGTATCTGCTTTTAAGGGTATAAGCATTGCTGCTCTTATTGCTTCGAGTAGTTCTCACTGAAGAAGAGTTGCATTGTGGCGAGGGGAGGTTATTAGTGAGGGTTGCAACAAACACAAGCGTGCGCTGTGTTCAAGAGGCCAGGGCATGAGCATGTACAGCAAGCTTGGTGGGCCTGTAGAAAGGCACAAGAGGCAAGTTAAATGTGAGTTGAGTACAACAACAATGCAGCGGCCCTCTCTGTTCTGGCAGATCTCGCTTGAGCATCTGGGCATTGCCAGATTACTCGTAACAGTAGCATAAAGCGAATAGGGAAGGACAGCAAAGCAGGGGAATAGAAAAGTTGGCGTGAGGAAAGGAGAGAGTTGAAATCAAGGGAGGCTTTCGCTACGCGTGAACATGTGTGGACGACTCTCTCTCTCTCTCTCTCTCTCTCTCTCTCTCTCTCTCTCTCTCTCTCTCTCTCTCTCTCTCTCTCTCTCTCTCTCTCTCTCTCTCTCTCTCTCTCTCTCTCTCCCCGGCCCCCCTCCCTCTCCCTAGCCCCCGGGCTCGCTCGCCCTCCTGTCTCGCCCCCCCTCCCTGGTACTGTCCCCCCCCCCCCCCCCCTCTCTCTCTCTCTCTCTCTCTCTCTCTCTCCTACACACACACACACACACACACACACACACACCATAAAGAGAAGAGGAGAGGAAGGGGTGCTCCTTTTAGTGGTTGCTGCAGGCCACGTACTGACAAGTCCGGTGTTGTACAGGCCACCACCTTCCCCACCCCCTCCCCCACCCCCACCGCCAGTGCCGCCCGCGCAAATTTGCAGCCTGCAAGTGCCCGACGTTGCTGTCGGTACTGTCCTATCTGTCCGTTGAACATGCCAATTCATTTGCTTGAACATTTATGCAAATTGGGTTTCATAGAGCAGGCTGTTCTCTGCACGTGCAACCATGGCTGCATGAACACTCCGGTCTATCCCGTCTCATAGACCAGGCTGTCCTTTGCACGTGCTGACTTGATTGCATGACCACTTCTGCACATCGCATCTCTTTCCACATGTCAATGTGGCTGGATGAACGTTTTCCCATAAGATGTTTCAGTGGCCAAGCTGTCCTGTGCACAGGCCAAATTGCAGAATGAATGTTTGCAGGCATCATTCAGACGTCAACAACACATGCGTTGATCTGCCGGTGTTCCAGTCCGTCTTGAGGGTTGGCGTGTTGTGGACACATTAACTTCTGCCTTACTTTCATGCCTGACTATCAACCATTTGGGCTGGGTTGATGTAATTATTTCTATTTCTATCATTCCGCAGCCCTGCTTCTACACCCCCAGACTGTCCATACACTTGGCCTTGAAGATGTGCCCCTGCAGGCGTGCTTTCCATGGCCATACATGCTTAAAATGCGACCAGCCGCACTTTGCTGCCTTGCTAAGCTTATTCAGTTGCCTCTCTTCAGTTGCAGCCCCCTCCACAGTCTTTCCCACCCCTTCCCCATCATGATGTAGCCCTCCTTTTCCTCAAACACACAGCCAGACAGATATGCACGCGCGTATACACGCATGTGAGCAGCGTGGTGCGGTAGGGGCGGGACCTTGTCCCCTGGTTGGTCGGGGGCAAGGCAGAGGAAGGTGAGGTGGATTGTGCTTGTGCTTCAGTTTGAGAGTAGTTGAGGAGGAAGCAGGGAGAGAAGGGGAGCCTCAATAATCAAATGTTCATGCTTCATAGTCAGTATGCTCTATAATCGGGCAAACTTGGCTTGGTAGGGAAGACAGAGAGGGCAACTGACAGAGGACAGTTTCCTTCCTGGAAAGGGCCTCCCTTCCAGATTCTTCTAAAAGGCAATACCTGAGAATTTTGGAGCCGGATGTGCAGGGACGGAGTGTCCTTCAGATAACATCACTGGCATTGCTCTGCAATTGGGCGGCAGCGAGTTGGCCCCCGCCGGCTGCCGGGTCTCTTATAGCGTGGTGCCCGGTACCGATACCTCATCACTGCCCACCAATTGCGACTCACCAGTTTTCCCAGGGTAAGCAGGCCCCTCTGATCACTTCTGTGTTGCGGTGCACAGCTTATCATCCTTCTTCGACGATCTCATCTCGTCTGTGTGCCCATTGGCGTGTGTGCATGATTTGTGGGGAGTGGGGAGGATGTGTGCAAACAAGGGCACATTATGGCCAAAAGATATGTCCAAGCAGCTCCACGCCATGTGTGTGTGTGTGTGTGTGTGTGTGTGTGTGTGTGTGTGTGTGTGTGTGTGTGTGTGCGTGCGTGCGTGTGTGTGTGTGTCTGTGTGTGTGTGTGCGTGTCTGTCTATGTCTTTTGGGGGGGGGGGTTTGCATTGGTGTTGGCATGGGGGAACGGTTTCTGTTGACGGTCTGGGGGAGAGGTGTGTGGAGATTTGGGGGTGTCGAGTTAGGGGAGAGGCCTCCCTCCCTTCTCTCCCATTCTTTTTCCTTTCTGCATGCTTCCGTATGTTGTGCGGATATGTATGGCAGTTGATCTTGCATGCACATGCCGAGCGGGAGTGTAAGAAGGCGTTGTTCCTCATGCTGCGACATGTGTGGGGCCAGGGTGAACTGCCAAGCGTATTTGGGAACCCTAGGGATCATACTGGGGCCATTTTGGGTTCCCGTTACTGATGGAGACATCGACGCATACCTTTTGCAAATGGGGCTGGCGGACCTCAAGGTGGGGGGCAATGTACTGATTCGAGTGAATGGAAGTACGCTCTCTACATATCAAGCGCCCGGATTCCTACCGAGCCTTCAATTCCTGACCGGCGGATTGCAAATAGACTTTGGGCCACCTCTCGATGTTTTCCGAATTGGGCCCACTGGCTCAGGCCTGCTCGCGCTGCCTGGTCTGGTGAATTTGTATCAAGTGCGTCCCCACAACACACACATACACAGTGTCCACAAGTTTTCTCTGGAGAAAGAAAGAATTACATCAATCCAGCCCAGAGGGCATGATGAGATGCAACGGATAACCCCACGCTGTTTGAGAAGCCGAAGTTGTAATAATACTATACTGATAACTGTAGAATGGCCAAGTCACGTCCGGGGTTCCCCATGCATGAGCGCGCCCACGCACGCGGCGTATGACTGGGCCATCGCAGTTGTGAGAGGGGGCCCGCGTGTGCTGCTGTGTTCGTGTTGGTGAAAGGGCATTCTACAAAACCTCAAGGCCAACCCCCTCACACCCCAGCACCACCCTTTCCCTAGGGGGGAGGAACTCTTATCTTGCATAGTACTGCCTGTCTTGATTACGTGGTTTGCATGAACATGCCGAATCAGATTAGGACACATCTCGCCCCGCTAGTCGTCCATTCCTCTCCCACCCCCTCCCCTCGGCCCCCACCCCCCTTCTCTGCCCTCCCTCATCCCACACACAGGGGTGCTTTTCAGGCAGACGTAAATTCTGATTGGCTTTTAAGGGGCTGTACGGACTCCCACAGCGAGTCACCTTGAAACCGAACGAGCCAAATGTCGAAGTCGCAGGGCGTTGCGCTGGTGACATCTGGGTGTGGGTACAGATCTCGGGCAACCTCTACGTGGGCCAGACCAGCTTCCAGGACTTCAAGTTCGTGTTCCCTGCGCTTCAATGCGTGCAGGGGATCGTCCAAATTGTTGCAAACCCCTTCCTTACAACGTTGGACGGGCTGGAAAAGCTGATCACGCCTCCCCAGGCCTTCCAAGTGAATGGCCCGACGGTTGGCAGCGTGTTTCAGAACCTGGGAAACGTGTCCGCCCTGCAAACCGTCGCCAATTGTACTGGCAGTTTCTCGTCGTACGGCCCCGCAAACGCCGTTGCGATCAACTACGTCCTGGGAAACCTCCAGATCAGCTCGCTCACCTGCTACATGGCCTCCTGGGACGCCGTGTGCAGTTTCATTGCAAACGGGCAAATCACATGCCCCAACACCGAGTTACCACCCCCTACTGCCGTTCCTCCACCTCCCTCACCCCCCGGCTTCAGGAGGCTCAAACGCTCTTTGCTGCAGGAGTCCTCGCCCCTGGGGGGTGGGGACGTCTGATTTTCCATGCCCAACAGTCTGCACCAGCATGCAGGTGCCCTTGGAAGCAGTCGGGATGTGTCGGACACGCCAGACGCGTTTTTGTCGCATCTAGGGCCACAAAACACTTGGGGAGATTCCGCCCGGAGTGCGGCTGCTTTTTGTGGCTGCTCTGTAAAGGGTGCTTTGATGGTCGAAGCACTTTCCCACCTGCAGTCCTTTTTGGTTTTGTGGTTGGTAGTATTTTGCATTGGTTTGGCTCATTTGTTTTGGTGTGGTCTACTTGCACAGGGAGACCACCCATGTGGAGGAGCCACCCAGGGTTTTGAGTGTATGGGGTTCAGACACGGTGTCAAGTTTTTGAGGAAGTCCATTGCCTTGGCCACACCCCTGATATCCGCTTGATAAGCGTGGCGTGGCAGGCCTGGCTTAGAACAAGCTGTCCTCGTCCCCCCCCCCCCCCTTCCCTCCCCAACCCCCTCTAGCGGGCCCCCTTTCTTCCAAGTCTGTGGACAGAACAACCGTAGCGCTCCTGCTGCAATTGCACCTTCCCCTCTTTGTGTTCATGTTCCGTCCGCCACAGGCGTGTCACACTGTCACGTTGGTTGTTGCAAAGTTGTGTTGGTGTACTGCCAGGAGACATCCGTGGATAGAACAGACGGGGAGGCTGCTTGCCGAGACTTGGTCTTCGGCAATCTTTGTGCCCCCCCGCCGAGTGGGCATGGTCCCTGTGCTAGGACCACCATTTTGGGCACTGACACGTGGATCTCTCAAGAATTACACATATATATAGTTACATTTATAGATTTGTAGGTTTCGCGTGTCAGAGTCTGTGATCGGTCCAGGGCCTTGTCCACACCTGTTGCTTGGCTTGGTATTGAATATATTACAGAATATGTAGGCTAGGGTTGGCCTCAAAAAACATGTGATGGGAAGACGGAGTAAACATTGAATTTAAGTCTGAGGGTTGCCTTTAGAAGCATGTGACGCGCGTTTTGGGATTCTGCAAACTCTTCGAGGGATGGTGGGGGGTGGTTAGGAAGCCAAAATTTCGCCCATTTCGGTTTTCCTGTTCAGGAGGCCGAAGGCACAAGAGTTTGCCAAACACCCAATGAGGATTTGCTCACAACCTCGTTTAGGAAAGGCAGTGGCGAGTGTGGCAATATCTCCAGTTGCCTCGACCAGCAGCAAGGCAAACAAAGGAGGACTAGCATCAGAGCATTGAAGGCTTGACCCAAAGCATGACATCATCAAGGTCCTTTCATATACGGTCATAGCTATCAAGCCGGAATACAGATTAGCATCCTGCATGCACATCATATAATGATATGATATATGATATTTATAAATTGTCTTAGTCAGAAGAGCAGGTGGCACATCTGCAAACGTGTGGGGCCGTCAAGGGCAGCGCTGTTTCCAACCACCTGCCGTACTTTCAAGAATACCACCTCAAGACGCGGCTCCGGTACTGGCATCAAGTTGGTACGCGGCATCAAGTTGAAAGACATGGAACTTGCTGATATTCGGAGAGGAAAGACGCCATCTAATATCAACATGGGTCCCCTGCAAAAGGGCACTGGTTCTGCAAGCGGAATGAATGACAAGAACCGAAAATTAGAGTGCGTATCGGGACTTTTGGTTCAAGTGCAAGTCAATAGACATCTAGGCCGTAATGAAGACAGATTCAAATTTTAGCTGTGGTGAAGTTAGGATGCACCACAGCAGGTCCTCTGCAGAAGGTGGGCACCAGAGGGAATCAGGTATAACTTCCTCTGGAGCTTTGATGTGAGTGGAAGGGGGGTGGGGCATCTTTACTTAACTCCATGCTGCTTACTGCCCAGTGACACTGGTTCAAGCTCACATTAAGTTGTGTTACTTCCAATAATTGTGTGGTGGATTGTTTGTATGCCACCACAATCTCAAGCTACGAGTGCAGGTATCGACAAGGGTTAGAGCATTCGGTCAAGTGTCAGCAGTGGCGCACAAGTGTGTGCCAGAAGAACCTCTGCATAGAGTAAGTTGCCTTTAAAGAGCCATTTTTCGGGTTACACAATGCTCCTCACGTGAAGCAAAAGCTTAACACCCCATTGTTACCCCGCATTGTTCCATTGTTAACCCCAAACGGGTAACCCAACATAGTTGCCACATCCATTGGATAGGCGTCTCGAACCACCTTGTCCACCCTGGGTCGGCGTCCTTATAAGGCCCCCATAGTTATAAGGGCTCGAGAAGTGCTCAATTAAGCACTTCTCAAGCTCTCAATCGTCTTCAACCTGCCGTGAGAATCTGTTCTAACGTCTGCTCTCTTTTTCTAACACCCCCCCCCCCCCCTCTCCCCGCCTGCAGGCAGCTGTCCCTCTCCCTCTTGACCCCACCCTCGGGAGAAAGGGGGGGGGGGGGGGGAGCTTCCTCGCTGTAGACAGCATGCATACAACATTTCATCGATTTTGAATGACTACATGCGGGACGTTAGGGTAAAAATTGCCTACTGGAAATTGACCTAAACGCAGCGAGAACTTGTCTCTTGCACGAGCACACTGCAAGGCAAATGGCACGTGCTAGCAACATCCTGCTCCTACTTTCAAGCTGTCCTCCAGCGAACATTCTCACCACCAGATGGTCCGGCTAAAGCGAAATTAAGGACCAAACAGAATAAGATTGTACGCACTCAGAAACCTCATTTTTCGCTTCTAAGATAAGAGTTGTAC